>CAOKZL010000128.1:600000-992379 GCA_948472985.1 Iguana delicatissima | reverse complement strand
CCCTGTTTTCCTATGTCAAACATTATTAACTGTTTTCAGATTCACACTTACATGGTAAATACAACATGTAAACCTAAAGCCTATATTCATGCATACAACCAACAATATATTCAGGGCAGCTTTTTTTTTTTTTTTTTAATGCTTCCAGGATAAAAGCTTTGCTGACAACCTGTCTTCTTGTTGCTGAATCACTTTGTTTTCCCCCATGGTTTGTTAATGTGGTCAAAACTGTTTTCAGGTAGGTAAAAACAACCAGCTCTTATCTCTTATGACAGCAATGGAAATATATGTAAAACATTTCCACTTCTTCAGCCAGTTCCTGAAAAACAAAAAACAACAACAACAACAACAAAAATACTAGAGCAATTAGGGTCACAGTTTATACCACACATGATAGTCTCTGGGGTCCCTTTATACTATATAACTATAGCACTATGATTCTAATTTAACTGCCATGGTTCCATCTTGTGGAATCCTGGGAGTTGTGGTTTCTTGTTGTTGTGTGCCTTCAAGTCATTTCTGAGTTACAGTGACCCTAAGGTGAACTGATCATGGAGTTGTCTGGGGCTGAGAGTGTGTGATGTGCCCCAGTGGGTTTCCATATCTGATTAAGGAAATCGAAACCTGGTCTGCAGGGTTGTAGTCCAATTCTCAAATCACTATGCCACACTAGCTCTATATTTGTGCTTTAGGGAAAGGTATTTAGAAGTGTCAGCCAGAGGTGAATGAGTATTTCCTGAAATTAATGCATTTTCCCTGCCACGGTGGAGTTTGTGCTTCATATATATGTGTGTCAGCAATCATATTTGCAAATTCAACCTGTGTTTACCTTCCAATGACAAATCCAAAACAAAGCATGATAAATTCAACATATGAAGTTGAGGACAATCACATGCTATGACAAACATCTGTCTTTCATCACTTGAGGCAGTTTCTTGTCTAAGATCATTTCCACACTAGATTGTTATAGTATTCCACTTTCAACATCCTATGGAATCCTGGGTTTTGCAGTTTAGGGAGGGGCCTTTGAGGAAGGGATACCTTTGAGGCCCCTCTCTAAACTGCAAACCCCAGGATTCCAAAGGATGTTGAAAGTGGAATAATAGCACTATAACAGTATAGTGTGGAACTGGCCTGGCTCTGTCTTATGGATATCTAGTTCCATACTCTCCTCTATCTCAGCTTTGTTTCCAACACCTTCTCTCATTAATCAATTATTCCCTCCCTCTGTTCACTTTGGTATTCCATCTCCTGCTCAATTCACCTACATCCAATATCCCTATTATTGCCAAAATCCATGTGCCACAACCCCTAAGACCATTTCCTCATGTGTTGCTCCTGATACGCTTTGCAGCTGCAGTCCGGAAATGAATGGCTATTCATAAACAATGTACACAATCTTAGTTCAGCCACCACCTGCTATTTCTACCCTCTTCTAACTAGGGAAAAGCATACAGATCATGACAAGCAGTAGTCTTCCCTCCCACTTCCATTTCTTGATAAGAATTCAGCCCTCCAGCTAACTCACAAGTCCATGACCTACTCATCACTCCAATTCAGAAATAGCATGAAGAATAAATATATTTGTTCATAAAAAGCAAAACAGGAACTGCATTTTCAGAATGTAGTGGGGAGGGTTGCTGTCCTCCTTTAATAGTTTCTGGATATAACAAATTGCCTTCTTAGCCAAATACTCTTAGTCCCTGTAGGCATATTAGTAAAGATGAAAAAGAAATCCTTGGGTGTGAATAATATGGAAGAGCAGAACTTAATTGAATCTTTAAATTACCCCCCCCTTTTTCCCAGAAAGCAAATTTTACCTGTAATGGTAAAGAAAAAGGAGAAAGAACTCAACCATCTACAAGACACAGCTGCTTGTTCCTGGTATCTGATTTCAGCTGTCACCAGCTTACCTGAAATGATTATATAGGAAGCCAAGCTTATCAACTCCAGCTTCCCATTTCTGGCGATTATAGCAACATGAATGTCTAATCTTCTTTGCCTACAAAATACAGCAGGAGGGGGAAAGGAAAACAGCTTTGGTATTTAATGCTACCCACTCAATTCTGTTGTATGAAAAAGGGACAAAAGAGATGAAAATTTTTTTTAATGGATTCAGAGTAGGGATGCACAATCTTTTTGATTTTCTCAGTTTCCTGACAGTATTCCTGTTCCAACGGTGTTCCCCCATGGACTGTGATATCACAGAGGGAGAGAGAGGGAGGAGAAAGGGGATCCACACATATTTTCACTCATATATTTTTGTATGCATTTTCTATTGTGTTTGTTGTGCACACATTTCCACTGATTAAAGTATGTTTCTGCCCATTTTTGAATTAATCATATTTTGTAATTGTGCACATGGAGTCATGCACATTTTCCTCATCTGAAATACATCACAAGTCTTAATTTTGTAGGGATTTTGGAGCCCAAAACACTGTCCATTCCACTGGCAGTGTCATAAAGTACAAAATGAAGATTTCTGCATTAAAATTTGAACTCAGTAAATTTGTTGTGTGCCCCATAATTCTGAGTCCTACACATTAAACATGACACACAGTTGCACATGTTGCAAAGAAAAATGAAATTGTATCTAAAGGAACATAACAGAGCTGGGGATGAATTGTTTTTTAGCAGAAAAACGTAGCTGTTATTGTGAACCATCATGCTGAACACAGCCTGACAACCGCGTACTGTGGCTTGCCAATTGATTGACAATTAATGGCTGCAACCCTAGCCGGGCAGCAAAACAGGAGGCTTATCAAGCACTTAGCACATTACATATCACATGTTGCATGTTTGCTCTTTGATGGCATTCCACTAGAGTGGAATGCCATCTACTACAACAGGATCTGTCTTGCTGTTCTCACCTGGGCCTAAGATACAGGAGATCAGAGTCCACATAAGCCATTTCTAGAAAACGGTCAGCTGGAAGGTTTTTTGTCCCAGTGATCGAATTAGTTGTATAAGAAAGGAATTTGTCTTTGGGCCTTTGATTAATAATGTGTCATTCTTTGCTTTATGTCACTAGACTAAAGCCATTTCCACACTACACTGTTATAGCGCTATTATTCCACTTTCAACATCCTGTGGAATTCTGGGGTTTATAGTTTACCAAGCCCAAAGATCTCTCTGGCTGAGAATTCTAAATACCCCTCCATAAACCACAAACCCTAAGATTCCATAGGATGTTGAAAGTGGAATAATAGCACTATAACTGTGCGTGCAGAATTGGCCCAAGAATGCATGTTTGTATGAATGCCTGTGTCTACTATAGCTCCAAGACCATGAAACAAGGATACTTGAAACTAGGAGCAAAGTTTGAAAATGTTACTTTCTTGGCCTATAACTCCCAGCAAAGAGAATCTGAGAGTTACAGTATTAAAAGTAATAATCACAACACTACACAAACTATGCGTAGATGTGTGCACATCGGAGTTTTGTTTTGTTTTTTGTTTTTTGTTTTAAAATGGATCCATTAATTTCAGTTAATTAAAATCTATTTTTTGCCTGAACTACCTTCTTCAGTTACAAGATGGCAGACTTCCTTAATGAGAAGAGATCATACTGCTGGCAGGCCTAGAATATTCATTTCTCAGAAGGTCCCTTAAGGGAGACCACTGACCTGGTTGGGGAAGGGGATCAGAGTGAGCTGAGTGGAAGAGAGGAAGAGGAGGCATAACAGAAAGAGAATAGTTAAAGAGAAAGAGAAATAAAGAAGAGTTTGGGGACTATGGGGTTTATTACAAAATGATTTTTTTTTTAGTTGTAGATCAAGCAAAACAGTTCTCATGGTTATGGAAAACTGGTAAACAGTCTACTACAGGTTATAAAATATAGCTTTAATTTGAAAGTTAATTTAAGAACACATAAGGGAAACATTTCTGTCAACTGTTGGCAACTGCTTTACTTGATATGCACAACATCTTAAATGAGTGTTAATATTTGCATACTATTTCAGACCATGGTAAGCTCTGACAGGTGTTCTTTCAGTCACGATGCACAAAAGAATCAAGCAATGCTAGCTAGCCAGAAGGAGTCCTACTGCCAGACGACCTCTAGAGGTGGCCAGTACCTTATCTGGCTCGCTGCAGCTTGCTTCTCCAAGCTTCAGGGGACTGCTAATGATATTAAGAGAAGCTCTAGAAGGCCCAAACACTCTGTATTAAGGGACAATCTGACTGACTCTCCTTAATCAGCAGCTATCCACAAGCCTGAAGACAGTCGATTAGGAAAGCCACTCTCACTCAACGCCATCTCTAACATAGGTCTGATAACAGTGGCCTAGCATAAAGAGTCCTGGCAAAGATGACTAGAGGATGTAGTTGCTGCAGCAAATAAACAAGGAGACTGGAAATAACTTTCATGAGAAAAAACAGATAATCAAGGCAAGGATTAATCTATTTCAGAATACAGCAGAAGAGAAAGTTACAGAACCCTACCGTTACCTGCAGTCAAGTTCTGCTCATGACATGTTGCTTCCTGAGGCAGAAAAACAGCTGGTAGTGCACTTGAGCCTCCTCCCTCAGTCAAGCCAAAGCCAGCCACGGTATTTTTGTGCATGGGGCAAAAAATCCCATAAGCGATTCTCTTTACCCTGTTTTGTTTTTTTAAAAAAATGCAATAATAGTAACAAAATTTTAAAAAATAGCTAACAATTTGTCATCCATTGATGACATCCAAAATCTGCAGCCTGTATCTTCCTTCTGATGTAATTAATGTAGAAATAATTGTGAATGTAAATTTCTAAATTTTGAAGTATTGTTACTTTTTTTAAAATAAAATATACAAAAAACAAAATCTGTAGCCTGACAAGCTAAGACTACTTCAATGTATCTACAAGATCTACGTATTCAGGAAGACATTTCCTCACTAGGCTGTTATAATACTATTATTCCACTTTCAACATCCTATCCTCAAAGGCACCTCCCTAAACTGCAAACCCCAGGATTCCATAGGATGTTGAAAATGGAATAATAGCACTGTAACAGTCTAGTGCAGAAATGGCCATACTTCATTTTCACAAGCCCTGATGGTGGGGCTGTCTTTGTTTAAATTCAGTTCCCTAGTAGAGGGATACTACTATTAATAAGGTTGATTCTGGGCTTTATTTCTTTAACAGAAACTTTGCTATCAGAGACAGAAATAACATGGATAGGTTTCTATGCCACAAAGAGCAGCAGTAGTTCCACATGTTTTCAGCAATTTTTTAATTCAAAACAAACATTATGCATATGTGAAATGAAGCCACCATGTGAGGTAAGGATTGCTTGAATAAACAAAAACATTTTTTGAATCTTCTAGAGATCACTTGAGAGCTTCTTCCAAAATGCATCCCAGGATTACTATTTTTCTTTCAACAGCCTCCATTTTTTCTTACGATTTCTACTTTTGTGGCGAAACTTGTAGATCTTTGCTCCTCATACATGTTCATCAGTGATTCTGAAAACAGCTGTTTACTTTGACTGTTGGACGTAGGCACACACAACTACAGGAAAATCAGCTGGAGTACAATCCCATTCTTTCCCAGGTCAAGCTTATTGCATCATTTAGTGAAGACACCATGCTGCAACCAAGCACTTGAAGTTTATCTTTCTACAGCCCTCTTTCATCCTCTTCCCAGTGCCAACACTGAGGAGAAAAACAAACTTTCAGCTAGAGAGGGGAGAGGGAAAGGGAGGAGTGGACTAACCTGGGCTCCTGTAACACGTAAAAAAGAGCCTCTTTGTAAACTGAGGCATACCAGCACAGTGTAGCTACAGCAGGCTCCAGTTGTTGTGTGACTTCAAGTTGTTCCTGCCTTATGGCAACCATAAGATAAACTTATCATGAAGTTTTCTGGGGTCTGAGAGTATGTGACACACCCACGGTCACCCAGTGGGTTTCCATGGCCAAGTGGGGAATTGAACTCAGGTCTCCAGCCACTACACCACAGGGGCTCTCACTGGCAAAACCCAAGAGAAAGATACTATTATAAAGTTTTTATTTTTTTTAATAATACCGTACCCCCCAACAGTCTCAATTTGGCAGGGACAATCCTGGTTAATCTGTGATCCCACTTTTACAGCTGCTTTTAAAATGTCCCAGTTTCTCTTTCTTCCTCCCACTTTCCCCTTTTGGTTTCAACTTACTTCAACTGCTGGAAACTGAGTTCAACATGCAAAGGTAGTTTGCACCAACCAATTAACTTAGCAGTAGGGAGAGGAAAGGAGGGTGTTTCTAGTAGAGTCACGCAAAAGCAAACTGCTGCAGCCTCTCCTAGCTTATGTTTTCTTCCTCATTAAAAACTTTAGTTATCTTGACCACATTCTGATGTTACCTAGCTATGTTAGTCCCAGTTTTCACCTCTGAAATATTAGAGGATTTGTACTTCACCTCCCCAAATCCCCTAGTCAGCATGTCATATTACTGACATACAAATTCCAAAATTATTGTACAGTCAGCCCTCCACATTTGTGAGTTTCACGTTTGTGGATTTGATTATTCATGGTTTATTTACTGTCACCTCTGCTGCTTTCCTATGGCATTTTTAATAGGAACTGCAAACCTTATGAGACTGAGAAACTGCAAACGAGGCTAGTAAGTCTCTATTAAAAATGGTGCAGAGCAGCAGTGGAGGTGGCAGTAATCCCCACTGGCCATCCGATTCTGCCTTATGAAGGAACCTCGCTGCCTCAAAGAAATCCACAATGAGTTGAATATGGTGATCATATTTTTTTTGTGTGTTAAATATAGTTTGGGAGGGCTGGAGTTATTTATATTTTTTTCACATTCACAGGGGTCCTATGTCCCTAACCCTAGAAAATGTGGAGAGATGACTCTATTTTCAGTTGGCACAAAGAGCTGGAGCCAGTGTTAGCTGGAGCTGGTTACAATGACCAAGTAGTTTCCTTGCTTCAACACTTTACTGTCCATTGGTCTGTTTCCAAGCACAATTCAAAGTGGCTGCTCCCAGACTCAGGAACTCTCTTCCCAGAGAAGTTAGATTGGTACCCTCACTACTTTCTTTTCACAGACAAGTAAAGACTTTTCTATGCCAACAGGCATTTGATGAGTGGCTATTCAAGACCAATCTTACACAATGCACTGGATGTTGCTAATTATTGTGCTGGTGTATATGGGTGTGTGTTTTAATCTGGTTTTAGTTTATTTCATTGTTTAATCTTGTTTTAACCTTTTGTACTTTGTGGATTTTTAACAATGTCTTTTTAATTGTTGAAAGCTGCTTTGAGTCTCAATCTGGGAAAAATGCAGGATAGAAATAAATATAGTAATAACAACAAAATAGTAGTAGTAGTAGTAGTTCTACTTATGACCCATAAAGCTCTATACAGCTTAGATCAAGGCTGCCTGATATATTTCCTCATATAAGTCTATCTGGGCTATGAAATCTTCCAGAGGATTTCTTCACTCACTCTTACTGCCTTCATAAGTGCAGGTGTTGGGAATGTGAAATAGGGGCCTTTTTCGTACCTTACCTTTTCGTACTGGTGAGTCGCGTGAGAAGGCTTGGAAAGAACACTGCTGTGTCCCTGCTGCTTCAGCTCCACAGCTCCTTCCTCCTTGCATGAGCACCCTACCTCTTCTGTCTGCAGTGCAGCCTGAGAGGCACTGCACACCAGGTAAAGATGAGCGACCATGCAGCATTTTTGGCTTTGAGCCAAAAATGAAAAGGTGTGTGCAAGGTCTGCGTCAGGCCCTTGAGCATCGCGTAAATGTGAGTGCGCCATGCAGACCACTCCTCACATTTACTCCACCCAGGTCTGGCCTGCCACAGCAGAGGGAGAGGCAGCCCCTTCACCTGTTATGTTCAGGCAAAGGGGCCCTTTCGCTTCAAAAATGCAGTGCAAAAAGAGCCAGGGTCTTGAAGCTTGTCCAGAGCTCTGGAACTCCCATTGTAGGAGGCGAGAAGACCTCATTGTAGCTCTCCTATCAGCAGACAAAGATTTTATTGAACTTTATATAGAACTGAAGATTTTTAAAGAAAGATCTTTTAAAGGGAAGCTGTTTTAATTGTACAGGACTTTTAAACATTTGTTTTAATTGTACTTCTTTTTTTTTTTAAAAAAAAGCCAGCATTTTATCATTTTTGATTCTGTGTTAGTAATGTTATTAATAGTGAAATTCTGTTTTAACCCTGATCTTTTGCATGTTTTAACTATATTGTATTTATTTTTAATTTGTAAGCTTCCTTGTTTTGGAGGAAAGGTGGAATATAGATGAGGAGGAGGAGGAGGAGAGGAAGTTGTTTTTGGTGATTCTGTGAAATAACAAGTAAAGGAATTAATAATTTTCAGAAGAGAAGTTCTTCTTCCGAACCTCACAATTTGGCCCTTTGGGCAAATCACATGTACTTCTAATTGCAATTCCAAGTAGATCTTCCACCTTGAAGACTATTCTCATAGAAGTACCTCAAAAGGACTGGCCTAAAGAGACCCCTGCTCTGACCTTTTCCAACTCAAAATGGTCCTAATCAATAGTGCTGAAAAGGTGCAAGTGTTATTGTGAACTCCATTTCTAGACTTCATGGTTTTTAAGGTACTTATTTCATTCTTCGCCTGCAGTATTGCTCTGCTCGTTTCTCAGGAGTGAAGAAATTAAATTAAAATTAATGGACCACTTGGGTGCCTGTGGGGATTAAATATATCTAGAAGGGCAGGTAAACTGGTAAAAGTAAGAATAAGCTGAACTGAGGAAATGTTGCAAAATTGCCTAGATGCTAAATCAAATTATATACTCATTTCTGTAGTGTGCTAGGAATAACAACTGTGTAGTGAAAAGTGTGTAACCTAGATAATCTGCTATGTTTCTCTTATTCTGTACTGTCTATGAGAATTCAACATACTCTGAACCATCTGGATGAAATTCTGTGCCTGCTTAACCTGAGAGGAAGTCCCACTTGATCCAGTGAGACTTAGTTTTGAGGACATATGTGTAAGATTTCCCTGTGAAGTGTCTTCAGGACAGAAATCATGTGAGAGGCAAAATAGTGAGTACACCCAAAGAGTTCTGTCCTGATTTGCAAATAACCTAGCATATCTATCTGTCTGTCTGTCTATCTATCTATCTAGATTATAGATATAGATATAAAAACTGGATATTTTGCAATAAACTCTTTGTAGGATAATGCATGTATAAATAGCATCTTGGTTGTAGTGACAAAACCAAGAAAAAAAAATCACCACAGAGAGACCTTAATACTTTAAAAGAGCCAGAACAACAAAATTTGTTAAAAAGTACTCACAACAGCTTACTCCTAAAAAGGGCTTAACAACATTTTTAAAAAACACTTTGTGTGTCACCAAAAAGAATACAAGGTAGATGCCAAGTTGGCTTGTCAAGGAGGACAATCCATAGCAACTCACAGAGAAGATGCTTTCTCTAGTAGACAACCACCAGCAATCTACTAGATTTGCAGTGGTTTCAGAAAGGGGACTCATATCATCTACATATCTGGTAATATGTATCTGGATCATGGAATGCAGATCGTAATTCAAATCAAACCTCATGGTTAGAGTTTCTATGTTGAGGCCATTTCCACACGGGCATATTGCCCACGCTAGGGCGACCTCTCTTGGAGGTCTTCTTCACCAGGGGGTGTGCTAGAGCAGTTAAAAAAGTGAGGTTCTAGACCTCAAACTGCTCTAGCACAGCCGCGGGGGTGGCACTGTGAGTTTTATAAAAACCACCTTCGCAAGTGGTTTTTATAAAACTCACCCACGCTGCCCCGTGGCAGCCCCCAGTGAAGAACTGCAGAGACGCGGTAGCGCGTCCCTGCAGATCTGCCCGGGGGCGGGCTTCCGGCTGGCGCGCTGTCCTGATTGGCGGAGCGCCGCCGGAAGCCGCCGCCCGCCATTTTGGGCACCGCCGAGCGCCGCCAAAATTCGGCGGCGTTTAGAACGGCGGATCCGCACTCTCCACAAGGACAGAGCAACCCGCTCGCTGGTAAGCTCTGCCCCTGCATGCGCGGCCCTGTTCGGCCCCCCCGTGAGGAAAGGGCCTGAGTCCATTGACAAGAAATGAGATTCTGAATCTAAACACTTGTACTTTTAAGCAAATTAACCAAACACAGAAGGGTTTTTTTTTCACGCTCAATAGAAAAAGAAAAAACAATAGAAAAAACAGAAAATAGAAAGATAGAAAGATAAATAATACAAAAAGAAAAGGAAAGAAAAAAAGTAAAATGAAAGGAAGCAAATCTAATGAAGATCAAAGACTAATCAATTAAGCATAGGCTAATGTAGGCAATCTATATTTTCCCCAAAAGAAGCAGCTCCTCCCAGTCTAAACAGTAGTGATAACTATAGGATAAAAAATGTATATAATATAGGTAAAGTCTTCTATATTGGTGGACTCTGTATGCATGGATTCAATCAACCATGGCTTGAAAATATTCCAATAAATAAATAAATAAATAAATTGGAAAAAGCAAAGTTTGACTTTACCATTTTTATTATTATTATTATTATAAATTATTATTATTATTATTATTATTATTATTATTATTATTTCTATCCTGTCTCTCCACATGGATCGAGGCGGCGAACAACATTAATATATTAAATACATTAAAATACATTTAAAAACATACCCAATCGTCCCCACCCACCAACCCACCTAAAACTAACCCCCTAAAACACAAAACAATTAACAATTAACAACAATCAACTGGCCATTAAAAGAACAGCAAGACAGTTGGTGAGCGGCGGTGGAGCACTAGTCTGGAAAGGCCTGTTGGAAGAAAGCAGTCAAGACTGGTAATATGCCGGGTCTCCTCCGGCAGGCCATTCCATAACTTGGGAGCGATAGAGAAGGTCCTCTGGGTAACCACAGCCAACCTAGTTCTGACTTGCTGCAGTAAATTCCTCCCAGAGCACCTTAGTGTGTGGGGCAGATTGTATGGGAGAAGGCGATACCGCAGGTAGGCTGGCCCCAAGCCATGAAGGTCTTTAAAGGTTATAACCAGCATCTTGTACTGTCCCTGGAAACTAATAGGCAGCCAATGTAAAGACTTCAGAATTGGTGTTATGTGGTCAGTTTTAGGTCTACCAGTGACCAACTTGGCTTCCATATTCTGAACTAATTGAAGTTTCTGGACTAAGTACAAGGGTAGCCCTATATAGAGCACATTGCAGAAGCCGAGCTGTGAATTTACCAGCACATGCACCACTGTTTTTAGGTGTTCCAGATCCAGAAAGGGGCGCAGCTGGCATATCAGCCGAAGCTGATAACAGGTACTCCTGACCGCTGCATCTATTTGAGCTGTCATTTGGAGTGGCGGGTCCAGGAGCACCCCCAAGCTGCAAACACAGTCTTTCAGGGAAAGTGTGACCCTGTCTAGAACTGGTTGACAGACCTCCATATCTGGGCTAGGGCCCTTACCAGCAAGTACCTCTGTCTTATCTGGATTCAGCTTTAGTCTGTTTTTCCTCATCCAGTCCACTACTCCTTCAAGACATTCATTCAGAGGCAAGATGCCACCCTTAGTTGAAGCTATTATCCAAGACACGGAGAGAGATATCTGGGTGTCATCAGCATACTGATAGCACCTTGCTCCATGTCTCCTGATGATCTCTCCCAGCGGTTTCATGTAGATGTTAAATAGCATTGGGGACAGGACAGCACCCTGAGTGATGCCAGATTTAAGCTCCTTTTTCGAGGAGCAGCTGTTCCCAAGCATCACCGTCTGGTATCTACCTGAGACATAGGACCGGAACCACTTAAGCGCAGTGCCCCCGATCCCCAGCCCTCTCAGGCGTTCCAGAAGGCTACCATGGTCTATGGTATTGAAAGCCACTGAGAGGTCCAAGAGTACCAGCAGGGGCACACTTCCCCTGTCAATACCTAGGAGAAGATCATCCACTAAGGCGACCATGGCAGTTTTGACTCCATATCCTGCCCTGAAGCCAGTTTGAAATGGATCTAGATAATCTGTTTCATCCAAGACAGCTTGGAGCTGAAGGCCAACAGCCCTCTCGATCACTTTGCTTAAAAATGGAAGATGGGAGACTGGTCTATAATTATTCATATCCAGGGGATATGAAAGAACAACACCAGAGGCTTCTTTGCTGCTGCTGGCCATGCCCTCCTGCCTGTTCCTATAAAAGGGGACAGACAGTAGAAGGAAGGAAGAACACCAGAGGCTTCTGTGCTGCTACTGGCCACGCTCTCCTGCCTGTTCCTATAAAAGGGGACAGACAGTAGAAGGAAGAAGAACACCAGAGGCTTCTGTGCTGCTGCTGGCCACGCCCTCCTGCCTGTTTCTATAAAAGGGGACAGACAGTAGAAGGAAGGAAGAACACCAGAGGCTTCTTCTGTCTCTATAATGGGGACAGACAGTGGAAGGAAGCAAGAAACGTCAAAGGCAGCCTCTACTGTCATTGGCCACACCCTCCTCCCTGATTTTATAATTAAGAGAGGGAGGGAGGGAGGGAGGGAGGGAGGGAGGGAGGGAGGGAGGGGGGGTAGGAGTGGGTGGGGGTGTGGGCAAGCAGGGGATATTTTATCATGATGAGGGGCGGTTAGATGTTATAGATGAATAATGGGGAGTGACAATAAGTATTGTGCTGGGCAAAGGGAGATATGGTGATAGCAGGGCGAAATGTCGTTACAGGGGAAAGAGGGATAGATGTTTAATACCTATCTCACCTTCTGTTCGCCCTGCTACCCCAAGGTGTCTGGAGAGCGAACCAAACCACTCACTAAACCTTTCCTTGCTCCTGTGCAATGCCAGGTCAATGAAAAAGAAAACTCTACCATATAACTGCATCATTGTACATAATGGGATTCAAGCATCTGCGAATTTTGGTATCCACCAGGGGTTCTGGAACCAAGCCCAAGTAGATACTGATGGCCCACTGTAGCGAGGTTTTCAAATTATACAATAATAGATGGTGAGTGTCTTGCCAATCTCAAAGTTTAAGCCTCTTGAAAACTATTAGGGCAGATTGGTTCCAGTCCAAACTCCTCTCCAACTCCATGGCTTCTGTTTATTTTCTTTTCAAAACCTGTTAAGAACGCATGTTATAGGATCTCCTGTGTCACATCCAGTCTGGCTAAAAGGAACCCAGGGAAATGTAAGGATAGGTCACAAGCTAGATTTTATAAACCTTACAGAGAATACATTTGCCATTAGAGAGACAGAGATTCTGGAAATTGGCTTTCTCTTTGCCTGACGTATTGCTTTGCATTTTATTGTACTAATCTATTCATCAAACAGTTCACATCTTGCTGTGCAATAACTCTGCCAAAAACAGAACAATCAGCAAGATGTTAGATTTTTGCATTAGAATGATAAGAATTCCAGCTTTTCTCAACCTTTCACAGCAATGCTGGCTGCCAGGGGGAAAATGATCAGCATTCTGATAAACTATAGCTTTGCTTCTTTTAATCAAGTAAGTCATGCCCTAATGGTGGGTAAGTCATTTTTAGAAACATGTTATTATAGGTTTTCTCATGTGCAAGGCCCATCCTATTTCTACTCCTTTCAGTACCGCTAGTAATAATACATATTGTAATACAGGAGAGACCTCAAGATGGGTTTTTCACTCCTGATTAAAGTGGGCTGCTTTCTTGAATAAGAAATACTTCTCTGATATTTGCTGTTATACTTTCAAACTTTTTTCTATAGCATGTTCACTATATCTTTAATTGAATCAAAAGGCATCTTGTGTCACAAAATACTATTGTAAATCTGTTGTGGGTGGATATTTAGGCCGTTTCCGCACGAGGCAAGTGAATCGCTCCGTGCCGTTACTCACCACTTCTTCTTAGCTCAAAGCAACGCGGACTCTCCCTTAAGCCCTTCTGCAGGGCTCCTCCATTTGGTCCAGGGCGAATCGGAGCAGTGCGAGGTCTGTAGATCCACACTTCTCAGGCTGAAAATGGCGACTTCCTGTTCTTCATGGGTCTGGACCAACCACTGAAGCTGGTCACGCCCACAGCTCGCCCTCCGCTGATCACAACCTCGCATTGGTGTGAGCCTGCGCATCTGCACAAGTGAGGAGGAATGCAATGATGCGCTCCAGAAGATTGAAAGATTGGATTTTTCCGGTCTTCACTTAGCGTGCTGGAGGACCACTTGGGGGCGTCTTGGATCAGACTAAGGTGCGGAACTAAGGTAAATAGTCCGCACCTAGTCTGATCCAAGGTGCGGACGACCTCTGTGACAGGACGCCTTGGCCTGTTTTAACTTCCTGGTGCAGAAAGGGCCTTAGTCTCAGTTATTTTCAACCTATCAGGTGTATTTTGTTTGAGTGTCTATCAGAAATAGTATTTTTAAGGGTGATACCACTCTCACTCACCACATTCACTATGAAAGTATCCCAACAATTACTTTTTTCTTTTCTCTGTCTACATTCTCCTCTGTGTGGTGCAGCTGAGCCAGGGTTTATGGGTTCTAAGTATCAGGACTTTGTTGTTAGGAGGGACAATCATGTCATTTACCACTTCTTCAGGCTTTCCTTTTCCTCTAAATTTAGCTGCAATTAGCTCAGTAGGAGAGTGCGATTTGGATTTCTTCAGCAGCAATATACTCTTGCAAACTATTCCAGCTGTAACACAAAGTATTTAGGAGGGCTGGCTTTGTCTTCACTGGAGATAAAGACTCATTGGCCTAACTCCTATTACTAATCCCAAATAGAGTAGACCCATTGCATCGATAGGAATTTCATAAAACCACAGTCACGTAGCTTCAGTTGACTGAATGGGTCTTCTCAGGTTGGGACCAACAATAGGATGTTAGTTTCACAAAAGACCTGTCCCTGGTGGAAAAGAAAACTGCCAGAATTTGTTTACTGATATAGATGAATATTAATTTATTGAGAGTATTTGTACCCTTTGATTTAGTCCAAAGCACTTCCAGAGTGGGTTATAAATTGTTAAGATGAAAGTTCCCTGCCCTAAGGCTTACAATCTAATAAGATACAACATACAAGGAAAAGGGCACGACAGTTGGGGAGGAGAACAAGCTCAATAGATGCTGGCTGCTCTTCTCTCCCTTCAAGGCCATAGCGGTGGCAGTTGAAATGGAGAGAGAAATTCTCACCAGTTGAGAGCAGGGCCTGGCTGAAAGATAAGACAATTCTCCACACTGTTTAGAACAGTCAGTAGGGTATGAGACTGCCATGATGAGTGGCAGTGCTTAAAAATATACCAGTACACCACTGGTACTCTGTTTATTCTAACTGTTCAATATATGACCTGTAAACTCTGGCTACAGTTGTGCTACAAGGTTAACAGAAGTATGCACAATGTGCAGTACTTCCCCAACATATTAATTAGTCTCATTAATTTATTACTTGAGAGAGTTCCTAGCTTCACTAGTCAGATGATGGATTGCAACAAGGGTCATATTAATTCAGAGCCAAAGGCAAGACATGCACTGAATGGCACCGTCGTGTCCGGGTGATGAAATTCTGAGTCAGAAATATGCAGCGATTAATGCTGCTATTACAAAGTATGTGACAAGTTAGTCAAGGATGTTTCATTCTCTTTTGTTATGGTAAGACCTTTAAGAGAAGTGGCAATTTTACTTTTATAAATATTCACTCTCTGGAAAGTGAGGACAGGCCTCTCTACTTCTGCCCCAAGAAAAGCACAGAAATATTATATACTAGATAAAGCAAGCAAAACCCATTTCTAAATTATGTCTCTGTGCAGCTGTTCTTCCATAAAAGAGATAGGCTGAGAGGGACCAGCTGGTTCAAGATTTTATCATGAGTTTCACAGCTCAATAGGGACTAGCACCTGGGTTTTTCATTTCCCAATCCAACACTTTAAACACTACTCATATTTTTAACCATCTGAGCATCCTCAAAATCATTCTGTACAGCCAGGACCCTCAATGTCAACCTCACCCTAATAATGTAGTATGTCGGGGGCTCCAGCCCTGCCGGCCCCTCCGGAGCCACAGAGGCTGCCGCGGAAGCAGCTCCCGAGGTGGAGGACACCCCAGTCTCCTCGCAAGTCATGGCAGAGGCCTCCGGCTCCAGGAATGACTGCTCAGCCGCCGCCGAGGCCCCCGCCGTCGCGGAGGAGGCCTCCGGTGCCAGGAATGGCTGCCCGGCTGCCGCTGAGGCCCCCACCGCCGTGGAGGAGGCCTCCAGTGCCAGGAACGGCCGCCCGGCCGCCGCCGAGGTCCCCGCCGCCGCGGAGGAGGCCACAGGGCTTCCCGCCACGGAGGACGGACACCCGGATGCCAACGAGGCTCCCGCCGCCGTGGAGGAGGCTGCGGGGCTTCCCGCCAAGGGGGACGGCCGCCCGGACGCCGCCAAAGGTCCCGCCACTGAGGAAGAGGCCACTGAGCGTCCCGCTGCGGAGGACGCCCGCCCGGTCGTCGCTGAGGCCGGCAGCGAGGCCGCCATCGCCAGGGGAGGCCGTTTGGGCGTTCTCCCGGGAAGGGCGGGGCCCAGGCACCACCCAGGCACCGCCCGGGGTCCCAATCCTGAGGAGGCCATCGGCCTTCCCCCTACGCTGCTACAGCGACGGCAAGCCAAGGAGGCCGCCCGACGCTCCCGCCGGCTGCTGGAGCATCGGCGGCAGGCTGGGAGCTCTCAGCTGGCCAATCGCTCTCAGCTGTGAGGCAGGCTGAGAGCTCTCAGGTGCGCAAGAGCTCCGGGATTGGCCGGCGCCGGTCCAGGGACCTACTTAAGGCCGGAAGGAAGCCAAGTTCAGCACGGGGCAACAACCGTCGGAAATCCCTGTGTCGTCTGTCCGTGCCATGACCCGTGCCTGCCGTACTCCTGTCCAGAAGCCCTGCCAGCCAGCTGACTGTTCGTTATCCGGGTGAGGAAACCCTCTCTTTTGTTTCTTCGTTTACCTGCTGTAAGGATTGACTTTGTTTATTGTTGGACTGCTGACTGAAGCTCCTGGGGCGAGCCCCGGTTCGAGACCACCCTAGCCTGCCCGGCCCCGCCCCGACGCCGACATAGTATGAGAATATGACACAAGTGGAATAGATTTATTTTTTTTTTGTCAAAATATGCCCTAATATTTATTTATTTAGTAATTTGGCTTATCCTGATGGATTTTTCAACTTCATCTGGTGCACAGCATTCCAGGTTCTTCACATCAAAAACAAAACAAAACAAAAAAACAAAAGGTAAATTCTAAATATGTCTGCCTGCTTTCTTTATGCATGAAAAGACCATTTATAGAGTTTCAAGAAAGAAATGCTTTGCTCTGACTCATGATACTGGCTGAACTTGTTGACTGAGGGAACAGATAAGAGAAGGTTTGATAAAATGCATTGACAGGTGGCATCACCCCAAATATCTCTTGCCTACTAATTGAAGTGAATATATCCATACTGGGAATACCTGGTTAACTATTCTGTCCACAGTTCTCACTGCTAATCTCTGATTGTATTTGAACAGAAAGTCATAGGTTATATGAAAGTTAGGTTAAAGGGCATAACAAGGAGGCAAAAAGATATAGAGGAATGAAAGCACATAATGCCATCTTATTACTTGCTATTATTTGGCCATTAGAAGGCCTTTACTTAGAGAGCCAGCGTGGTGTAGTGTCTTGACGCCTTGTTGCTGTTGTGTGCCTTCAAGTCATTTCTGACTTATAGTGACTCTAAGATGAACCTATCATGGGGTTTTCTAGGGTCTGAGAGTGTATGATGCATCCAAAGTCTCCTAGTGGGTTTCTATGGCCCAGTGGGGAATTGAACTCTTATCTCCAAGATTGTAATCCAGTGCTCAAATGGTCTTTACTTGTCTATTATTTGTATTTTGTTTACGTCCACGGCTCTCTTGGAGTGTCAATATTAGCATATATAGTGATTTTTTTTAACAAAAATCAATAAGAACCCCTTTGACAAATGAAGTAAGCTGCCTTATAATGTTTTTAAGGAAGATAATGGCCGTGACAATAGCTGTAACTGCTTCACCCAATACTGATATTGAGAATTTTTTAAAAGTGGATTTACTCACCAGTACCTCTCACTGGAGACTGATGTTGGCCTTTATGGGCCCCAACATTTGCCTGATCATGGTGGGTGCTCACATTGGGCTTGCCAACCAATGTAGATGGTGACAACTTAATGGAGGATAAACCTTTAATTTCATGAGAAAATATTTTGCTTCTTGGATGAAGGAAAGTAAGCCTGTGAGTACCAGTTTCTGGGAAACGACAACAAGGAAAGGCTTGACTCTCATTTCCTGCTTGTGGGCATATGATAGACATCTGATTTGTCCTGTGGGGGGGAGATACTAGACTAGACAGGCCTTTGATCTTATTCAGCAAGGCACTTCTTATTTACTAGCAACCGACACCAGATGAAGGAAGAAGCAGACATTACAATATTACCTTTATGCTGCCTCTAGGTATAAATTCCAGAACGTGAAATCTAGTGAGGTCTTCATTTCTTTCCACCTCATTTCTATAGCTTCCACAAGGCACTGCTATGAGAAGGAAAAGGGACGTTTTTCTATCAGCAGCTACCAAATATGTAGAAAGAGATGGGGGTAAGATACAATGTGGAGAAACACAGTTCCCATCCGGTAGTATGGAAAAGCCAAAATCTCAAAAGCAGAGATGCAATTGTCTCATTTTAGTTACCCAGCATGCTAGCAAAGGGAAACTTTTCCAAACTCCAAGATGATAAATCTATTTTGGGGATGGAGTCTACAGCTCAGATAGCTCTTTTAAAATTTGGACTAAAATTCAGAGTAGAGTCACTACACCATAATATGAAAACCACTTCTGCCACAGGTGGTTTGCTATGTATAGATAACTCTTTGAGATTGTCTGGAAAAGGAGACTCTCGACCCTCCAAATTTTGGAGCTCACAGAGAAAACAGAAGATTGCTTATAGATTTCTGGAAAGCACAACTAGCTTAAGAACTTGGATGCTGAACAGCACTTTAGAACTAAGGCTGGCTTGCTGCTTTGTCCTTGTTCTCTCTTTGTACTTATAAATATTGTGAATTCATAACAAGTCTTCTATACATTCTCCTTTCACCTAATCTGACTTTATCAAACTACTCTGGAACTCCTTTCTGATAGGAGAATCAGCTGGAAACAAAATGGAAAACATTCAGCTGCAGCTTTTTTTTGCAGTTGAAATTAGTAAGAAAGGTTGGTATGGTATCAACTGTGGTGTAGCTAGGTAATTATTCAACCTGGCTTTGGGACAGAAAGAGAGATGCCATTAAACAACATATGCATTGGTTCCATTGTGAAATACCTCCCAAATATTTCTCCCCCCACCTTTTCTGCCTTTCCAAGCTTCCTAATTGCTTTTATATTTCTGACACATTAAAGAAAAACATACAAACATTTCTTTAGCAATCACATTTTTTTAAAAAAGGTTGCATTAGTTTAAATCATTGCATCATTATGACCACAGTCAAAAAATGAAGTTTGATTTTGCTGTTCTGTTACTAAGCACATTTACAGGGGACTGTTGCTGAAAAGGATAGTGTCTCATAGAAATGAAAATAATCTGCATCCATAACCATGGCCATGCCCACCTGGTTGCCTGCCCCTGACTACATAATGTCTTTCGTTAAAAAATAAAAAGAGATACTGCAGTGAGCAGCATTAGTTCCAGTGGGCCCCAGCATTCCCATACTAGCCCAGGTGGTGTAGCTGAGACTGTTTGCCATTGACCACATCACCTTCTACTCTCACTTGGGCCATTTGCCCACAAGACTGTTATAGTGATATTGGCCTTTTCCACACTGGGCAAGGGAATCACCCCACGCCACTGCTCACTGGACCTTTTGGCTCCCTGGTCCAGTCCACGGGGCTCCGGAGCAGTGCGTGCTCGTCAATACGCATTGCTCCGGCATCCCAAATGGCGGCTTCTGGTTAGTCGAGGGTCTTGACCAACCACTGAAGTTCGCTAGCCTAAAGCCCACCCCCGACATTGGTGCGAGCCTGCGAATCTGCATAAGGGAGCAGGCTTGCAGTGGCGCGCTCCGTGCTTTTGAAAGACCGGAAAAATCAAGTCTTTCAAAAGCACACTGGAGGACCACTTGGGGTCATTCCGGACCAGACTGAGGTGCGGATCTACGTTAAATAGGTCCAACCAGTCCAGTCCAAGGTGCAGACCTCCTCCTTGGAGGATGGGCTGCACCATTTCAAAAACCCCATGTGGAAAAGGCCATTATTCCACTTTCAACATCCTATGGAACCCTGGGGCCCCTCCCTAAACTGCAAACCCCAGGATTCCATAGGATGTTGACAGTGGAATAATAACACTATAACAGTCTTGTGTGGAAATGGTCTTGGAGTCTTCCTGTATTCTGGCCCCAAGTTCCATTCATAGATGCATAACTGTGTGAGGTACAGATTATGTGATTCTACAAGGCAAAATGAATTGGGAAGAAGCTGTCTCCAATCCAGGTTTGCTTAGTACCCAGTTGATAATAAGCAACCAGGTAATAAGCTGGCTCACATAACTAATCATGATAGTTGTCTGTTACTCTCATATTTATTGATCGAGCTTTCTGATTTTCATCACAAAGTTTAAAAATATTACTGAACCATCACCACCACCTGATCCATCCGACAAACTTAAAATCTAGAAAATTAGGCATGTGCACCTGACAAAGAACAGCTTTACAAAATTTAGTGTGTAATTACAGATGACTCATTCCCTTTTCTAAAAGACCCATTTCCTTTAAATATCCTGGCAGCTTTTGTTAAAAATTACCCATTTTATAGCTTCATTTTCAGAAAGCTAGGTAGTTATTGTTTATAACACTCAAAAGGGAAAAATGTAGCCATTTGTTTTTAGTACTATGTTTTAACAGTCAAATTATTATGAATTTACATACCTAATTCATAACAAAATGTTTTAACAGTTCTGTTTTCATTGTCTTTGGGGGAAAAAGCAATTCTGTGCCTAACTGTTAACTGTATTTTGGCGCAGTTACCATTCTTGTTGCAATTCCTACTCCAAGGAGAATTATGTATTGTGACCTGAAGGTGACAGCTCATTATCTATATATAGTAATACAACACACTGAGCATGTTTATGCTGTTTGTGAAGGTCATTGCTAAGAGGGTGGCTGAACTGCTGGATAGAAACAAGCCAAGAGATCAATTTGATTGAATATGTACCTAGAGCACTATGCAACATTTGAAAAAAGATTAGCTCCCACAATCTAAAAGTATGATTCCCACACAAAGATCAGCTTCAGCTAAGCCCTGATAGTGGTTGGTTCAGAACACCTTAGACACATTAGTGTCCTGAAACTAGTAGAGAAAGCTGTTCTATTGCTTTGCCACATAAAATGTCCTTGCAGCCTCTGCTCTCGTACAAACACCTGCACAGCATAGTGCAAGTCTTTATAATATTAGTAAGACAATGGGATGCTATTCAGAGGAGACTCTAGATCAGTGGTTCTCAACTTGTGGGTCCCCAGATGTTCGTGGACTTCAGCTCCCAGAAGCCCCAGCCACTATAGTCAATGCTCAGGGCTTCTGGGAGCTGAAGTCCACGAACATCTGGGGACCCACAGGTTGAGAACCACTGCTCTAGATCAATATTCTCTAATTTAACTGGAGTTCCTCCAGATGTTGTTGTCCCCATCTTCAAGAAGGGGAAAAAAGAGGACCCACATAATTATCACCCAGTCAGCCTTACATCAGTACCCGGAAGGATCCTGGAGCAGATCGTTAAGCAGTCAGTTTCTAATCACTTAGAAAGTAAGGTGATAATCACGAGAAGGCAACATGGATTTCTCAAAAATAAATCATGCCAGACTAATTTTATCTCTTTTTATGATAGAGTTACTAGCTTGATAGATGAAGGGAATGCTGTGGATGTAGCATACCTCGATTTCAGTAAGGCCTTTGATAAAGTTCCCCATGACATTCTTGCAAAGAAGCTAGTAAAATGCGGGCTGGACAGGGCTACTGTTAGTTGGATCTGTAATTGGTTGACCAACCGAACCCAAAGAGTGATCACAAATGGCTGCTTCTCGTCCTGGAGAGAAGTGACTAGCGGGCTGCCACAGGGTTCTGTCCTGGGCCCAGTGCTGTTCAATATTTTTATCAACGACTTGGATGAAGGAATAGAGGGCATGCTCATCAAATTCGCAGATGACACCAAATTGGGAGGGGTTGCTAATACACCAGAGGACAGGATCAAAATTCAAAATGACCTGGATAGATTGGAGAGCTGGGCCAAGGCTAACAAAATGAAATTCAACAGAGAGAAGTGTAAGGTTCTACACTTAAGTAGAAAAAATGGAATACAGAAATATAGGATGGGGGACACGTGGCTGGATAGCAGTACGTGTGAAAGGGATCTAGGAGTCTTAATAGACCACAAGCTGAACATGAGTCAGCAGTGTGATGCGGCAGCCAAGAAAGCCATTGCAATTCTCAGCTGCATCAATAGAAGTATGGTGTCTAGATCGAGGGAGGTACTGGTACCACTCTACTCTGCTTTGGTTAGACCTCATCTTGAATATTGTGTCCAGTTCTGGGCATCCCAATTCAAGAAGGACATGGTCAAGCTGGAGCAAGTCCAGAGAAGGGCGACCAAAATGGTGAGAGGCCTGGAAGACATGCCCTATGAGGATAGACTTAGAGAGCTGGGTATGTTTAGTCTGCAGAAGAGAAGGTTAAGAGGGGACATGATAGCTATGTTTAAATATTTGAAGGGATGCCATGTAGAGGAAGGAGAGGACTTGTTTTCTGCTGCTCCAGAGACCAGGACAAGGAGCAATGGATTCAAGCTGCAGGAAAGGAGATTCCACTTGAACCTCAGGAAGAACTTCCTGATGGTCAGGGCTGTCCGGCAGTGGAATCTGCTGCCTCGGAGTGTAGTGGAGTCTCCTTCCTTGGAAGTTTTTAAGCAGAGGCTAGATGGCCATCTGTCGGGAATGCTTTGAGGGTGTTCCTGCATAGCAGGGGGTTGGACTGGATGGCCCGTGTGGTCTCTTCCAACTCTACATTTCTATGATTCTATGTTTTAGGTTACTGCTCCCATCAGCCCCAGGTATCAGCTAGAGCTCCAAACATCTGGAATTTATCATGCCAGTGCTTTCTACACCCTCCTCTCTGAATACTATCCCTTTCCAATTCTAGGAGCTATATGTGATTATTATTACAAATAATTTGTGTGTTGCATTTGTGGAACAGAGCCCCATTGGTGTCAAAGCATTTGACAGAAGCTATTAAGCTACAAAGAAAAGCATAACAAATTTTGCATTGTTAAAAATATTTATTTTATAAAGTTTCTACAGATGAGGACAACATTAAATGTTGGTTCATATTTAAAAGGTACTGGTACTTTTCATATCTGAAAAGAGATGTTGTAGAATTCAAAAGCTGAAGAAAATGGTGCTGGAAGAATGTGCAGCAAAGATAATCGAGGTGCTGAAGAACTTGCTTATGACAGAAAGTTATAATGCATGCCACACAGTAGGAAAAAAGTACATAAAGGGAGACATGATAGAGGTCTATAAAACTGCAGAAAAGAGACAGAAGTTCTTCTTAATACTAGAAATTGAGATTATTTACAAAAAATCAGGTGGTTTTAGATCCAAGACAACAAAAGGAAGTACTTCACACAGAGCGTAGTTCCATGTTGAATTCACTACCATAAAATATAGTAATGGACCCCAACCCACCCAACCTCAAATGAGGGCTTAGGCACAGCCATAAAGGACAAGGTTATTGATGGTTACTAGTCATGATAACTGCATGTTCCTTTCAGTATAAAGGTAATATGTCTCTGCTGGGAGGCTGAAGCAGAATGCTTGTGCATTCCCCATAATCAGTTGATTTGCTCTTGTCTAAACAGAATATCTACTTGGACCCCCACCCCCTTGCAAGGAATGGTACTATAAGGGAGGGAAGAAATTTTATTGCCTCTATGTCAGATACCAGAGTACTTTGCAACTGGCACTAGGTGCCAGATTACCACATGTGATAGGAATGGAGCTGAAAGTTATTTAAGCCTGCTCGTCCCTTCACGTGCCTTCTTTCGATCATCACAGTGCAAGAGTACATCCATCATGCAGTTTCCAGTTTGGACTTGGAGTGTGATTGGCAGGGGGTGGTGATCAGGTGGTCTCAGTAGGCTTTGTCCTATTTCTTTAATTTACCCGCTTTTTATTACTATGGGAGAGGGTAGGGTGAATCATGATGTGTGGGCCCCATTGAGCCAGGGACGATACTTGTTTCAATTGCTTTGGCCCCATGAGGTTTATGACACGCACCTTTTTCCTCTTTTCTGATAATTGCTTAGTGGTTCACAGTTTAGTCCCAATCACTTGGTGTCTTAGGCCCCAGTGGGCATTAGTATAGTTATGATTGTCTTTTCTGCAGTCATCTTTATCATATCAGGCCTTTGGGACATTGTTGGAATGAATTTTGTGAACACATGATCCATTTTCTATGTAGGTATATTTGATACATTCGCACAATCATTACTTTTTGCAGTTGCTTTTCTTCTTAGTATTACCATCTTTGAAGGCCTTCTAGACCTATTTGGCCTTTTTGGCACGTGTGTGCACTTTTTCCCTTGTGGTCTGGTGGTCTGCAGTTATTTTAAATCCTGTGGTGAAGTTGGTTTGGGCCATTTTGGTTTTGGGGGCTGTATGCATTGTTTTTAGTGGAGCACGGCCATTTTATTTTTGGGCAAACAGCGCTTTGTCAGCCATTATTTCCTCATGCAGTGCAATCATTTTGTTCTGCTCCTGTGGTTCTGTCGTTGCCATTTTGTTTTGCTCACATGATGTGGGGGATATTTGTTTTTATCATGTTCTATGGCTGTGACTGCCGTGTTAAGACAATGCCACATGAAGCCCTACAGGGAGGTAGGTAGTTCAGGTAGTGGGACCTTGTACGTAAGTAGTTTTCAGTGCTATGGTTTAGGGACCTTAGTGGCTCAGTATGCTTTGAGCAGAGATATCAAAAAGGTTTTTGGGTGCAGTTGGTGTCATCTGTGAAATAAACTTTTGTGTTTATTTCTGTGTTCTGTGAAATAAACTTCTAAAAAAGGGGATAAGAACAAAATGATAGTTTTATCCCTTTTAGATGCCTTGGATAAGCAATTCCAAGATGATAAGGTTGATATTTCAATTGAGAAGGAGCAAGTGGCTCCAGTTCCTCGGGCTTCCAAGGCAACTGACAACTTTGTTCAAGGGCAGTCGGGTGAGTCTGCTAACCAGAGCACAACTCATTTAGACACATTAAAGGTTAGCAAGAGAGTAAAATAGGTATGGAGGTAGCTGGAAGGTAGGGCAGTGGGCTCTTTTTCTTCTCCTCCAGTTACTAATTTGCATGTGTCTCCTTTAGGTATGGTCCTCAAGAAGGTACCTGGTGAATTTATGCTTATTCACCATTTGTCTTATCCCAAGTGGGATTCAATTAATGATCCCATTCCTGTGGAACTGTATGGTGCATTATATATCTTTTGATGCTGCCATAACAGAAGAATGCAGGAACGAGGTAGGGGCAGAATTGGTGAAATGTGACATTAAGTCTCCATTTCACCTCCTTCCAGTTCATCATCAGGATTTTGAGTTGTTAGGGTTCTGTTTTGAGTGGTTCTGTTAGAAGGATAGAACTCCTTACATGGGATGTTCTATATTTTGTTCTGCATTTGAGAAGTTTAGTACTTTTCAGGAGTGGGCCCTTAGAATTAAGTCAGGACTGAAAGTACCTTACTTTGATGATTTTTTGTTTTGTTTATTGGAAGGGCTGATACAGAGCACTGTGTCTCTTTAATGGGGGAATTTTATTGCTTCACAGAGGACTTAGGTATACCTCTGGCTCATGAGAAGACTCAGAGACCAGCTATTTTTTTTTTTTATCTTGGTTTCCAACAGCAGTTGGATGATATGAATAGGAGGATGTTGTTTTTGGGGGACTTAGGAAAGCCACTCTTGGGGACTTTCAGGAGCTTAATTTTGCTTGTAGGGTGGTTGTTCCTGGTAGGGCCTTTTTGAGGTGTCTTTGTGATGCTGTCATGTGTACAAGTCCCATCATAAGACTAGATTGATTAGGGGTATTAAGATTTGGGAAGGAAAGACTGCAGGTTTTTCTTCCATCTTTTGATGGGGTATTCTTCTGGAGTGATGAGCTGCAAATTCAAGATGCCTTGCAGGTGTCTTTCAATACAGCAGGATCAATAGGTTTCAGTGTTGTGTTTCAGACATTGGTGTGCTCAGTCTTGATCAGACTGGCTTATTGACAGATTTGACCTTCTTGGAATGTTTTCAAATTTTGGTAACTATTTGGATTTCTGGTGCGATAACAAGGCAGGTGTCCATGGTATTAACATAATATCCTCCAAATCACCCAAAATTATGCACTTGGTCAGGGCCTTCATTTTTCAGTGTTTGTGATACAATATTTTGCATACAGCACTTCATGTGGCTGAAGGGAATAATAGGCTAGCTGAAGCTGTTTCCTGCCAAGAGATGGAGTACTTCAAATAGCTGACCCCAATGCAGACTCCAGTCCCATTCCAACGCTGTGGACCTGTGCAGTTGTGAAGGGCTGAGGTTGCCCAAGCCATTGATTTCTCATTGGCTTCTAGCACTAGACAGAGGTACCGGAAGGGTGGGAGGGAGTTTGGGGTTTTTTTTTGGTTTTTTTTAAATATTTTTTATTAAAGTTTCCATATAACAGACAAAGATATACGATCACATACAACTACAAAACAAAAACAAAACAAAACAACCATTTTTCTTATCATCCCCTTATACTATCCCAAGACATCCTATAACAACAAAGCCACCTTATCGCAATACTTCCCACTTATCCCTCCTCTATATAATCCCAAAACATCAATAACACAACAACATAAAATTCTGACTTCCTTTATACTTTTTAGACCACTCATATTGACATTTATATCTGTATCCTATCTTTTACTTTACTTATAGCTTTGTAATATCATGGCCTCTTTCTTCTTGATATCCTGTTTTTTTACTACCAGCTCAAACTTTTATTTCTCTTCTAATTACTACTACGGGCTACATTTGAAAATTTTTCTCTTTAATTACATTTATTTTCATGGTTCTTAGTTTAACTATCTTCAATAGTTATTTTTCCAATATTTGTTATGTATCCCCATTTTTCATCCAAAATCCTCATTATAGGATTCCAGGTTGCCCTAAACATCTTTAAATCCTTTCCCCTTACTAATAATGAAAGCTTATCTATCTCTATCATATATAATTTGATCAACCACTCCTGCAGGGATGGTATGTCCTTTTGCTTCCATGCTTTCGCATAGATCATCTTTCCCACAGTTATACTATATAATAGCAATTTTTGCTGCGGTGAAGTCAAATTTGGAATTTGATCAATCATATTTAATAGATATATTTCCGGAGATAAATTGAATTTTTTCTCTAGCGCCTTTTCTAGATGTTCATGTAGTGTCCTCCAACATTTTTGGGCTTGGGTACAGCTCCACCACAGATGGAACAGTGTCCCTTTACATTCACATTTCCAGCATTTATAATCGGCTTTTTTAGTCATCTTTCCAATTTTTATCAGAGTATAATACCATCTGTTAAATATTTCATGGTAATTCTCTTTAAGTTGACATGCTTTTAACCATTTATTTGTTTTTTGCCATGACCTTTCCCATGTTTCTAAATAAATTGGGTGGCCAATATCTTGTGCCCACTTAATCATGTTTATTTTTATTAATTCCTGTTCTAAATCTCTTTCCAATAGTAACTTATAAATCTTTCCAATAGGGAGATCAATTCCTTTCTTAATAATCTTATCAAATTCATTATCAGTCACCGTGATACCATGGGAGGGAGTCTGAGTATTTTAGGATGGTTAACAAGTTTCAGGATGTTTGGTCTATTCCTATTGACCATTTCTTCAATACTGTGTTTCACTGAGGGACTGGGGGCTGGCTCCTCAGTCCATCAGGATTAGGTTGTCAGCACTGACCTTTGTGGCCAAGGCACAAGGTTATGAAAACATAACAATTTGTAAACACAGGACCTTGTCCTTCAGCCAGCCCAAGTCACTCCCACTGAGGTAAATGACTAAAACACTAGAAAGATGGCCAGTGTTCTCTTCCAACAAAAGAGGCAACAAACTGTTGCACCAGAGGCCTCTTCTCCTCAGCCACCTGTCACCTCACCATACAGCACTTAGAAACTAACAGAGAAACAGAAACAACATTAGTACCACAAGAAAACCATAAATATCGAAGAGGACACACAAAGCGTTTACCCACAGAAGACTTTCAGCACCTGACGAGCTGGACTGCCTGCTGGCCAAAGTGCATTGCAAAAGCAATAGGGGCAGCCCCAATCTCAAAGAATGGGTGTCAAACTTAACCCTGTGCAAGCCCAAGGCTTTTGAGGTAACTGTCCAAAATTGATACTTGGCCAGTGATGAAAGGTTAATGTAACAATGACCAAAAAAAAAAAAAGGCTTGGAATAAGTATAAATGCACCTTTGAAGTTTGAACAACAGCCCTTTTTTCAGGCTACTTTACCCACTGCATTAAAGCAGAACCTGGGATATTAGTTAATTTGAATAAATATATTGAAGCCATCCGTAAGTGAGCAATATTAGATGGTATGCACTTATACATTTTTTCCATCATTCTTTTCAGTGGATGGACAACTTATGTAGCCTTGGGAAGTCCATTCTGTTTTCTAGACACTGAGGAATACTAAACAAGCTGGTAAAATGACTATTTCACAATGTTGCTCTGACTTCTTTGAATGGCTTATGACCAGTGAAACTATGATTTAGTCTTCAAAGCATAATACTGGGATCAGAGTTTGCCTGGTAATTTGTGAGAGGTAAATAGCATAGCATCTAAAACAACATATAACATGTTTTTGCTGCAGTCAAGCCAAGCCAAGCAATTTATCAGACATTTTCAGCAAATGTGCATGATTGCTTAAGAAAACCTGTTTGTGGCTTCATTGTGTAGCATCAAAACCCCTTTTGGGGGGGGGGGGAATCAGAACACTGTGCTTATTGCTGTGCAGTAACTGATAATGATGTATCTGTTATATTGCTAGTTATGTTCTATACCAGACTTTTGGACCTCAGTATGTATAGCAATGCATTTTCTCTGATTAGAAGACATTGAAGCTGACAGGAACATCTACTTCAGGATGACTCATCTCTTGAAGTGGATGGTGTTTCACCAAGGTCCTCAAAGTGGCTATAGAAGAAACTTGGCAGTGAGTAAATGAAAGGAAATGACAGCTTTCTGACGAGACCAAAGGGCTGTAGGAGAAATTGCTCATGAGAAGGATATCTGGAACAAAACTTTAGTAGGTGTTTATGTACTAAGATGAGAAGCCTCAGTCTCTGATATGTGGGAGCGTGAGTGTTGGGCAGAGAAGATGAGAGACATAATGGACATATCTAAGATCATTTATGGTGGTAAAGTGAATATCAGTGGCAAGTTGTGATTGTCCATTGATGGAAAAAAATACAGAAAAAGGCAGACCAGAGCTCTTCTCACTCTGTATAAGGAATCCAGCAAAACTGGAAAAAAAAATGGGAATTGAAATAACAACACTGAAGTGATTCATTATTGGGGGAGGGAGCATTCAGACTGTAGTCTAAATGTGATGCTGCTTCATGCAGATTTTGGCACCCCTCCTTAGCCACACCACTCCATCTAGGCAACACCCTAGTAGATGATCCAGCAAAAATGCAACTGGAGATAGCTGAAAAAGTAGTGCTGTAACAGCTTCTCCAATCTCCTCCATTTCCTCAACTGTTATTTTCATTTTGCTGCCTCTCCAGAGACACCGGGCAGAAGGCAGGCATGGAAGTTCACCAACTTGGAAGCTGAAGCACAGAGAGTAGAGACGAGAGAGTCACACAGATATGAACTAGGGGCATAGAGGAGCAACACTGCCATGTTTTTCATTACCCTGGGCCATTTTAGGCTCAAGAGAAGCCTTTTGAAAAAAACAGGAAGTGAACCAGAAGTCATAAAGGCTGTGAGACTCCCAGGAACATCTGATCAATCACATCGGGTAGCAGGATACTATGCAGAGCTTGGACAAGTTCCTTTTTTTGGAGTACTGCTTCCAGAATCCTTCCAACTAGCATACCCATACTACTGGGATAGTAGGTCCTTGTTGTGATCTAGAAGAGCCATTCTTAACTTTAATTATTGTTCTTTTAATTTACAGACTTTACAAAACATAGTTAATTTACAAAGATGCCTACAACTTCCATTTCACAGAGTTTTGACACGTATGTATTGTTTGTAGATTCTTAGGGAAAAGTAGTTTTTCTTTTCTATCCTAGACTGACATAATTTAGATACAGAGTTAAATTATGGAAATTGCAATGAATCATTTGAGATGCTATTCACTTCTTGAGCGCAGTCATTATGTCCATTATTTAAGCCCCAACTCATGTAGTTTTCCATTATCAAAATGTATAATTACTAACATTGCTTGTAGCCATGGGTAAGTTTGAAGAGAAGAGGATGTCTTGCAAATCACATAAGCAATTATATATTTTTATCTCTCAGGAGAGATTCCAAATTCCTCTCGGGCTCCTAACAGCTTTTCAGTTATGCATTTTTCCATGTGTATTATCTTCCTACAGAAATAATTTGGTAACAAAAGACCTACTTAGTATTCACACATATGGAAAAGTCTGTAAAATAAACACACTCAGCTGCTTAACATAAGTTCCTAAATGTTCTTCATCAGAGAATAGATTCAATATGTCTTTTGCTACTCAGGCTAAATCAGAGGTATGCAATCTCTTCTATACCAGATGTTTTGGACTATGCCTTCCAGAATCCCTGATCACTATGACTGCTGGTCAGGTATTATGGGAACTGTAATGCAAACCCATGTGGAACAGAAAACAAATATCACATATACCAGGTTTACTTTTCCACTGCAGAATGTTAGACTATACCAAGTATAGTCAAATATTAAAACAGTTCACTCCGATTAGTTCACAGACTAATAGGCAGGATACAAAAGAAAAAAGAACCATGGAGGGAAGAGCAAAGCAAGCTCAGAAACTATATCCCTGTCAACAGCCAATGTTATCTGTTGGCTTACATGTGGGATCTGCTTTTCTACAGGCTTCATGTATAACCTACATAGTCTCGGTGTATACAGTGGGATTTGTAAGCGGGCAGGTAGCTGAGAATGTCATGTGAAGTTCTTTGTCTTATATGTGCTTCCGTACTTGAGTGGAAAAGAAACAGGTGTTGTAGGGGTAGCCTAGACCTGGTTCTTTCCTCTTTCCGTGCCTTTAACAGGCTGCGGATCATGAATTCTTATGTCTCTCTGTGTGAGGCATATATCTTAACACCTGTACAGCAATTCCTTGAAGTTCACTGGGTTGCTGTGTTCTTGCTGCCAGTGCTAAAGTGGAAGGTACCAGAATGAGTTCTCAGATCTCAGGGCAATAACTAAAGTCTTAAGGAATAACTATGCTTCTCTGGTTCTCCAGTTAGGGAGACAAATCTCAGGACAAGCAGCACTGGAGGAGGTTAAAGGTTGGCTGAATATATGAGGAAAGTTTAAAGCCTGGGTGCTTATCTCATCCCTGCATCCAACTGGTAGCAGGACTCACTGATCCAAAACTACAGAGATTCTCTGTGTGTTATACTCGCATCAATTCAGATAATGTGGACATGGGGCAAATTATATGTAGAGGCAAACTGAGCTCCCAGAGGCTCCTGGGAATGTGATTTGCTAATTTTCTTTCTTTCATGGACCACACTTTGCCCACTCTTGGTGCTCTTTTCACATTACACTGTTGAAGTGCTACATTCTACTTTAACTGCTGTGGCAATGTCTTATGAAATTCTGAAACTGGACGCTTGGTGAGGCACTAGAGCTCTGTGTCTGAAAATTCCAAATATTCTTCTAAACTACAAATCCTGGTATTCCAAAGGACATTGCCATGGCAGTTGAAGTGGACTTATAATACTACAATTCTGTAGCATAAAAGGAAACCTGGTATTTGTGCTATTTGTTTAAGATGATAGCACCAGAAATTCACACACTTACTCCCTCACACAAGTACACACACATACACACACCATACAACAAGGACCTGTCTCTGTGGCATCATATGGTCTCATTACTTGGTCTCAGATTTTGTTCTGAAATCTCAGGAAATGGGAAGGTGCTGACCTGGCAAACTTAGACTCTGATGTTTCTCTGAGTGGTACTTTATGTGGTGCAATACAATGAGATGGTATTAGGCATTTTCCTATCACTTTCATCCATGCTGGCTGCCATGCTGGAACGTAGTGGTATTCCTATGGATTCTATAGATATGAATGACAGGGTTGCTTTTTCCCTATATTTCCAGTGTGTGTATGACTGGGGAAAGTGCAAATACTTTCTTTTTTATTTTTCTCCTGGGAATGCCAAGTACCTTTCTTACACTGACACTGTGAATATGTAAATGAGATGCTGAAATGCTGGAATCATAAAATTGCCCACAGCAAAGCTGCAGTCATGGTGGTTTAATTTATATCTTGCCTTTCCCCAGAGCTGGGACTTAAAGTGGCTTACAGAAATTAAAATCAATATGGTAAAAAAGTTACAAAAAGTTATTTCTGGAATGTCAGGAAGGAGGTTTGCTCTTAACAGAAAATATTAATCAACATTGATAGGAAACAAAGGCCCTCTCATGCATGATGTACTATTCCCACTAGAGAAGGGCTTTCCAAACAGTGTGCCACGACATGTCGGTATGTCACCTGAAGTATATAGGTGTGTTGTCTACAGTCTTGGAAATGTATGTTATTATTTATAAATCATACATTTTTAAAATATATATGAAAAGTTTTCATGAGATACATTGTACCCCCATACATTTTGTTATTACAATTTCTGTATGTGTCTGTATCTCTTATAAGGGGTTAGTTTAACCTCCAGTTTGCTAGTAAAACTGAATTACTGTGTCGCAAAATGATGCATGTCTAAAAAAGTGTGTCACCAACATGAAAAGTTTGGAAAGCTCTGCACTAGAAAGATACATAGAAGGGCATGTCCTGCAGATCTGTTATCAGATATATAATACACACATATATATATATATACACACATACACATACAGAGAGACACAGAGAGAGAGAAACGTTCTTTCAAGATTGTCAAATTTGGTAATTTGGTAATCCAGGTGAGGAGATAACACTTTATAGGATCAGTTAGGCATTGAATTTGACTTTTAGTGAAGCACTGAAGTAGGAGCTTATAGAGCAATTCTATAAAATCCAAGTGCTAATCAAGAACAAATGAATGAAATTTTTTCTCTTATGAAGCTGCTAGTATCACTTGGCATGCTGAGTCCATTTCAGCTATTGTTCTATTTCAGTGCCTTGTGTTATGCTATAAATATCACAGCAGCTTTGTTTAAGAGAGGAAGAGAAAGGGAGGGAAGCTCTTTAGCACAGAGGACTGATGGAACCGAGCAAGCAAAATTTGCAAGCCATTACAGATTTTAAAGAACAAAGAATATTGATATTAAATGTTTGGGGTAGTACAAAATGCTATTATTTTTCAGAATATGCTAAGTGAGTTCAGTGCATGTAAAAATTTAAATTGGCTTACTGTGTAATATTAAGGACAAGGAGGCAGAATGAATAGCTGAACACCAAAACCCATCACCCAAAATTCTGAGTATCAGCTTTAGTATCAAGAAATGGCATACATCACTACACCCCTACAAAATAACTGCAGTGGCAGATTGGGGCAATCAAATGGGGATCTGACCAGCAGTCAACAACATTGTGACCATTATTAAATCTTATTTCTCCTCTCATTCCCAAATTAATGAGAAGTCTTTATTTAGTTGTCTTTAAGAGGCTTTTAAGTGGTCTTAGAGTGTCTCTCCCATGATATCTTCACTTTTTCCCACACACTTCATCTCTCAGGGACACAGACACGACTGTGTTCCTGAATACACAGTATAACATTGTGAGGCAAGCATCTTCATATTTACTCAAGCATGAGTCCTGTTGTGTGTAGTGGAGCCTATCTATAACAAATGTGGCCTCTTCAGGCGTTCAGACCTTGCTCAGTGCTGCTTCCTGCAATGCACATGTTGAGGACTCATTGGAGAGCATCTATAAAGTGCCTTGATCTTTCTAGGTCCCTTTGCCCTACAGCCATGACACTTTTTCAATTAAAAGAGGGCATTTGTATTTGCAGGATTATATTACCTCCCACTGTTGATATAAATGCATTTGGTGGAATTAGGTTGAAATAATCAGGGATGCCCAGATTGTTTATGGGCAGATGTGAGTATGAAGGCCCCGCAAAGACCCATGGGAGGGGATCTAGTAAGCCGTTTGGCAGGGCTAATGTAGGGGCCATTGGGTGCACACAGAAGCAGAAGACATTTTTGTGATCTCAGAGAAAATAGCTCCATTTCCCTCCTCTGGCAGACCTGGAAAATAGTAGAAGTGGATAAGTAGGAGAACATGGACAAAATAAAGGGAATAATATCTTTAATGTATTGTAACTACGGTCACACGATAACCTTTTGAATGGTTATGCAATGAGCATGTGTGAGCCACAGTCATAAGCACCTAGAATCAATTATAGACGTGGGCCATAGGTCTATTAAACAAACAAAAACAAACAAGATGAAAATGGAGGATAGTTAATTTTCTTTTTTTTCTTCTGAAGCTGGAGGTCTTACTTGGCAAAATCTTAGCCGCATAATCCATAGTCATAGTTTTGCAAAACTCTTATAGGGTTTTACATGGAAAGCCTGATATAAAGCCAAAATTAATGCATTGATCCTTTGATTTGAATAACAGGATACAAAAAGTCTAAAGATCCACCTAAGGATCAACTATTGTGTGGGAATAGAAAAGAAGGGAAAGAAAATAGTTGACATGAAAAGCCTGTTAAGAATCACAAGGCAATTTTTTCTGATGGCCTGTTAGCCTAATAGTTTCCTGGTAGCAACTTAAAGAGCTTCTTTCTCTTCTTTACATTGCTCATCTCTTGTCTCATATGATAAGTTATCTAAATGGTAATAATTTCAGACCACATCCCTATAAGGCCAAATGACATTAAATGAGGAGGGGCTGCTGAAACCAATGCTTTCCTGGTTTTATTCATGCTTCCCAACCATCCAAGACACAAAAGAATCTCCATTATAGTCAGGATGCTGCCAGGAAGATGTTAATTGAGGGCACTAATATTACAACAACAACAATAACAAATTTCAGACTGTGTCACCTGCTAGGAGCTGTTGATTCTCTAACTAAATGAGAAATGGAAAGGTGTGTTTTGTGGATATGTGTTTGCAGTTCTCTTTATTGCTCAAAGGCTGTGAATGGAGGTGAAGTAGCCAGAATATGAGAAGAATATAGAGGTTGCCTGGGCATCTAGCAAATACCATCTTATATAATAAGTGACATACTCATTTTCTTTCTGAGTAATCCATGCCATGTCCTTGCTAAAATGTATTATTAGTGTAATTAAACTGCAACTTGCTATACAATGTATATTAGTAAGCCTAGAAAACAAGTATATTTCATTTCTTTTTGTTTTTGTTTTTAGGTACAGGAAAGAAATTGACTTTATTTCGAGATTAATATTCCACTGAACTAATACATGCTGTCTAAATTGTGTATTAGGTGCTCTATCATGTGATACTTGTGCAGTTTCTAAAGAGCCAAGACAAATTAACTAAATAATAAAAATGGTCCCCATACTTAAAAGCCTGTCAATTTCACTGTTCTTGTAACAGCTCTTTCAATAATGCGAAGTGATTGAGAAAGAATGAACGATGCCTAATTTTGACCTTTCTTCTATTCAGCAGAGAATTAGGTTGTGATATGCTTTGAAGGTTATTGTAATTTTAAAGACACTCTCCACATAGAAGAATTTCCAAGCAAGTTTGGCCCACAAACCACAGAGACAATATACAGGTTGCTTCTGAAGGTAAAGTCCTTGTCATTCCTGTGATAAACTCTGAGTGAATAAGCATTTGAGTGTCTACCCTACAAATAACATATGCTTTGCAAGTTAGGTACCAATTTCTACTGGAACTTTTGAGCACCTGCAGTTCCAGAGCAAAGCACTTTGTAATGAGCAGTCAAAGGCCCTTTCCGCATGTGGGAAAGGAACCGTGCAAAAATGGGACTCACCAGATTTCTTCAGCGTCTGGGCGAGTCTGTCGGGACAAGGAGCAGTGCGAGCTTGTCGCTTCGCACTGCTCCGGCATCCAAAATGGCAGCTTCCAGTTGGTGGAGGCACTCCACCAACTGGAGAAGCTCGCCAGCCTAAAGCCCGCCCCTGGCAGATCTGCAGGCACACATTAGCACACACCTGCAAATCTGCACTGGAGTGTGGCAATGGAGCGACACGGAGTCACGCACTCCGTGCTTTTTAAAAACTTCTTAAAAGAGGTTTTTAAAAAGCATGCTGCACGACCAGTTCCAGTCGCTCCAAACCAGACTGAGGTGCAGAACTACAAAAAGTAGTCCGCCCCAGTCCACTCCAGGGTGCAGAAGACCTCCGTCAGAGGTCGCTCTGCACCGTTTTAATAGCCTAGTGCAGAAAGGGCCCTAGATTTATCACAGATTTATCACAGTAGATACTTGCTGGGGGAGGATTGTTTCCTTTTGCTGTAACCTTCCACTGCCACCCTTCTCCTTCCTTTAATGGGCCCCAACCATGTTGACCTGCTTCCTTTTTGGTACTTATGCTATTTTCTTTCTTTCCTAGAATCTAAGTGTACTTCCTTAAGGCATAATGTACTTCCCTATCATCTATTCCAGTGGTTCTCAACCTGTGGGTCCCCAGATGTTCGTGGACTTCAGCTCCCAGAAGCCCCAGCCACTATGGTCAATGCTCAGGGCTTCTGGGAGCTGAAGTCCACTAACATCTGGGGACCCACAGGTTCAGAACCACTGATCTATTCAATGATTCAGTGATTCAGTCTTGCCTCAGCAAGCCACACTGTGCATAAAGCCATAGCATGCCCTGTGCCACTGTTTCTTTTAAGATACATGTTTATGTCCAGTTGGAAATTTTTTTTAAAAAAAAAGAATTTTGACATCTACTTAGATAGATGATGGATAGATAGATAGACAGTTCAAGTCTAATTGATAAAGTATAGTGAATCACAGGAATTTGAACCTGCTGTCCATGTAGAGTTAGAGGAAAACCAGGTTGCTTTTGGCTACCCATTAATGGAACCTCCATCTGTAGAATGACTGAAAAAGAAAAATCCAAGGAATGAGAGAAACTTATCCAGCCTTCTTGGGTTGAGAAGAAATGGGATTTCTTTTCATTAGACTATAAAGTAGCAACAGCTGGGGAACTACCAGGTAGATTGTTATATTGTGACCAGAATAATGCCCTACAGTGTTATAGTGCTGTTATTCCACTTCCAACGTCCTATGAAATCCTGGGGTTTGCAGTTTAGGGAGGAGCATTTAGAATTCTCAACCAGAGAGCTCTTTGGCATCAGTAAACTACAAACCCCAGAATTCCACAGAATGTTGAAAGTAGAATAACAGCACTATAACATTGGTGTACGGAAATGGCTTTTGTTTTCAGTTGGAAATTTTGAAATGTAAAGGGGCAACTTAATTAATTTTTTTAAAAGCTAAAATGATTGAGTTAGGATGGAATTTTAGTAAATGAATAAATTTATTATTTAGCAAAAAACATCAATTAAAAGACTGGAATTAATCTTTTAAATGAAACACCATTTTAAAGATACAATACAGAATATTTCACTAGCATCAGCTCATTTTACAGATCAGCAATAAAAACAGACATCCAAAATTTGTAATTCCTCTCGCTTTTTTCTCCTCTTTGACTTTAGTGAATGATTTTTAATTAGCTTAATCAATGAATTTAATTCTTATTAATTAACAATTACAAGTTATTGCATTTTAATTAAATAAATGAGAGACACTACTAAAAAGCAAAGAAATCTTATATTATCCAGCAGGTTCTTTACCCAAAGTCTGGATTTTTACCAAAATATTCTTAATTTAATTATTCTATCAAGGTTAGTGAATTAAAATGTTTAGTTCACAGGATCCCAACCACATATATTAGTTCATGATCAGGATATGACAGTTTAGTTAATTCCAAGAGTTAATGGATTTAAATCATGAAGCCTGGGAGGAGGTGGTAATCTTTTCATCCAAATGATCCTGCTGAGTCCAGACTGCAGAGAGTCTTTTCCTCCATCCCAGGAAACTAAATGTTGAAAGTTTAAAATTTGGGACCTTTTCTTGGATCCATATACAGATCAGTAAACAAAAGAAAAGATGGAGGTAAGACTACATGGGAGGAAGAAAGTATGGGTGGAATGAATAAGAAATGTGGTTTTGAAAAATTCATGTATCTATTTCCTTCTTTCCAAAGCTCAAAATGGAATAGAGAGGTACAGCAGTTAAATCACAGATGGTGTATTTTAGCTTTACTTTGATAAGCCTTTTAGTGTAGGCAAATTTAAATAAATAATTTTATATAAATTTAATAGGGAAATTTTGTGCACTTCTAACATAAATAGTTGAATTAGGTTGTATAGCTTATTAACAGTTAACTAAATACATGCACCCTTGTCTGTCCTTTCTCTAACTGTGGCCCTGGTTTAACATCCCAGCAGATAGATCAGGCCACAATAAGAGCGCACATAAGGGCACTAAAAAATACACAGGAAGCCACCCTCATCACCTGGTTGCCAAAGAACCTAACATCCATACCCTGTTTTTATCATATGTGCTTTTCTTTGGCTCATTTACTTTATGCAGAATATAAGGAAGTTCTGCAAAACTGACACAGATCCCTTGAGGACTTCATTATCAGAGCTTGTTCAGCAATAATATGTCAATACATTTCTCCTCATAATTGCAATGCCTTGGTAACAGGACTGAAAGAGAAATGTTAAATTGTTTGGCCTGTGTGGCACACCATTACTTCTCAGCTGCTGTTGTGGACTTCATTCTTCTTTGACATAAATGGAAAGTTCTTTCAATGAAGATGCTCAATATGAATAGAATGTTGAAGATTGATTCAGGCATTAATTACAAATTACTCTTTGAAATATTATTAAAGAGATACCTATTTTCTTTGCAAGCTTTCTAGAGAATATCTTTATAACCTAAATTTCATTATACAGAAAATGTTAGGGTGAGGCCATGAATCAATATTAATCTAGTCAGTTCAACCGGGTAGTTATCATATTAATTTAATTTGTATCCCACCTTTCTCCCAATGTGGGATGAAAGCAGTTTGTAACACAGATTAGAACAAAGTAGTGTTGAAAATCTAATGATAAAAAGTGGATTGGACCAGGAAAACATATTAAATAATGGCTGGCAATCCTGTTGGTTAGCAAAAGAGACCCATTGCATCAATTGCTGAATCAACAAGTAAATAAATCCAATTGATTCAGTGGCTCTATTTCATGCCAAGCAATAGGATTTAGGCCAATAATTATATAATAATCAAAATATATTGAATTTTTATTAACCGTCCAAAGGGTGCCATATACACTATCTCAGTAATGCTTAGATAATCTGGTAAAATTAACATTTTTATTATTCATGCTAGGGTGTGTTATTCTTAAATTGCGGGATGGAGGGGGTCATCTTGGTGAATACTGTAGCACAGTGAATCCATATGTACCTGAATAATGATTCAGTGTCAAATAAAACAAACCCTTAAATTAACCACTACACTGCACTCTTAATAGTTACTTTTCTTTTCATAGTATCAAAGCATGGACATACAGCAGAATGGAGCAGGGAAAAAAGGCTTTACTTGGTGTTCAACTGTATAGTTTTGTCATTTCATGGGAAAGTGTATTGAACACTTCCAATAAAAAATCTCAAGATATAGTATCTATGTACCATGTGGGCGGGGAGTCAATTCATCATGAAATTTGTACTTGGAGGAATTAGCAATTTTACCAGTATCCTTTCTGCTGTGAGAAAGTTCAAAGAACAGTTTGGGATGTCTTCTGCATTAAAATTGCACATGTTGGGTTTGCTTGTTTGTTTTGGCATAGACCCAAATTATAGCATCTATATTCTGTGTGTGTGTGTGTGTGTGTGTGTGTGTGTGTTCACACACATCCCCATGACACATATTAGGGATGTAATTCTTCACTAATTTTGCTCCTGAAGGAAGGAATGAGAATTTTCTTCCTGCTCTGAAAAAGTCCTTGCAAACTGTTCAGTCTGCAGTTTGGGATTTATTCTGTGCAAAATTTGCATGTGGGTTACTGTGAAGAAATATTCAGTGCAGAAGTTGTTGTTTACTATGTGCAAAATGTTATTTTATGAAGAAAATAACACATGTGAATTTTGTACAGTATAAACCCTAACCTTTTGAGAGTTTCTTGACTTAACATTTTGGGCACTGCTCTCTGAAAGCAGATAGGCAACATTTTCAATATCCAATTTTTCAAATGTTTAATTATCAGCATTTTGCTATATTAATACATTTCTTTCCTTGTTTATTTTATATTCTGCCTTTGTCCCAGCTTGGGAGCCAAAACAGTTTACAACAATTTAAAAGAATATACAACTAAAATCTTATTTTACATTTTTTTTAAAAAAAAACAATTCTGTTTTAAAAGACATAGCTAGAACAATTTAATACACATTTAAACTTAAAAGGTAAAAGCACAGGACACAACATTGAAAACTCTTTTCTGCAACATGATGTATGAACCAAACATCTGCCTATAGAAAAAAATCTTCCTGAGCGAGGAAAGAGGACAGAAAGAGCCAACAAAACCTCTTATAGGAGAGAGTTCCACATATGATAAGCAGCTATTGAGAAGATTCTCTCCCATGTTCTCACCTAACATGTCTGTGATGGTGGCAGAATGAGAGAAAGTCATTCCCCAAAAATCTTAAAATTTGAGCAGGCTAACATAGGGAGATATGGGCCCTTTCCGCAGGAGGGTGGCGTCCCAGCATGGAGACGGAAGAGGCACAGGACAGTGATGACACATCCACATGACCTTGTCATGGTCCCCCTCTTCTTGCATCACCAGACAGTGCGATTGTGAGGTGTTTCATTAACAGAGGAACTCTGTCAATGACCCGCAATCATGTGAGCTTTCCATCACAGCTGGCCATGCAGAAGGGCCAGAAGGGTGATCACATGCTTCCTTCCCCACTGCAGCATGAGAAGAAGGCTGACTCCAGTGCAGAAAGAAGAGGCATGTCCCTCACACTCCCTTCCATGTGTATCTGGTTGGGGTGCAGAGGAGAGTGTTGGGGACACACTCTCTTCAAAGCAGAAATGCTGCTGGGATGATACTCAGATGTTAACAGAGCAAGGTAAGGTGCAGAAAGGGCCACAGTCTTTCAGGTAAGCTGGACCTACGCTATGTAGGATTTTAAAGGTCATAACTAGCACTTTGTATTCTGCTTGGGAATGGACTGATAATGAAGCAGTTTCAATGGAAGAGTTTTATGTCTCCCATAATCAGGCCCAGTCAGCATCTTGGCTGCAGCATTTTGGACCCACTGAAGGTTCTGAACAGTTTTCAAAGGCAGCCCCAAGTATAGTGCTTTACTATAATTCAAACAGAATGTAGTCAAGGAATGTGTCACCGTAGCTAAGTCTGACTTCTCAAGGAACAAGCACAGCTGGCACAGTAGGTTTTTGCAATGCAAATGCTATTTTGGCCATCACCAGAATAGCCTAGTCATTGGCTAAATCCTATTCCCTGATCTGCCTTATGACTGATCAAGAGCACCTCTGTCAGAATTAAGTTTCAGTTTGTTTGTTCTCATCCATTCCATTGATGATGATAGACATTAGCTTAGCACCAAAACAGCTTTCTTGGAGTTAAGGGGAAAGGAGAAATAGAGTTTGGTGTTATCAGCATACTCGTTACACTAGACCTCAAAAACTCTGGATAACCTTTCCCATGTCTTATATAGTTGACTTAATCCAGTATCAGTTTCCCATTTTGAAAAAACAGATTTAATAATCAGAAGTTGTTTTATGTTGAGTCAAATGAGGGCCATCTAACTGAATGTTATCAGCTTTGATTAGCAGTAGCTCTTCGGAGTTTCAGGCAGAATCTTTTTCTAGCCCTACCTGGGGATCCCTAGTATTTCTTAGTGGTATCTTGTTCAAATACTAACTAGGCTCAACTCTTCTTAGCTTCTGAAATCATCAAGATCAGGTGGGTTCAAGTCACTTAATATAATTTTGAGCTCAATGTTATAGATAGTCAAGTACTTTATAAACAACTGTACCTGCACAGTATATAACTTTATTTTCCAAAGCCAGCTTGAGCTGTAGGGCCTTTGTTTTTCATGGAAAATAGGGGCATCTGCAAAAGTTCAATCAAATCTAATTTCCATGTTGTTTACACTCATGTTTGCTTACCTATAAGGAGTCATATTTGTGCGTAAGAGGACAAAATTAATGGATATGTAATCACCTGAGATAAGATGTAGTGAAAAGATTGAGGCATTGTTACGCCTACATTTTCCAGAATAATTCCTACCCTGTCAGTACTTGATGGATTAAAAGGATTTCTAATGGAGTGGTGTTCTCTCTCTCTCTCCCTCTCTCTCTCAAACATGAAACAGAAGACATATAACAGCTTGGTAGAATATTTTTATCACATAACTACATAAGAAATAATCTTTGGTTTTGTTGACTGAGGCACTGAGGTTTGAAAATTTTCAAAACAAAGATATGTTATTCACATAACTTTGCGATGGGGGCAGATTCACAGTACATTTCGTTAGTGCAGCTAGCCAGATAATAAGGTGAAATGCTAAATAATTATTGCCATGTAGCCTGAAATGAATGGATGATGAAGGACTATATCAGTGTGCCAATTTCAGTTATGGAATATAACCTGAAATTCTTCTAACAGAGCTTGACATTCTTCCATATTCTTAAAGTCTAATGCTATACAACTTTTCCAATAAGTTTTGTCCTTTTTTAACCTATAAGTTTTATACTTGTGAGTTTTCAAGCGTTTAGTGATCTTTCTCATATGTTAGCATTCAAATGATGGCAATCTTTAAAAACTAATTTCATCATGTTAGCTGATGATATGTTCTTTGACACTTCTTGGTCAACCATCTAGTCCTGAGAAACATAGAAAACAATATTAATGGCACTCCTCATTACTATACAGCTTTCACTATTGCGTAGTTCTTCCAAAAAGGTCAACAATCTTTTACAATTTTTCCCCTCAACAATTGATACAGGATTCATCAGTTCTACGCATAGACCATTAACATTCTTTATTTTCTTGCTATCGTTGGTTCTTTCCTAGCTTATTTTTCTGCCACTGGGTAAAAATGGAGGGAACGAAAGGTGGATGCCTTAACCTTGTACAATATAAACAAGCTTTTACCAACCAAAATGTACAGGAAAAGTAATAATAAATTGATACCAAGATCCTCAGCCTACCAGAGTAAATATTTCCTTATACCACATCAAATTGGCTGCAAAAGCAAGTCAGCTTGTTAAAATTCACTGGGAAGGAAAATGCACATCCATTACTAGATAACAACTGACTTCCACTTGATTGTGTGTTGCTAATCTTCCTCTCTTGACATCATTCACAGGTAGCTTGAGAAATTATGTTGCTATATTCTTTGATTTATAAATAGGAATTTATAATGGAAAAGCTGTCACAACCTGAAGTGTAGCTGTCTCAAACACATGGCCCTAATCAACAATGTATTAATTAGCAGTACAGAGACAAAACACCTCAGGGAGACAGATCTTTCTATTCCCTCCCCCATACACTCATGACACTGCTCTTCAGAGATCTCTTCAAGTCTCACTGTTTGGACACAGAGTTATTTTCCTGAGGAACAGATATTCGTCTAGATAGCAATGGTGTAAGATCCCTGAAATACATTTTGTTCCTCATGGGTATTTGTAGGGCTGCATAAATGGTACAAACTGGCAGGACCTGTGTTAATTGAGGTTAAAAATAAGAAAGAAAGAAAAGCTGATTTCTCTGTAAAACTGTGGAGAAAACAATCTATATTGTTCCAGAATAATTTATCTGTATTTTTGATCTTGAGACAGATTGTTGAGTGGATCTGAATAGGTTTTTGTTAGGTTTTGATTGCTTAGGGAAGAGAATTTGTTGCTTTTTGTAGCCCCAAGTAGATCTTGGACATGTAGTGATACTTCTTTGCTTCTCTTAGATATCAGGGCACTTTGAAACAACATATGGGCAGTATATTGAAATTAACTCAGAAGATCACCATCTCTTGGGAGAAACTTAAGGTCTACAGCAGGAGACAGGTTTTCAAAAATAGGTTTTCAAGAATCCAGTTCAGTTGTTGATTAATTTTTATCTTATTAAAAATATAAAGTAGCCATTCTTATAGTCTGGATGTGATATTCTGAATATAATTCACAAATGTAGGACTCTGAAAATATGTTATTAAGAACATGAAACAAGCTATGTGTATAGGTCAAGAAATTTGACAGACTCAAGGTTATTTGTTCTAAAGAAGAAACACTGTGTATTTAGTCAAGCTAACTATCAACAATAAGATAAAGAAAGGGAGATTCTAGCTGAAAAAAAGAAAAAAAATGGGAAAGCTAAAAAGATGTACTTCATTAGTATTATAGTCCTTAATCCTTAATCAATCTGAATCATAAATGCTGCTATTATCTGACGGCTGGTAGCCAGAATAATGGTGGCCAGTTTTACACTTGTGATCGGATCACAAGAGATTGGATACTTAATGGCCATAAGCAGAAGACCAGGTAACAATCACTCCTGATAGGTGGGAAGACAAACGAAGAGGGATTAAAGATAGTATAACAATTAATCCCAGAGTCTCAAATGGTAGACTGTTTATCAGCCTTCAAACATGTCATACATAGCTGTTTCTAACAGCCTTTCTGCTGTTAATGCTGTTCCAGACTGGTAAATACTCTTAAGTGCTGGTAAGAGACAGGGAAAGAACAACTCCTTCCTAAATAGAGGGTATTAGATACTGTGGTATAATGCAACGTCTGTCATTAAGTATAACAGATGCTACAGATTTGAGCCAGCATGGTATAGTGGCTTGAGTGTTGGACTATGACTCTAGAGACCAGAGCTCCAATCTCCACTCAGCTATGGAAGCCCATGGACAACTCGAATTATACAATAATAAAGTTGGAAGACACCAGAGGGGCCATCCAGTCCAACTCCCTGCCATGCAGGAACAAGCATCAAAGCACTCCCAACAGATGGCCATCCAGCCTCTGCTTAAAAACCTCCAAAGAAGGAGACTCCACCATACTCCGAGGCAGCATATTCCACTGCTAGACAGCTCTTACCATCAGGAAATTCTTCCTGAGGTTTAAGTGGAATCTCTTTTCCTGTAGTTTCAATGCATTGCTCCTTGTCCTAGTGTCTGGAGCAGTGGAAAACAAGCCTATTCCTCTTTGGCATGACATCCTTTCAAATATTTAAACATGGCTATCATGCCCCCTCTTAACTGAGTTTAATCTGAGCTTGCAGACTAAACATAGCTCCCTAAGCCACTAGTCATAGAGCATGGCATTCAGACCCTTCACCATTTTGGTCTCCCTCTTCTGAACACATTCTAGCTTGTCAATAGCCTCACACTCTCTCAAGCTTCAGAGAAGGGCAAAGGCAATACCCCCTGAACAAATCTTGCCAAGGAAACCCCATGATAGGATCACCTTAGTCAGAAATGACTTGAAGGAACAAAACAAAACAATGTATTGGAATGTCTGAGGAAAATATAATTTTCTCCATAGATGCCCAATTAGAGATATAGAATTCCTCAACAGATGATTGTTAGTGTGTTCTATAAGATATTAATGCCTTATAAATGTAAGTCTATATGACTGCCTCTCAGCTATGTTTCCTAAGATGAATATGATGTAAGACTTTGGTTCCTTATATACAGTATAATATGTGATAAGAATGTATCTAGAAAAAGAAAAGTCTATGTTCTTCCCCAAGGGAAGTATGCACATATATATTTAAGCTTTGTTTATATCAGTGAAGACAGTGGTGTAGTGTAGCGAAGATAATTTTTACAGTTTGAAATCTGATCTTACAAGTTCATGATCATGCACTAATCATTTTTTTCTAATGGGCTCAAAAAATCTCATCTATCTTATCTTGTGATTAAGAGAGCCAATATAAGGTACTATATTGAAAGAGTGACAAAGATCAAGATCACCTAGGTCCAAAACTGTGTGCAGATGGGAAATCTTGGTGCCATTGGCTAACCTGTGTGGTTATTTTAGAGATGAGAGTTTTCATCACCTCTAACTCCTTAGAGGAAGAACAGGAAGAAAAATGTAAGAAATAAATACAATGTTAATAATATTTACACCTGAGTTTGTTGTGGAGGGCTGATCATGATATACTTGTGACTACCTAGAATTCATAGCTAAACTGAGTTTTAAACCAGGAATATCTGTCTCACAGTTTGTGACCACCTGGGATACCCAATAGTAAGTTTAGGTGCTTAATGTACTGCTAATTTACTAGTCCTTGGGTGATCAAGATAGGATCCAGTGCAGCAGTGATACATTTTGAAGTGCAGTCTCTTCTGATGACAGAAGAATTGGAATGTTAGGTGTGGAAATTAATTTGCTAAGGTTAAACAATAGAAACTGGAAAGTGAATTCACTAGCATAACACCCAACAACTGGAATAGCTTAATTTGCTAAGTTATTGTTATTTACCTCAATGACAGAGTGTTAAAATTATAGTGTTAAGCCAAGCCATGGGAATTTAGAGAGAAAGGCATGGAGGTTGTCACTGCTGATGTTTGGAGTGGGGGGGCATATTTTGTTGCTGGCTGCTTCAGAAGGGTTCTTTTTTGTCCATTAAGTTTGCCTGCCTCCAGCTTTGAACTTTCTCCCACATGGACTAGAGCCCAAGCTCATATGGACTACAACCCAAGCCCAAAATAGATTGTTGCCTGGGAGTAGTAAGAGGTTAGGTTCTGAGGCATGGGATTTCATTTTATAGTTGTTTCATTTTATAATTCTTTATTTCAGTTTGTCACTCACTTGCATCTATCTTTTCTTTCCACCTTCATTAACACATAAAGTTCATTTCTCCAAATGCCTCGTTGTTAAAGGTTAATATGGAATTATGAATCTTCAGGAGAGATTATAGATCCACCAGACAAGCAACAATAAGAGTACTGTACAGGTACAAAGATTGGTCTGTGAATTAAGGTCTGTTCTAAATCTGAGAGCCTCTGAGCATATGCAGAATATTTTTCCACAACTGAATCACTGCATCATTTTTGGCGCTCTAATCCCAATGAAGACATGTGGTCTACACAGATCAGAGGGAGAGAACAGGTTGTTCATACAACAGCCAGGGATCCCAAATAAAATCTATGGTGTCTGCAGTTTAATGATCAGGTAATCTAACAAGCACACTCTTCTCTGCAACCTTACTGTAACCATGTGACTATAGGAGGTAAAAAGCAGAATGGGGAGGTTGGGGAAAGACAGCAGGAGGGGGAAGCCAAGGAAGAAAGGAGTGGGTGATGGATTTGAGGAAACTTTTCATTTAATTATCTCACCATGTAAGTAACACACTAGAGAACTGCAAAGAATTTCATTTCAGCCTACCCCCAAATAATATACAGTAATGTACAATCAAAATCAATCCAGAATACAATCAGTGGGTTACTGAAGAGAGTTACTGAAGAGAGTGCACTCCCACACATCCCCAGAAAGGCTCCAAGCACTTTCTTTTTATACTAGCCATAGAAAGGAGCTGCATTTGGGCCTAAAAGGCCTTTTTGAAAGAGACCCAAATATTATATAATATTTGTATATTACACCAATATATACAATAGAAACCAGCCCAGGACATAATCAATAGAGAAGGCCAAGTTACTGAACACACTTATAATGTACCCTATATCAATCCAAAAGACTCCAAACACTTTCTTTCCAGAAAGACCCTGGGGGGGGGCATTCTGAAAGGGACCAGGCTGCTTGAAGGTTTTTATATCCTGTTAAGCAAGCAAATCACTCCCATCAACCCATCATTCACTGCCATGACTCATTTATTTCCTTCTTTGCATTCTTATTTTTGTTTTCTTTCCCAGACCTAGCCGTCCTGTTTCACAAGCCTGACTATCTGAACAGAGAGTTATTTCACCTTTCCTCTGTTTTGTCTTCTCAAAGAAATCACACAGATAATTCTGCCTAACCACAGAATCACATGCACATTTCCTCCAGTTCTAATATTTGACCTCCTAACATGACAGTCTTTCCTGTTTTACTGGATGTGACACTCACCCTAGTGAATACTAATAAATTCTCGTGAGCTAATTCACTAGATAATATTTTTAATTTCAGTATTAATTGGGGAATTTAGAAAGTTAGGTGAAATTATTAGCAAAAAAAAAAAAATGTAAGAATTTAACATATTAATTGCTGAGTTATTTCCAAATCTCTTGGTGATAGTCCCCATGGTCATGCCTCTAGAAGGGCTTAAAAGAGCAGGGAACTGTGTTGAACCTTAGTCTCAAAATGATTAGTGGTGTTTTGAAGGGAGAGGTTCCAAGTGATGTCATTTCCTGCTCCTGAAAATGTCCTGGCATTTTCACATGGCAGTGCAAAACCTTCCATTATACCATTCTGCTCACAGACTGACCCACTGGAACATTATTAGTGCTACCTCCTACTCCCATGGTATGATGATTAGAAACAGGGAAATCGAACAGTTTCACTTTCCCTTATATTTAGGCTGAGACCTTACATCTCTGAGCATAGCATAAAAGTTCTACTGGAAGAACAATACTATGACTCCCCTCTCATGATCTCAACAATTCATCATTTCTCTAAAAAAATTTCTCCCTCCACAGCCTATCAGGGGTTGGTGGAGAGCAAGGCGGGGATCACAGAAACTTTGAGTATGCCCTCAAAGCCAAATACAGAATGATGGCATATGGTGAGATCTGCTAGCATCCTCTAGAGGTCTTGGTAGATAATATCATTCTTATCTGGCAATGGAGATATAGCCAGAGGCATCTCTGATCCCTCTCATTCTCCACTATCCACTGAATGACTGTTGGGGAAAGCTATCATAGCAGAATGGTGAGTCCAAGAGGGGAGGAGGCTTTGGTCATTGCTGAGAGAACATAATGCCAATTTCTGCAATGACAAAAAAAAAAAAGTCATGCAGAGGTGTATGTTGAACTTATATTTGTGTATGTCACTAAGAGAATGCTTGCCTTAAGTTTTTTTTAACATTCTAAATATAAACAAATTTGCTAATTGTGGTAAATTCTTCAGAGACCAAACTGAAACAAAATTTTCCCTTTTGTACAAGCCAGATTTAAGTTCAGTTTTTCATGTGGAGGGACCACACTGTATCTGCATGTATGTTTTAAAAAAGATTGGTAAAAGTGAGGAGCCTCTCCAAAGAAGGAGAGATGGCAACCTTCACTCAGCAATGACATGGTTGAATACATAGGAATCCAATCCCAGACTCTTAAGAACTGCGCACTTGTAGAATGGGGTTAGATGTCAATTTTGGTTTCTCCCACATGCATTTTTTTAATATTTCCAGTTTGTTCCATTATGAAAACATTCCTGACTGGTGCCTCCCATGTCAGCAGGCTAGTGAATCTCCCTGGTTTTCATTCAAATTTTAAAGGAGCTATCCAAGGTGCTGAAATTGTTTGAGAGTGCTAGGGCTCAGGATGATAGATAGCTCCTTTAAAATTCAGATTAAAACATGTCCCATTAGCACTGTCTCACTGGCATCAGAACCACTAACTTCCACTGCCTTAGCATGAAAAAATGTATAGATTTTGGTAAATCCATGGATTGAAACTAATTTCCCACCCTTTCCTAATGGTGACTGAATTAAGGACACCCTTAGGCACATATCAGCAAAGCAGGGTCACACCATTAGAACTGAATCATGTGTCTGATCATGTATAAAGTACAGATGATGACTGGAAAATGATGGAAGACCCAGTGTTTCCAACCTTATGGTAAGTGTGTCGCTTGATGTGCAATAGCTATTTGAAATGTTTGGATTATCATTTTAATTGCCATTAAAGATCTGTATGTTGGAACATAAGTTTATGGAAATATTATCTGTACTAGTGAAGGTAGCCAGCCCTGACACATTGTTGGTCTAAGACAGTAAACATTTAACCAACCTAAGCCGTTTTTGCACTAGAGTGTGATAGCACAATGATTCCACTTTCAACATCCTATGGAGTCCTGGGGTTTGCAGTTTCAGGAGGGGCTGGCCGGCCCCTCCCGAAACTGCAAACCCCAGGATTCCATAGGATGTTGAAAGTAGAATCACAGCGCTATCACACTCTAGTGGGGAAATGGCCTTAGACGGGAATAATGTTTAGAAGAAAGGTAGAAGATTAACTCAAGCTGGAACTCAAAATACCAGGGGCAAAATGTTCTGTTGCTGCATGGAAGCGATATCAGTTCCTTCAAAAAAATATAGATATATGTATGAACTAAAATTCAAATTCATTTTGTCTCTTGTTCATTCCATTTATATTTGTTTGTTTTGTTATGAGGGGGCCCAGCCTGTTGTATTACCTGCAAACACAGAAATATCATCAAAATAGTTATCCTAAGCTCTACTTTATTAACTGGCAAGCAGGAGCCACCTGAATTTTTACTGCATCTTTTTTCTTTCTTTCTTTCTTTCTTTCTTTCTTTCTTTCTTTCTTTCTTTCTTTCTTTCTTTCCTCCTAAGAAGCTGCCTTTAATTTATAATCTTCCTCCTGCAGCTGCTTGTCCTTTATGAAGTGGCAAAGATGGAAATGGAGCTTTCAAACTGAATGACATTGCAGCTGGAGTGAGAACAAAAGGCTGCAAATCTCATAAACTGGTGACTTCCCTAAAATTGACTGGAAAGAGAAAAAGAGATCACAAGGTGGAAAATGCTAAGTAAACAGAATTGCTTATGACTCATACTTCAACTCATCTCAAATATTAGTCAGAAAAATTGTTTTGTGTTGAAAGGATCAGGAATTCCTCACTTGGATCACCCCTGCCTTTTGAGTCATGAAATGGATCTTTGCCATGTTGGTTCAGAAAAAAACCAAGAGAGGCAGTGTAGTTTATCCATTCAAGTGTTGGATGGGAACTCAAGAAATCTGAGGCCTAATTGCCATCTGAACCATGGTACTTACAAGGTCATTTTGGGCTACTCACCCTTCAATCACCCTGGCCAAACTCACTAGGGCCATTTCTGCACTACACTGTTATAGTGCTATTATTCCACTTTCAACATCCTGTGGAATTCTGGGGTTTGTAGTTTACTGAGGCCAAAGACCTCTCTGGTTGAGACTTCTAAATGCCTCTCCCCAAACTGTGAACCCCAAGATTCCATAGGACATTGAAAATGACATAATAACACTGAAACAGTGTAGGGCAGAAATGGCCTAGGTTGCTGTGAGGATAAAGTAGAGAGGTGGGAAGATATGTATACCACCTTGAGTTCATTGGAGGAGAGGTGGGAGGTAGATGTAACTAATCTATAAATAACTAATTGACCTATAGGCAAATCATAATCCAATGATTCTAGCTTTGACAAGGTCAAAATATTAATAGCCGTGTTCAGTTGAGAAGAACAAGAAACACAGAGAAAGCAATGTGATAGCATTTTAAGGGAGCCTAGAAAGCTGGAGGTCAGAACTGTCCACCTAACCCTGCATTGCCTACTGCATGGATCTCCAGGACTTAAGAGGATATTTTTACAATTACCTGCTATTTGATCTTTTTAACTCATCCTTTGAGATTCTCTTCTACCAAGTTCCCATGCCATTAATACAAGAGCTTTTAAATGTTACTTTGTTGGCCAACCTGGTTGGGGGATTCTTGGAGTTGTAGCCCCTCAATGTAACTTTTCAGAGTTCTCTTCTATTGCTAAATCTATTGCATATAAACTGTAAGCTTACACAAATTTCTTCATCAGGTAAGATGTTTAGGAGTTTAGAGGGAACTATGGAGAAATTGAGCCAAATCAAGTTTTTCTGTTTTGTTTTAATTTTGGTTTTGGTTTTACAAGCTAGTACTGTGGTGGCATGATAGTACTGTCATAATAGCATCATACTTTAAGGGGACAACACTAGAAAAGTGGTACAAAAACTTCCAAGGAAGACAAAGCTCTAAAGGGAACATTGTGTACTCTGCTTCAAAAATAGGAAAACTGGTGCTTGGATTGTTTGTTTTCCAATAATATTTTGAGAATGAAAAGACCAGGGGAAAATTGCACAAATTTGCAATGGTTTGATTTGAAAGTACATACATGCCACTTTGTTAGTAACAGATTTTGTGGTTGACAGGGTGGTATATCCTCAAAAATTGACACATTAGTGCAGAAGTGGGAAAAATGTGGTCCTTGATGTCCCCCACCAGTCCCCAAAGCCCCACAACACATTTTTTTGTAAAGAAAATGTGACTTTCACCTCAAAACTGCACAGAAAGCTCTCCATGTACAGAAAACAGTCCCAGAACCCCTACCCCTCTAAATTTATATTTTTTTCCCCAAATTATCTCTCAAAGTGATGCCAGGAAGTGATGTGATGTCACATCTGGTTGCTGTTTTGAGAAGTATTTTGAAGAGAAACAAGGGTATTTTGGCACGATGGGAGATGTAGTTCATGGGAGGGGTGCTGGGAGGGGATTGGCTAGAGCTGTTACTAGACCTTCAGCTGGGTTTGACAAGTGATAGAAACCATGCAATCAGCTAATGTGTGAAGGCAGTTGTGCCGCCCCACTGGAGCAAGACAGTGATGGAAATAAAATATTTTTTTGCTCCCCCTGGGGTCCTGGTCAAAACCAGAAGGTCCGTGTTTACTATTTATACATTTTTAAAACAACAACAACAATCAATTGTTAATCTTTTGAATGATGTCATGTCAAGTTTGGCCTTGAAGAAAACCAACCTGCATAATGATATATTGGTTTTCTTCTTCACCACCTGTAAAAACTTCCCATTTAAACACCAAATTAGGGTCAAACTACATGTTACAGCACACCCATATTTTCAGAATATCTGCCTGCTTCACATATAAATTAATGTGACATAGAGGTTTGGAGAAGGTTTGCATGAGATTTGGGTTGAAGTGCTCTTCAGCCAGTAGCCTTTGAAAACTACCTCAGTGCCTAACTTCCTCTTAACCTCTCATCCCTCAGCCTAACCTGCTGCATAGGATTGTTATAGAGGGATAATTTTCACCCAATCAGTGCTTCTTGGCAGAACAGTGGAATAAAATCTCTCAAATAACTGAAAACTTTTTTTTTTAAAAAAAAATAGAGGATTGGAGTCTAATTTTTGCATGAAATGGAACATGCAGACAAGGAAAACACAGCGATCTCCAATCCCCTGCCTTATCTTATCCACTGTGTAGCTTGCTGCTTTCTTCTATTCTCACAGATGACCTTTCATACCAGTAATGATCTGGACAGAGGTGAAAAATTACTTGAAGAAAAGCAACACAGATAACAAAATAACTGATGGGGGGAATCAGTGTGGTGTAGTGATTTGAGCATTGGGCTACAACTCTGGAGACCAGGGTTCGATTTCACACTTGGCCTTGGAAAACCATTGGGTGACCTTGGGCCCATCACCCGCTCTCAGTCCCAGGAAATCCCATAATAGAGTTGGCGTAAGTCAGAAAACAACTTGAAGGCACACAAGAACAAACAGACCTGCTTGGTTGGCTGTGATTCTGCTCCTCTCCACACATAAAGACTGTCCCCCTAACTCTTCCTTGTTAGTGGCTGGGGCAGATCACATCAATAAAGTTCATAGGCCTGCTCCCATTTGACCATTTGTTCAATTTGTGCCAAGACTCAGAACAGATGTGCATCCAAATTTACTGGGAAAGTATCTCAACAGCATATAATTATATTTCTTATTTATACAAAGCTTTCTGAAAGTGTCCTTGCAGAATTTGGATTTACTAGAATTTAAGGGCAGCAGATTATGCCCATGAAGTGCACATTATATCACTAAATTCTCATAACAATAAGTTTCATGGGGAACTATTTGTGGTGTGAGTGCATTTTTTGCCAATAGGTTATTTCCCCCCTTAGATTTTTAAATGCTGTGCACTCTTTCAGTGCCCTTGGCCCAGTAAGTGAAACTTACCACAATGAGCAGTGCCAGATGACATTGAAAAATGATCTGTCACTAGTGTGAGCAGGACAGAGTTAGGAGAGCTTTATCATGGGAGGCAGAAAAGATTAATGTTAGCCTCAACTTGAGTCAATCAGTGTCAAAACTAACCAAAGCAATTGATTAAATGGAAACGCTTAACAGAGTCTGTTATCAATAAATAAGGATGAATATTGATGCTGATCTAGAAGATCTGATGCTAGAAGACTTCTCAGTCCAGTATGTCGCATCCTGAAAAGGCCCATGCAGATGAGTTTAGGAAGCTCACAAGCACAGCTGTTTCATGTTGAACGTTTACAGTGTTATGGTTCCATTTTAACTGCTATAGCTGCATGCTATGAAATTCTGAGTTTTGTACTATGGTGAGGCATTACTTCTCTCTGGCTGAAAATTCTAAATATCCTTCCCTAAACTTCAGTCCCAGGATTTCATAGGGTGGAACCATGACAGTTAAAGTAGAATTGTATAAAAGGACCTGCAGGACCATGTCTACAGTCTCATTCACTTGACAATACAGATTTTTGTTTTATTTCATTTTGTTTGGCATTAACAACTCCTAGAATCCACAGTAGGTATGGCACTTGGCCTACCAGCTAATCAGCCACAGGGCTAATAGTTGATAACAGGGTAGTTATCCATGAATTTCCATAATCTCTCTCCGATGCACAACCTGAGATGGACTGTATCTATTGACATGGTTTTAACATTAGTCCCAGTCTCAGTGCCTGCAGTAGTTTCTGCCAAATGGAAGCAACTTGAAGGCCATAGAAATCATGATTTGGCAGGAAGTGTGTACAGCTCCTACCTTGGATTTGCCATTACCAGCCTGCAAGGAGAGGATGTTAGTGTAACACAGAACCAGGCTTGTTGCCCTTAGCTGACAGGTTAGTGTGATTTTTAGACTGGAAAACTATAGACACATGTTATCTGGAGCTTATAATTATTTTCTCTGTTTTTATGGATCCAAAAAAAGAATCAGTGAAGAAAATTAGACATTCAGAAGACTGGAGGCCACGTGGAAAGAGATTATGTAATAATCATCGTTCATTTACTCCAAGTTCATTTATTACTTGTAACCTTCTTTTCCTTCCCAAGGAAAGCTGCCAAAGCAAAATACAAGGGAAAAAAAGAGGTCCCAATAAGAGAATAATCAGAACACAGTTGGCCCTCCTCATTTGCATGTTAAATATCTGTGGATTTGATTATTTGCAGATTATTTGCCACCACCACCGCTGCCACCTTACAGTATTTTTAATAGCAATAGCAATAGCAGTTACATTTCTGTACTGCTTATCAGTGTTGAGCACTCTCTAAGCAGTTTACAATGTGTTTAGCTAATTGCCCCCAACAAGCTGGGTACTCATTTTACTGACCTATAGAAGGATGGACGGTTGAGTCAACTGGAGCCCTGCAGGATCGAGCTCACAACATTGTGGCTGCAGTACCAGCATTTAACCACTGAGCCACCAGGGCTGTTGAAGCCATTGTGTACAGTACATTTGAATCTCCATTGGGCTGTATCAGTGGATCACACTTTTTTTGCGTGTATGTTAAAAATGGTTTAGGGGCCCTACAGATATTCACAGTTTTTCCACAATTGTGGGGGTCCTGAACCTCTAACCTCTGCAAATGTGGAAGGACAACCGTACAAAAATAGAGCTATAGTCTCAATGCAGAGAACAAAACCAAGTCATTATCTAATCAGCATCACCATGAGCACAATCCTATGCGCCCAACATAAGTGCAATCCTGTGCTATGATTGAACTCAATTGAGCTTACTTCTGTATATATAGAACTGCTCAATAAATTTGTTGATGTCAGTATTTAACAAATAAGTCACAACAATTCCACAAACTAATAACATTCACTATAGTTTAAAATCCAATAAGCATTTCAAAAATAACACCAAAACAAATAATAGCAGTGTTTGAAAGCCCCTAAAACTCAATTAAGCATAATAATAACACAATTCAGGCACACTGAAATGCACAAGGAAGCTATAAAACTGACAGCAGCAGCTAGACTAATGAATAAACTGATGAGGCAGCTTCTGCATAAATGTACAAATAACAATAGGTGACCAAAAATGAAAGGGAGGCAAGGGCCAAAGGAAAGAGCAAGGGTTTTAAAAGAGAGTCATCCCCAGTTTCCAAAAATAGATAACGCAGGGTTTGGGGTTCTGCCTCACACCCGTCATCAGTCACTTTGATTGGGACTGTGCATTCCATCTCTTCCTCTTCTCTTACTGCTTGCATAATCACTTATTTCTACAATTCTAATAATTAAAAAAAACCTGGCATCTTTCCTTGCCCCCTCCTACCTCTAACCAACTTGGTGCTGCTATTACGCTCTGCCTTTTGATTTGCAATGAAAAACTCCAGAGCAGTTAATAAAATAATAACATTTTACTAATAAAATAATGACAACACAACCATTTCAGTAATATCACAAGTACTACTCTGTTTGTTTTCTACTGTTGATACAGAATCATAGAACCTTAGTAGGGGAAGGGACCACAATAGTCATCTAGTCCAACACCTTGCCATGCAAGAATGCACAACTACACCATTTCTGAGAGATTCCCATCCAACCTCTATTTAAAAACTTCCAGAGGAGAACGCCGCTCCCCGCTCCCCAGCAATCTATTCCACTGTTGAACAGTTCTTCTTGTAAATAAGTTCTTGGTAATGTTTAGGTGGAATCTCTTTTCTCATAGCTTGAATCTGTTGGTTTGTGCTCTCATCCCTGGAGTAGCACAAAATATGCTATCATGTCACTTCTCAGTCTTCTCCGGATTAAACATACCCAGCTCCCTAGTTGTTGTTTTTTTAAAATAAACACCCAAAGTTGTTCTTCACAACTATTGATTTCTAGACCTTCCATCATCTGGGACACTCTTCCAACTTGTCAATATCTTTTTTTGAACTGCAGTGCGCAGAAATGGACCCAGTATTCTAGCTGTGGTGTGACCAAAGCAGAACAGAGTGGAACTTCCACTTGATTTGGACACTATGCTTCTATTGATGCAACTTAGAATTGCATTGACTTTTTTGTTTGCTGGATCACAATGTTGAAGAATTATATAGTTTATTATTTTTAATGTTAATGTTTAATAGTATTCTATTATATTGGTGTGAAAAAGTTTTCAAAATGTTTTTGAAAGGGACCCATAAACATTCAGAAGGAAGGAAGGAAGGAAGGAAGGAAGGAAGGAAGGAAGGAAGGAAGGAAGGAAGGAAGGAGGGAGGGAGACTCTTTGGTGCCTCAGATTTCCATAACAGAACCCTCAGTTGGTAGAGATCTTCTGCAATGAATATTTTTCACTCACTAAATGGCTGCAGCATTCACACTGTGCAATTATAGCAGTCTTGTTCTATTATAGTTGCCATGGATTCTTCTGATGGAATCCTGGGGGTCTAGTTTGCTGAGGTATTAGAGCTCTATGGCTGAGAATTCTAAACATCCCCTGAACTGCAAATCTCAAGTTTTCCTAGGATGTTGCCATGGATGTTAAAATGCAGTCATAAAGTGTTGCATGGTCACTTTTATGACAGCCGTTATCAATCAAACATTTCTGGCAGGGCCTTTGCCTTTCTGCACTTTGGGTTCAACGTCTTTCTGTGGAGATAGTTCCCATATTCAGCTGTCAGTCCCTGGCTGGGCTGAGATCATAGTAAGCCAGGCTTCCATGAGAAATTTGGCTTACCACGTAACAGCAGCTTCTTGTTGACCACAGCCCAGTCAACCACTGGGAGCAGATGTAGCTAAACTTCAGTCTTCAGTTTATTTGTTGTGATATGCTGTGTAGTAAGAGTCTCAGGCTTGCCTCTCCCCCAGTGAGCAAGAAAAATAACAAACTGTGGGCTATTTCCCTGGCTTTTTAGGGGAGAGACAAACCAGAAAGTCGTCTCCAGCTGGGTTCACACGTCAGAATAAACAAACTGCAGACTGAGGACCCATAGCTTCTTAATTCTAGCCTCTGACATCTGAGAGTGCCCTCTGAGTATTAAGACATCAAAACATCAAAGGATGTACATGACTGTATGAATCCACCCCTTTGATAACTGGATCAATACAGTCTGAAAGGAAGCTATCCTAATAATAAGAGCAAAAAATACCAGAGTAGTTTCTGGAACAAAAAGCTCAGTGTGAAAAATCTCTGGAACAAAAAGCGCAGTGTGAAAAATCTCTGGAAAAGTTTAGTGTGTGGGATGGTCAGGGTAGGTTGATAAGAGTTTAGTATTTACAATAAGTTTGAAAAGGGTTTTTGATGGCATGAGTGGGGCTGTACTGATTTTGGAAAGCATTTGGAATTAAGAGTAGATAAAATATTCAAATATATACCATTGTCAACAAGGGCTCAATAGAATACTTCAGTGACAGTGTCAGTTGGGGTCATTGACGTGACAGCTTATAAAAAAAATGTACTTGCCACAAAGTACATTAACTAAATAATGTCAAAATGTAGTAAGTGGACAGAATGACATTTGAAATGAAGTACGCACAAGGAAAAAGCTAGCTGGATGAAGCGTAATAGCTGAATTTAAGACACACAGGAAATGTTCTGAAGAGCAAAGTTCCTGGCTATAGTTCTGGCAACTAAGCCATCTAAAAAGAGTTTTGAAAAGAAAGTGTGATCTCTATGGCCATCTGTCAGGAGTGGTTTGATTATGTATTCCTGCATGACAAAGGAGTTCGGCTGGACGGCCCTTGTGGTCTCTCCCAACTCTATGATTCTTTTAAAGACTGTGCCTTCTGTTGAAATAAGGATATCTTGACTGCACAGCCTTCGTTAAGAAAGTGCCATTGCCTGAAGGAGGTTCTATAAGATTCACTGTATAGATTAAAGCCTGTACAAGGGTCTCTCACCAAAACTGGGGGTAAGGAGTTGCAACCAGAGCATCACTGTCAAGCTTAAATTCATCATTCCATATCTTAGTTTCCAGAAGTTATGAGGCAGTATCAGCTCTGGAAAGTTTGATTAAGTGGAAAACGAAATTGTTGCTGGAGTTCATACAAACACATGCACACACACACACACACACACACACTTATACAGACCTCTATTAAGTAAGTGATAAGAGAACAAAACATTTTCTTTGAGTTCAACTTTTTTTCCGATATAATTTCTACTTATTAATTTTGAAGTAGGACCTATTTGTATGTCAGCCTCAGTTTTTCTGCTACTCCACTTTTCCATAACTTTCCAGAACAAATTCTCAGTCCTTTTGTCATTCCTTGACATCTCCTCCCTCTCCTTATCTATCTGTCATTTAAGTCTTAACAAAATTAACAATAACAAATGAAGGTCTCCTCTTCCACAAAGCCATTTACTTCATTGTACATGGATGGGACAGAGGTACTACTGAGTTCTGAAATGGTTCTTACAAATTCCAATGTGGCTTATAAAGGAAAACTTCCTGGTGGATAATGGCCCAAATTATTTCTACTTTTGTATAACATCTAGAATACAGTTGCTACTACTTGTTAAAAGCCTGCAAAGAAGTATATGTTGATATTCATGGCAGTTGGCCCTCTATTAGGTTAGAGGCACCTGAGCCAAGCTGCTTTAGTGTTCATGAAAAAAGATAGAGAAACAGGCAACCAGAAACAAAGTATGACCTGGCATGTTTGTCTTGACTGTAAGGACAAGAGAATTTATTAGGAAGATTGTAATTGTAATCATTATAATGAATCGGTACAATTATGTAATTCTAGTCATTTTCACTTGTAAGCCAACTTGAGTCCCAAGCTGGGAGAAAGGTGAGGTGTAAAGAACATCATTATCTTTGGTTTCATCACCTTCATCATCTCTGAAAAACAAACTGGAGAAATTATATACAGCCAGTACTCTATACACCACAAGAAAATATGTTTCATAGATGCAGAGACTGAGACAGATGAAAGACAACTGTTAGAACCTTGGAATAGATTGTGTGTATGCAAGGAAGCTGTCCTTCAGGCAGACTCAAGTTATGCATGTAATTCATGATAATCTGAAGTTTTGGCATGTTGTTGGGTCACAGTGCTTGAAATTTTCTTCACTGACACCTAGGCATTTAGAAAAGTTTTTCACTGATAGCAACTTTTGATGAATCATCAAATGTTTCACTGAGTCAATCTGTGGAAGGCCTTGATAATATTAGGCCTCTTCATTTTTGTAATCCTTAGTGTGAAATTAAATATGGAAAAAATTATAATAATGTTGGTCCATCTGCTATACGCTATAAATACTAAATGGAGAATGAGATAAAGAAGTAGGCAAGTACATATACAATGGAATCCCATAAGTAATTTACAGTAGCTACCTAAAAAATGACTGTTTTTTGATAAATGCTTCAGAAATATTATTAGACACAGAGATTAGGAACAAGTGATTCTCCAGATATTGCTGACCTAGAATACTGTAGAATGGTATTCTATAGAATACTTTTTACCATTGGCTGTGCTGGCTAGGGCTGAAGCAAGATGCAGTTCAAAAACATTTGGAAAGTCCCATATTCTCCAGCCTTGATCCAAGGAATTTTTGTAACAGCCTTAGAAGGTAAACTATAATCTAACAGATGTGTGAACAGAGAAAGACTGACTTGCTGAAGACCACACACTGGCCATATGACCCAGACAAGATTTAACCATGAACTAGCACTTCATATTTTCTAACACTGTGTCACCTATTTCTATGTGGTCCAGTGCCTTAATTTCTGGAAAACTATATCAATGTACATTTCATAAGAAGCAGGAAAAAAACTACACTGAGGCATTGTCCATAGCACATTGCCTCTAACCGACAGGATCTTGGATTCCAGAGATGAGGTTCTGGAATGTAAAACTTTGCTGTGCACAGCCTTAACTTCAGATGTCAATCAGTGGTGGGTGGCAGGAAGATCCTGAGCATCATTTGGCTGCAATTCTGCAGGTAAGATAAACACTAATGAATGAAAGGGCTCTTCCCTATTTCCAGCTGCAAAGCTGCACCAGAATAGTGTCCAGTATGGCCTCTACTTTGGCCCTTGATTGGTACCTCAAGCTAAGATAGCATGTGTGTGTCATTACTCAAGGAGGTACTGGATATCTCATTCCACAATGACTGGGAAAAATTACTTTTTGAGTGTTATACGAGCATATACTTCCAACAGAATTCCTGCCTAGCTATATTAAATCAGTTATGAAAGAAGGCAATTATATAAATACTCAGGATCAATGTATGACATTCAGCAGAAGCAAATGGTTAAATGTCTGCTGACATGTACAGCTGCACTACATCCATACAACCGCCTCTTCTCTCGTTTGTTCAGGAGAAAGAAAAACTTAACTATATTTAAAATATGCTCACCGGAAGACTGTTCAAATGTACTAACTACTGTTAATAGACTGTACACCTCCACACTTTGATATGGTTTAATTGGCAAAATATATATTTAATTGGTGACTAGTTAATTGGCATAAATATAAATTATACACTGCTATGGCTGCATGGCCACGCTGGCTAAAAGGAAAGGCTGGCCGAACACATGCATTGCAAAATCAGATCAGGAAAGACTTCAAGGCAGACCCAGGTCATAGTCAGGAAATCATCAGGAAACTCCAGGGAGAATGGACTACAGTTAGCCCTCAATGACTCAACCTTTAAGAGACAATAGCGTCTGAGATGTTCCCACAGGATAACTGATTGTCTTATCTCCCTCTACTGGCAAACTTCCCTTTTGTCCCTACACCTGCCCCACAATTAAAGAGAGGTCAAGACTATCTATATCACCTAATGCTAAGGTCATCAGTCCATTCCAGACCCCATTGTTCACTCTCCAGACTCCATTGTTTCCTTTACCAGAGAGCCATTAGCACCTTCTCCCTCAAGGCAGAAAAAGAGTACTTAAACCTCAGATTTTGGCTATCCAACCCACAGTACACTGGTTCCTGGTCATCATTCTGCTCTCCAATTCTCATTTGTGTACTATCCTTGGACTCTTAATCTAAGCCATGTCACTCTCTGCTTCTCTACTGGATTGGTAAATATTACCCATTTTGCCCCCAAAATCTCACTATCCAAAACTTTCTTCCCTTTCCCTTCAGTTAGCCTTGTGTGAATGTGTGATTGTGTGGATCTTATATGTGTGATTGCAATTCCCTCAGTAAAGCAAACAAGCTTACTTTTGGATCTCTGGCTGGTTCTTTCCTGTACTAGTGCCGGTAGACAAAAGCATAAAAGATTACCCCTCATAAGGTTACCCCCTCTCACAGGCCCCCTCTTTGAGCTAATATTCCTCGCTGTTTCATGGAGGCACTGGCATTGCGGGTGGACCCCTGAATCACTCATGTTTTGGGGTAATACTACAGCCACCTACTGGCCCACAGAAGTCTTTTATTACATAACATGAGTGTGATTCATAAGAACCCCCATGCAGACATGTGGTAGAAGAATATGCAAGGAGCTTTACAGGGCCATAGAGGCTAGCTCTGGCCACTGCCATGTACACTGGCAGCTCTGTCCTGCTATCCACATATTTGCAGAAAACAGGAAAGCTTTTGATGCATATACTAACAAATGTGCATAAAGCTCTCCCACATGAGGAGGGACTCTGGCTTGATCAGGATTCCTCTTCAGATGGAGAAGCTCCACATCAGTAAATTAGCTCTTCACCACCACTGTCCAAATGTGTAGATGGTGAAGCATTTTCACAGCAGATTCTTTCACCAAGGTCACAGCACATTACATGGCTAACTTTGAAGACTCCATGTCCTCCTCTAATGTGCCCTTCCAATGTATTGAGGAGAAGTCATGTGAACTTTAGAACTTGCTGCAAGCTTCTGAAATTGAATTCTGTATCAGAATTCTTTTGGCACCAAATTCAGTTTTACATTTCAAATTTCCTTTATTCTTCCACTAGTCTTTTCACATGATTATATCCCAGACCTAAACATGACCGCATATAACAACTGGGGCTAGGCCTCATACCTGGATCAGAGCCGCACAGTCAGTACTCCAATTCAGATGACCATCCAAGGAACAGCAAGTAAAAGGGACAATGACTAGTAGGCTCAAAGTTAGCACCCAGGTCAACTTGAGTATCTATTTGGTTAAAGATACTCCTTTTATTATTTTTATTTGAACATATCTATCAGCCATTGCTACAACAAAATGGTACTTATTCCCCAAATAAATGTGCTTTAATATCAGGACAGCAAAGCAAACAGTTTTATTCCTATGGACATGATGCTGCAAACGCTGAAGTTTAAAATTTGAAACAGGACATATACAGAGTACACTTTCAATCAGTAAAGAGAGCCATGCTTCAATATAAAAAGGGATGGGGTAGAATCCAGTAGCACCTTTTAAACTGTTTGATTAAAATCATTTAATTGCTGCTAGATCTCCTCACTTTTCCTCTGTCTTTCTGTACCTTATGCTTGTTATTGGTTTTAACTTGTCAGGAATGCAGAAAAGTTGTAAGGAACTGCAAGATGAAGGTAGAAAGGAGAAAAATATTAGTTATGTGCTTCACAACTGATGTTAATGCATATGATCATCTAACTAGGGGAGGTAGGTGAGAAAGAAAGACTATTATGTTCAGATTTAAAACTATCTAGGGTCTGCCACACATTTAAAGCTTTCAGTTGGCTTTAGTCTGTAGTTAAGCTTTCATTTCTCACTAATGGTTTGCTGATTGTAGGCACAGAATGCTAAGAAATTCCCAGCTGTGGAGTGGGGAACAGTCTGTTTTTTTAAAAACAGGCAAAGTGAATGTTCCGGCTTTGGAAGTGGGAGTTTCAAGGAGTCCTTTATTCTTCAACCATTTGGTGTTCTGATACAGTATGTGTCAATTTGTCTCCGATAGTGAATCAGACAGAAAACAGGATGTGTCACGTGTAAGCTCTCAGCTTCCCAGAATTGGAATATTGAGCTCCAGTTCCCCAGATGCTGGAATATGGCCTACAACAGCTTGGGATCTTAATATTAAATAGTTTACAAACTCTAACAATGGCAGAGATGTTCTTTATTTTTTTCAGAGTATACAGCTACATTTTGAAATGGTAAAATACAAAACATTGCTGCTTTTTACCCTACCTCCAAAATCCTCCCAGTTACTAGTCTACGGTCAACTCTTCCTCATGCACACCGTGCAAGTTGTACATCAAATAGTCCCACTCCTTAGTGAGGCTCCCCAGCAGAATAAAACTTTTCTGGACTTCTGGGATGTTTACAGCTCTATTGGCAACCTCCTGAAACAACTGTTTCATTAGCATGAGATGCTCCTTTACACAACTTCCGGGACACAATTTTGTGTTATACAGTCTTTTCGTCCAGAGCATTTTGGACAAACATGAAGAAGATTGACACTTCAGAGCCTCCCAGAGCTGATACGTTGTGTCTGCAGCAGCAGTGTGAATCAACTGGGAAGGACTTAAAGTAAGCAAAATAACTGCTTTGGCTTTTTCGTCAGCATCACGGAATGCTGCTATCTCAGCAGCTGACGCACTGGCCGGGGTCGTCCCTCACTCTGCAACACGTGCCACAGATTCTCCTTTATCAGAGATGCTCTCACATAAATCTGCCAGCTTTGATAATTAGAGTCATTTAGTCTCTCAAAATGCACAAAGCTTGTTTCAGTCATTCTGCTGCCTTTGTAAAAACAAAACACAGGAACGCAGCTGGCCGGCCTCCAAAGTGACCTTGATAAGCTCTGGACTGTAGACTAACTGTCTCTTGGCCAAAAACAGATTCCTCAAGCACCAGAATCAGGCAGACAGTCAAAAACAGTCCCAGTATCCAGGGGAAAATAACTATAGGAGCGCTGTGGATGCTGTGAACTCTGGGCCTGGGCCCATAACCACTGTTGGGGATGATAGGAGTTTCAGCCCCACGGAAACGCAGCGGAAAAACCAGAGTGCAGCGAGCCAAAAGCAGCAACCTTGTTCCCCAATAAGGATACTTACACACAGAGGAGTTTCTTCCAAACAGGAGGCAGTTTATCTTGCATCAAAGTTCCGTTATACACAAAACATAGAACAGAGTCTTGCACCAGGCACCATGTTTGGACAACGGACAAATACATACTGGCATTGCTTTCTTATATACATATCTACAACCAATCAGGTAGAGGGTTTGCACACCACCTGGTACCTTTTGCACCCCACTCCATTTTCTGATGCAATGTACTGCAATCATACACAGCTGGAGCATGATGCAACATTTAGCAGTGGGCTGAACATTTTCCCAGGGTTCCTTGCAGAATCCCTGACCGTCCTGTGGCACCTGTATGTTCATAGCAGAGAACTCTATTTCTCCTTTCCACCTAACCTCAAGGAAGCTGTTTTGATGCTAAACCAGTGTCTAGCATCCGTATGAGCTGGTTGAGGGCAAACAAACTGAAAATTAATCCAGCTAATATAATATATAGCAATAGCATTTATTTCTATACCGCCTATCAACTAGTGTTATCTAAGCGGTTTACAATGTATTTTAGCTAATTGCCCCCAACAAGCTGGGTACTCATTTTACCGACCTGCGAAAGGATGGAAGGCTGAGTCAACCTTGGAGCCTGGCAGAATCGAACTCACAACCTTGTGGTTGCTATTGAGTAATGTTACAAATGCAAACATAACAGCAATTTCCCTTGCAGATGGGGCACCCAGCAAGGTGCAAAAGATGGGTAAGGTGTATGTGCCATGCTTTGGAAAGCCATTCAACAATCTGTTGTGTGTTACCAATTTGCAAAACTGCATAGCGAGTGTCTCACAATTGACCAGTGATGGTTACAAGGTTGTGTTTGAGGGGGAGAAATGTATTATAACTGCAAATGGTGTATTTTGTGCAAAAGGGGTGAAAAAGCAGGGATTGTACCACATGTTGCCCAAGGGAAAAGTGGCAAAAGTTAACTCTTTGTGTAACAAACCCCTCCATGAAAAATGTATTCATTACATCCACAGAGTAATGGGCCATGTCAACTACAAAGGTTTGCAAGAGTTGGCAAAGGTATGCCCTGGGTTAGAGGTCAGAAATCGCCCTAAGTTTCTAGAGTGCTCTGAGTGTAAAAAGGTAAAGGCGAAGGCATTCCCCATTGCCAAAAAGAGCAAGTGTGTCATCCAAAGGCCATTTGAGGTTGTTCATGCAGATTTGGTAGGTCCATTTAAGCAAACTGCTAGACAAAATAGGTTTATCCTGGTAATTGTAGACAGGCATACCAGGTTTTCCTATGTCTATCTGCTGAAAGAGAAGAGCCAAGCAGCAGATAAGTTCCAAGAGTGGGTGAATGCTATTGAGAGGGAATTTCCTTATAAAGTAGCTAGTCTCGTGTCAGATAGAGGGGGAGTATTCCTGTCCAATAGCCTGCAAGCCTGGATGCATAAGAAAGGCATAAGGCATAAAACCACAAACCCCACATCTCCTGGGGAGGATGGTCTTGCAGAAAGAAGAATTGGGTTGTTAAAAGAGCTGAAAGACTATATGATGGAGGATGCCCAAGCCCCAGCAGGACTTTGGAGAGAAGCAATTTTGACTGCAGACTACCATTTAAATAGGATGTGGAGTTCAAGTGTGAAGCAGACTTCATATTACCTATTGGATGGTAGAGCGCCAAACCTGAAGCATCTACGTGTTTGGGGTCAGTTCGCAAATATGTATGTTCCCCCAAGTTTCAGAAAGTCTGGAGAGGAGAAATCTAGACAGTTACACTTTGTGAAATATGAAGGTAACAAATACAGATTTCTACACCATGCTTGCAAAATTGTGTATTCCAGGACTGCAAATTTTGAAACCCATTCAGGTTGGGATAGACTGCACTGTAACCAAGAGGTGTTCTTTCCCTGGGGCGGAAATGGGAAAAGTGTAAAAAGTCTTGAAAATGGAGGGGCAGTGATGTCTGATGATGAAAAGGACAGTATTCCTGATACACATGAAAGCTCTGAAAATGGAGGGGCGGTGATGGCTGATGATGAAAAGAAAAGTACTGAGGAGCTGAGTACTAAGGAAAGTACTGACGATGAAAAACCTAAAGTTTCACACGACATCACACCAAGAAGCTCAACACCGCCACTTAGTATTAAACCTGCATTTTTGGTCAGAGAGAGCCTCACACTGAGCTCAGCACTAGTACCAGCAGTGGTTCCAGTGGAAGTGAGTCAGGAAGTACTCAACTTGCTGAGTCAGGAAGTACTGTTATGCTTATCCCTAGAAGGTCTCCAGGGGGAGTACATTTTGTTGTCCAGTGTGGCTGAGGCAGAAAATTTAAAGTGTAGGACTAAATACATTGGGGTACGGTACCAAAATGTGAGGCAAATGATCCAAGATGGGATTTTGTGTTTGTGGTATTGTCCATCTGAACACAACACCGTGGATTTGCTCACAAAGGCCCTTCCAGTAGCAAGCCATGAAAAGTTGGCAGGTAAACTAGGCCTTGCCACCAGAGTGTAAGGTGGAAGATGAATTGTACCCATGAGTGTATGTACTGTATGTATTATATAACATGTACCATGTTTGTATTGGTGAAAATGTCCTACACAGTGGCCTGACCATTTTGAAGGGGATTGTCAGGGATTCAGCAAGGAACCCTGGGAAAATGTTCAGCCCACTGCTAAATGTTGCATCATGCTCTAGCTGTGTATGATTGCAGTACATTGCATCAGAAAATGGAGTGGGGTTCAAAAGGTACAGGGTGGTGTGCAAACCCTCTACCTGATTGGTTGTAGATATGTATATAAGGAAGCAACGCCAGTATGTATTTGTCTGTTGTCCAAACATGGTGCCTGGCGCAAGCCTCTGTTTGTCTGTTCTATGTTTTGTGTATAATGGAACTTTGATGCAAGATAAACTGCCTCCTGTTTGGAAGAAACTCCTCTGTGTGTAAGTATCCTTATTGGGGAACAAGGTTGCTGCTTTTGGCTCGCTGCACTCTGGCTTTTCCTCTACGTTTCCATGGGGCTGAAACTCCTATCATCCCCAACAAGGACTCCAAGCATCAAGTGGTTTCATGTATACATTAAATGGTTATGTTTTAGACACTTTTAAACAGTTTTCATTTAATATTTTATAGTTTTATTGGTTTAAATCTGGAGATCATTGTTCAAATCCCCACTTGGCCATGGAAACCCACTTGGTGACTTTGGGCAAGTCACACTTTCTCAGACTCAGAGAAAGGCAAAGGCTGAACACATCTTGCCAAGAAAACTCCATGATAGGTGTTCCTTAGGGTTTCCATAAGTCTGAAACAACTTGAAGGCACACAACAACAAATTTTTTACCTATGCTCTGTTTTATTCCAAGTTGTAAAACTGCCTTGGGTCCCGTATTGGGAAAAGGTGGTGATTAAATAAAAATAAATCCATTAAAAATTAAATTATTGAAAGACTGATACACTTTTTGTAAAAAGTAAAATCCCAATGAGCCATATGAATCTTGCGTTAATAAACATTCAAGCACCATCTAGTTCAATCCTTTGGAAGTGTGCCATACAGCTACACTATTCCTGAAATGGTGTTTTTCTGGCCTTTTAAAATATATATCTCAAAGAATTAACAGCAGCCTTATAATTTACTGTTCACTTGCAGTGAATAGCAATTTTCATAGCCAAGTGTCAAGCTGCATCGACGCCCACCTGTAGCACTTTCTCCCATTCCCTCTTTTAGTCTAAAATGTTAGAAGAATGGAAAGGAAAACCATATTCACTATCATGGGACCAGTGACAGGCCCAGGAAAGAAACAATCTAGGGATAGGGAAGGAATAAACAGAAGGTGACTAGTCCCCAAATAATTATTTCTAAGGATAGATTAAGCAGTGATTCATCTGCTGAGCTGGGTTGCTTGCTTCACATGTTTAGAGTAGGAAAAAAAGGATCAGATGGACAGGCACAGAAAAAAAATGCAGATTTATACACCTTAACTTTCCATCTTACAAGAAATGTGTGGAGGACTGTGTTACCTTCAGAAGAATGACTATTCTGGAAGACATTATTCATCTGGTAACTTCAGAGAAGCCTGGAAACAGCTTCTGTTTGTTCTACTAATTGAAAAAACAAAGTTGTTATGATTTTCATAATGAACAGAGTCAATTAAACTGATTAGACCTTAAATTCAATATTAAGATTCTTCCTGGATTAATCATTAAGTGCTAATAGACTTAGAAAAGATACAATTAATGATGTTCATTTGTAGTATAAAGATGCAGAAAGTTCAGAACTATAAAAATAGAGTTTTAGGTTTTCCTCCAATCCTAGACATATGTGAGAAGCATCACTGCAAAAGCCACATTGGCTTTGCCTGGATCATGAGCATCGAATTCACTCACATTTTACCCCTTCTTCTCTGTCAGGACCATGAAGAGGGAGGGACATTTCTACTTCCATTTTTATTAACTGGGGTGTACCGTAATGCCTGATACCTAAACTGTGATTAGTTTTAGCTAAGGTTTATCAAAATAATCCAGCTTCTTAACCAAAGATTTGGAACTGACATGTTTCAGTAAATCATAGTTAAGGTTAACCACAGTTTATGCAAGTATGGATGCCACAGCAAGCTGCTGTTGAATGTAAAAAAGGAAGTATAACCTTTCAGTTTTCTTCATGGGGTGAAAGAAAAGGAGGAGTGCACAGACCTGAAATTCCCTGCAGTTTGTTCCCATAATGATAAAAGATGGTGTATAATTACGTCTGAACACAGCAAATGTGAGTCATGGAAACAGTACACGAGCTTCAAGCATATCTGTTTAGAACAGTGGTTCTCAACCTGTGGGTCCCCAGATGTTCGTGGACTTCAGCTCCCAGAAGCCCCAGCCGTTATGGTCAATGCTCAGGGCTTCTGGGAGCTGAAGTCCATGAACATCTGGGGACCCACAGGTTGAGAACCACTGGTTTAGAAGAATTATAGAAAGAAGATGTATCTCAATAGGACTCTCTGTAGGCCTTTTTGCAGCAGCCTTAAGATTTTAAAGAGTGATGGATGACTTATCACCCCTTGTCAGTTCATAATAGGATTTGCCTAACATTTCTCCAAAAGACTGATAAACAACTTGATTATTTCTAAACCTCATTATGAGCCAAAATGGAGCCTGATGTTACCAGGATCATGATAAAGGCTGACCCCTTCCACAGTCTTCTGATGAGTCTTCCCAAGCCCTACAGCAATAGTGATTACTGCTGTTCCTCTCTTTCCCCATTGCCCTTCCCTGCCACCTGGAATGCTGTGATTAGATTCCCAAGGACATCTGATGCCTGTGTCTCTGCTTTAATAGCATTCCACAAATCAGGAACAGGGAAGGCAAGGCAGAACACACACTTCCCTGTCGGTGGAAGAGCAATCACTAGCAGAGAGGTAGCCATTATTCAAATCCAATTTCTGTGGGTCTTTTTAGGTGAATGTTCAGAATTGCCACAATTTGTGTTCTAAGACAAGGCAACACATACTGCAGCGATACCTTTAGACTGAAGTCAAGGTATGTTCTAAACTGAGGACTCTGGCAGTGGTATTCAAATCCATTCCTTAGGCTACCTTGAGATCTTGCAAGTGGGAGGAATGGAAGGCCTGATCTCAATTGTGCCACACTGAGATGCTGAAGTTGGCTTGCCATTTGTGTCTGATGCAGAACATCACCATTCATTTCAAGGCTGCAGAAGGAGACCTGCACATATGATACCATTTTGCATGTGGATGGATATGTGTTACATGTGTGAAAAGGATATACATTCAGTTGTGAATTGAGTTGCATGTTCAGCTGTTGTGCAACACTGTCATTCAGCCCAAAGACTGCACAGCACAATCCATGCATAGCTCCATATGCATAAATCTGTGCTCCATAATCCCTGTGTAGGATCTTGGTTCCTATAGATTTTAGCCCAGCACAGGGAGCCAACAGAGTCCTGATCTTGCCTTATAAAACCACTGGGTCTTATCTGGTTCTGCACTGCTGAGACCTAAAGCAAACAACAGGAATGCCCTGTAATCAGTCTCTTCATCCATCAGCTCATCTTGCCTTTTCAGTCACACATGAAACCAACTGCTTGCCTTTGGACCCACCAAGATGAGTTACAAGGAAGTACCAGAAAAGATATTGGAGAAGCCAGGGAGGTGGAAGGGGGAGATGAAAGCGGTGTTCCTCCAGTTCTAGTGAAATAAGACAAACATGAGTTTCATGGTTTTCAAGATTTCACCATTTTCAAAGAGCTTAATGTATTTAGGATCGGGTCTGCTTTTCCTTGACAAATAGGAAGGACGTATTACAGGCAGGACAGTGATAGCTGGAGGGTAGATATCTGGTGTATGGAAAGTGCATAGGTCATTTCTACCTGAGGGATTTATAGCCATGAACAACTGGTTTTGCTTAGTATTCTGGGAGCCTCTCCCTGCTCAGGCACCAGCCATAAGTCGCTACTGAGGAAACCGTTATCTTCTGATAAGGGGATAAACATAAAGATGACTGAACTGCAGGGTGTTGCATGAAGGGAATGGAAGCACTGAAGCAGTGACACTTCTCCTCAGGCATGGCTGTGTTCTTCTGCTGCCCGCCCACTGACTGCAAACATCTGTGAGCTAAAAATGCACACTGCCTTAATGTACCCAGCAGAGACTGACATTTCCCTGTGTTGCTGCAGAGGGTGAAGCTCTCGTCCCTGTAGTATCCATTTTCTACCTTTGCCCACAAATCTCTTGCTTAATAATCAAACGAAAGCAGCAAAAATCATCACAAATGCATTTTGTGGAGAGCTTCAGTTGAAAAACTTGCTTTCTTCTGTCTGACCTATTTTAGAACTCCAGACTCCAGAATGGGATTTTTCTGATCAATAAAATATTTTAATAAATAAAACACTGCCTCTAATCTGGTGCTTCTCAGTCTTAAATGTTATTTTCTGCTTTAGCAAAATCACAGTATTATGATGTTTCAACCTAATGTAAGAGCTGATTCACACATTAAAATTTCCCCACATCATGCTAGCCTCTCACATGTCTTGGGGGAAGACAACAAAATAATATTTGCTCATGGTATATGAGTGACAATTTCCCTCATCAAATTTGCTTTAATTAAACAGGCCTGCAAAAGAAGAAAAAAAAGAGACAAAAGAGATGCATGAAGCAGGCTTGCTTTGAAAGTCACAAGGATCAGATCCCCTGTCCTTGGGGACATTTCTCTTTGGGGCAGGATTTATCTTGATGAAAGCTAATTAGCAACCCAGTGATATTTCTGGTGTAGTCCAGAGGTCACATGAGGCGTTCAGAGGCTTCACAGGGAGCAAATGGAGTACTGATATCTTTCCTGCATGATGGACAAAGAAAGTAAGCTGGCCAATGGAGGCTGGGGTCTTGTTTGTGTAGGAAAATGGCACTTGCATAGGCAAGTGCATGTTTGGGCTGTAGGGGTGCAATAAAATTAGGTAATGGAATTTATGTAAAGCACAGAGGTGGTTGTGACTACTGCTGCAGGATGAGTGGAAGCCTGCCAAGACTATAAGGAGTGTTCGGATGTCTGGAAGTCAAATTAAAATTAAGCCTATGGCAGCCAAGACCGAATGAAAGATGCCTGAGACATCACAGGACACTGTGCAAAGTAAGGCGGTTGTGGCTTCCCTGAAATTAAGGCACATTGTAGACCATGGCTATCATTCCATTGCTTGTATTAATTAAAGGCAATACCATGCCATGCATGAACACACTTAAAGACTACGGCTTCGTTCACTCTACACAATCATATGCCCTTTCCGCAACCCACCTTTTTGCGGAGCTGGGGTGTGGGGCTCTCGTGTCCTGTTTCCCTCAGCTCCATAGCTGCTGTCTGCTCACGTGAGAGCCCCTCCTCTTCCTTTCGCAGTGCAGACTGGGATTTTCCCAGGCTGTGCTGGGGCAGGAAGTGCAAGCACCGTGGCCCCGGAGCTCTGCACACACGGCAAGTGTGTGCAGGGCCCCGGAGCGATGTGCGATCATGCACCATTTTCAGCTCACAGTCGAAAATGAAATAGTGTGCGATTGGCACCTGCCAGGCCCTGGAGCATTGCGCAATTGTGAATGCGTCGTGTGGACCACTTCTCACAGTCGCGCAATGCTCCGGGGCCCTTTCTCATGGCAAATGCCACGCGAAAAGGTAGATAGTCCTATTATTCCATGTTAGCTGCCATAGTTCCAGCACACGGAATCCTGGGGTTTGTAGTTTGATGAGGCACTGGAGTTCTCTGGCTAGAATTCGAAATACCCCTCCATAAATTGTTAGAAGTTGCAACTTTTGCATGCCTAAATCACTGGTAGTTAGATTGTGTGTAGCTCTCTAAGAGTTTAGGCACAATGTGTTTATGACTACTTCCTGTTTGTTTGTTCACACCCATTCTCTTCCTGCATAATGTTGAGATTCTTTTGTTCTCTGGCTTTCACCTGCTCACATCAGTTCTCTTTTCCTCCCTACCTGCCTCCACGAAGCATGTGCCTTTTTAGAGCTCTTTCCAGATGAGATGTTCCAACTCTTCTGAAACTATGTAGTACTCTTTATTTCCTTATTTTCTTCAAGAAGATGAACCTGTGTTGATAATGCAAAAGTATCTATGAGTAAAACTACCTTTATATACATTACAGAGAAGAGTAAGGCCATTTCTGCACCTTATCCTTTTCTGGCATTGTCCTGGTGTCATCCCAGCAGCACCTTTTGTGCCTAGCACATGCGTCCACCCATTCTGTATGGCTGTCGGCAATGGGAGCAGGAGCAACGGGTACATACAGGTTAGCAGCAGGACCGTGATGACATTGTGCGAAAGCACAATTTGCATACTGCAAGCAACTCATCCCGCTCACGAGACAGCAATGTCATGTGGGAATGGCCTAAGATTGATTTCTTTCTCTACTAGTTATTGGTGTGTTGGTAGACTGGTCACTGCTTCTAACTTCTGTCTAGCATGTAAATTACTCTGCTAGAGAGATCCACCAAATCACTCACATTTTCCCAGTCTAAACTGCTAGTTCCAGGATTCTGTATGACAGAACCTAGCAGTTGAAATGGAATAATGGAGTCATAATTATGTAGAGTGAATGGGCGCAGGATGCATAAGGTCAAGGTATGAAAGAATATCCATCTTTACAGGCATTTACTGGGGGTTGAAATCATATGCATCTTTCCACAAACCCCAAACTCAAGTGATACAAGGGTCAAGGATGCTCAGACTTTGGCAACAGGTACAAGCCCCGAAGCAGGATGAGGGGTGAGAAGCGTGCTATTTCTAGACTTCAGCATGAAGTCTAAATCCAGGACCTCTCCAGTCAGAGCACAAGGCCTGAACATGAGGCTTTGAAGCTAAAGTGTGAGTCACTAGGTGGGAAAGGATCCCAGATACCCTGTAATAGTCTGCAAGGCATATCCTTTATTCCAATTCCTTCCCAAGCCAGGGATATGCAAACTGTAGCACTCCACTCCCAATGTCATTGGACAGCAAATCTCACCAATCCTAGCTTAGCATAATCAACAGTGAAACATTATGGGAATTGTATTCCAACATCTAGAGAGTTAGATGTGGCCCACCCTTACTTTGAGCTATGGGAAGATCGCAACATTGCAGTTTAAAGGATGCTGTAAAAATTGGCCTTGAATGGCATGTTTCCTCCAGAAGGGCTTAGCATTCTTCTCCCATAATCCATGACATTTTGATAGGTCCATGCTTTTATTAAAAAAAAAAAAAAATTAGGAGGACATTTTCGCCACCTGAAAAGCATTGTAAATTCAGCTGCTATTCAGTGGCCTTTCCTGCTGTTCATTTCATATGCAAATAAATGTGATTTCTTTTATGTTCTTGAAAACATTGTACTTCCTGTTTTTAACCAAAGAGCCAAATCTATTGTTCATGCCACTCATCAGCAACTAAGAGCTGATTCACACACAAAAATCTTCTCATGCTAAGAGACCCTCCCACATAGGTAATAGTTCAGAGTAATAGCATGAAAAAAAGTAGGAAGTATTTCCTCTGGAATTTGAAATACTAATTACAATGACACCTTGTTATCATGGGTGGACCATTCAGCATACATTATTTGTGAGGAGAATTTGTCTGCAGCACTTGTGCCAAGCTAAAGCCCTTCAAGCATCAGCTAGTAATTAAAAATGAGAGTATGGTTATGGTTCTTAAATCCTGATTAGAAGTTGCTTTAAATAATTACAAAAGTAATTCAGCCAATTTTAATCATCCACACATTGCTTAGGAGATGCTAATCCTGATTTGTGATGTGACATATCCACAAAATATCTTTTTGATCCTGCTAATGAAAATCTGAGAAAGTTTACAGCTCATATGAAAACAAGAAAATACCTCTTTATGTATACTGCTGTGTTTTTTATTTAAGATATATCTAAGCATATCCACTGAGCTTAATAGCTCAGAGTTGCCAGTGTGCATCATGTAAATATTAGTAGTTTTGAAAATAAGGGCCAGTGTGGTGTAGTGGTGTGAGCATTGGACTATGATTCCGGAGATCAGGGTTCAAATGCCCACTGAGTGACCTTGAGTATGTCACACACTCTCAGCCCCAGAAATCCTCATGATAGCATTGCCGAAGTCAGAAACAAGCTGAAAGCGTGCAACAACAAAAGTTTTGAAAATAATTGTTATTTGTCTGTTTCAAAATCTTTCTTGGAAGTTCTTTTCAGGCTGGGAGTGGGGGTTTTTTTGGGGGGGTGGACATTATCACATAATCTCGGAGCTTTGGACATTAGGTTTAAAAATTAATTCAATGGTGCTGAACATTAGAAATTGGGTAGTTAATTTGTCACCAACAGCACTAATAATGGAAATGATTTCATTAGTGAAGATGAATTAGTTAACACATTGTTTAAAATGATGATTATCAAGGCAGACAATGGCATGGAGGTTGTCAGGTTTTTATTAGTACTTTAAGTACTATTTTTTTCCTCATTTTAAATTTGCCTTCTTTCACCTGGAATTTTCCATGCAAATGAGCTACCAAGTCCATAATAAAGTTGTTTCCTGGAAATGGTGGAACTTCCAATGTTTCTGAAATTTGCTATGTTGGGAAAGGCTGTCTTAAGTCATTTCTGCACTACACTCTTATAGCGCGATTATTCCACTTTTAACATCCTATGGAATCCTGGGGTTTGCAGTTTAGGGAGGGGCCAGCTGGCCCCTCCCTAAACTGCAAACCCCAGGATTCCATAGGATGTTGAAAGTAGAATAATCGCGCTATAAGAGTGTAGTGCAGAAATGGCCTCAGTGTATATAGTCTCATTTTACAAGCTATTCAGTTAAGGTTTCTCACTGAACTAGATCTCACTGCCTTTTTTTTAAAAAAAAAAAAAAATCTTGTTCTTTCCAACATGTTCGAATGCCTTGTTTCTTAAAAGTTAACAAGGAGTGATGTTAAAGCAGGCATAGGAATGATGTAACCCTCCAGATGTTGTTGAACCACAGCTTCTGGAACTCCTCAGCATTTGCTCTAATGGCTGGCATTGCTTGTAGCAGTAGTTTAAGTGCATCTGGAGAGTCACATGATGCCCAACCCTATGTCAAATTTTAGTAAAGAATGATGTGTTAACTTCAATTGGAGAATGCTGATCGCATTGCAAATGTAGCAGTAAAGCCAGTTAGTGAGTAAAGGATGTAGAGCTCATAATCAGAAATGTTTTGAGTGTTTCTGAGCATATGTAGCATTTTTCTGGGTAACCAAATCACTACATGCACTCCAATCATTTTCTAATCAAGAAACATGATCTGGAAGATCAGTGGTAAAGTATATATTTTGCTCATTTTCCTCAGTATGACTTACTTCTGAGTAGATTATTTTTTAAAAACAAACAAACCAATAACTAGAATTCAGTATGGGACATACATCTACTGAACTAGACTTACATCTGCAGGAAATAGCAGTTTTGCAACAACTGTATTCACAAGGGGCTTCCATGATATTATTATGTAGGGGAGCCAGCGAAGTGACTCTTGCACATAGGCACAAATGCACATCAGGACCAATGCACAAAAGGGCCCGATGTGGAATCGGTGCTCCTGAAGCTTGTCTGGATGCCAGCTAGGGAGTGCCAATGTGCATTGGTAGAACCTGACGCATATCAGGACACTTTTGCAAGTGCCTTGATACTCATCTCCCTAATTCACAAGAAGGATTCCATAGCACCTTGTTATGTACCTAAGTGTACATAAAATTATGCAACATAAACTGATATAAAATCGCAGCCAACTTTTTAAAAATTTCTCTTTAAAAAAGAAAAAGAGTAAGATGCTTTAAAATGTCTTTTGTTTTTCTTTTCTCTTTTTTCTACCCCAAATGGGAAGGGTGTTAAGTTAATTTTTTGTCCAAGTGGCAACTTTATCAAACCATTCAAAGTTTATGATTCACAGAAAGGCAGGGGTGGGATTGGGAGGGGTCAGATAAAGGAAGGAGAGAGAGAGAGAGACGGAAGGGGAAAGGTTGATGAGAACTTTCCATTTAATTATCTAAGTGCCCAGCATTGTGTGAGCAATAATAAACATGCTAAAGGAGTCTAAAAGGGTGAAATTAGTAGACATGGGGAAGGCAATTGTTGTTGTTGTATGCCTTTAAGTCATTTCTGGCTTATGATGACCCTAAGACAAACCTATCACAGAGTTTTTTTGGCAAGAGTTGTCCAGAGAGAGTTTGCAACTGCCTTCCTCTGAGGCTGAGAAAATGTGACTTGCACAAGGTCACCCAGTGGGTTTTCAGGGCTGAGTAATTCAAACCCTGGTCTCTAAAGCCATAGTCCAATGTTCAAACCATTAGAGCATGGATTTAGCTAAATAAATGTTTGTGGTCCAAACTAATAGCTCCAGTCTCACCACTCCCTTCAAAGCATGTAATCCACCGAAGCAGGATGGATGGAAGGCAGAATGGGAAGAAAGCAGAAACAAGCAAGTGGGGGAAAATGGAGATGGAAAATTTTTGACATAATTATGGAAGTGGTTAGCACTGTGTGAGAAAAAATACTGTGAGCGTAGTGAAGGTATGCAAAGTGATTTGTTTCAGTTGATCCTAATAATAACAATATACAATGCTGTCTATTACACAATAATACATAATGGAAACCAGAAGAAAATCAATAGAAGAGAGTTGGCGACAGTCACAGCACACATCCTAGACACCATATGAGCCAGCCAATGAGGGAAGACATCCCACTGCACTTCATTTCATTCCAGGACTCTTTCCTCACTTTCTTTTCTTTCTTACATTGCTTCCTAATTCCAGCTCTTCAAATCCTTCCTAGCTATTCTTTTACTAAGTTTCGATTTCACTATTCTAGACTGCAGTGAAACAGCAAAGAGAGTAGCCTGCCTAATAGCAGAGTATGTGAGGCATTTCCTCCAAGCCTAGTCCTTCTTCTTATGATTTCTTAGACTTATGCTTCCTGTCTTACTGAATCTGCCAGAGGAAGAGCCATCCACACTAATTCATTCTGATGCTCTGAAAGAACCTAACTCATCAATACATAGGCTCTTCTTCTGCATTAATCAGGCAATCTAGTGAGTTAAGCCATATTGTTAGAAAAATCTAGTAAGTTAACAAGTTGCTAATTATTTCCAAACTATGCATAAACTACCAATGCTGCTAACAAGTGTGTGACTTGGGGACAGTAATGGACTCAATGTGGACAATTTAAAACTTAATTCAAAGAGAAAAGCAGAATAGCTGGTCAGTGGAATAACTGATCCAGGTATAGGTATACACATTGTTTTTAGATGACATTGTAAACTCCTGAAAGGATCACATGCACAGTTTTAACATATTCCTGGATCCAGCTTTCCCCCTAGATATTCATTTATTGGTGCAACTAGGAGTGTTTTTTTGCCTATTCTTTGCTTGTACATCAGTTACAACAGTTCTTGGGAAAGGAAGACCTGGCTCCAGGAATGCCTCAGTTACATTTACTTTGAGTTATTGCTATGTGCTCGACTTGAAGCTGCTTTTGAAAAAGCATCTAGAAAGGGCAGCTGGTTCAAAATGCTGCCACCAGGTTTCTGAACATTCAACTCCACTGCTCTATCAGTTTCACTGGTTTGCAATCTGCTTCTGGGTTCTGTGCCATCCCCCTGGCTTTTGCTCAGTTTGTTTGAACGGTATCTTCTGCTGCAAGAAACAGCTTGAGTGTTCACATGCTGGAAATATGGATTCAGTTAACATTTTAAAAGAATTTATATGAACTTATAGATTTCATTCAAAATGGAAAATACATTGAATTTTTAAAAAATCAATGGAAAATTTTAAGATGGGAGAATTTGAAATTGACTGTTTTATTCAGTTCTTGCTGTATAATTGTTGGATTTTTTAAATCTGTTTTAATAATTTATCTTTTAAGGTATACACTTTTAAATATTTTAATGCGGTTAATAGCTTAATGCTATGCTACCTTTTGCATATTTTTAATTATATTGCAATCTTTTTAACTTGTAAACTGCCTTGGGTCCCAATCTTGGGGAAAAGGCAGAATATAAATAAAGTCAATAATAGTATTAGTAGTCTTCATCATCATCACCACCACCATCACCACCACCACCACCACCACCACCATTCAGGCTCAAGGGTTAACTCTTAAAGTTTGGAAAGAATTTCATTTCAGTTTCTTTCTGAAGAATTTTACAACATTTTCAAATTTCTTTTCATTTAATACAGAAAGGAGATCAGAATGAACATGAATGTGTGAGAAATAGAAATTGACTATTTTCTCATTTCTAGTTTGGATCGTGTATTTTCAACATGCTTTTCATGCAGCTATATGATCCAATTTTTTCTTTTTTTTTATTATAAATTTTAGACCAAAATTTTCAGCTAATTAAAATAAAATAAAATTCATACAGTTTCTATGCAATCTATATCTTCACATATATAATACCCCTTCCCCTTTTATTTCCCCTTGTTCCTTATTTAGCATTTTCTCCAAATTGTATACTATTTCCCAAACCTTTTTTCGAACCTGCTTTATATGAAATATCTTTTTCTTACCATACGTCTTGTACAAGTGCTTTACATATATAAATAAACTTCTCACCTTTTTAATGTCTTCCCCACTCTTGGCATTAACACATCTCTGAATCTTTCCAATTCATCTTTATTTTTAACTGCTCGCATTTCTTTCAACCCATTCTAGTATCTTTCTCCATTCTTGCTCAAATTGTTGAGACAAGTTCCCTTTTATCAAGCTAGAAAGCTTCTCCATCTTTATCATGTCAATAATCTTAACTTTTCAGTAGTCAGTTGATGGCTATGAGTTTTCTTTCCTCAGGATCTTAGATATAGTTTTGGGTGCCACCAACTCCCATTGTATGTCTAGGTTTAATATGAACTTTTATTGCAGTTTTCTCCCTGCTGGATAAGAGAGATAAAAATGAAAAACAGTGCATTATAATCATAGGAAAGAAATCCTCCACACACACCCCAAACTGTGTTGATTTCATTGCTATTTATTTGAAATTTCTGATTATTTCTGATCCATACTATGTGAAGCAAAGTACTCTTCAGGAATGGACAGAGGCTTCTTGGTGTGTATGAATGGTGAATTGGTTCTGGATTTTATTTCACACTTTTCCAAGATGCTTAACCTGTTTTGAGAATGAGGTTGAATATCCTGGAGTCTCAAGTAAAACCCAGAGCAGATACAGTGCATCCCTGACATGGAAGACCTTGGATACCTCTGATACTGCATAGGCAACTTTTAAATGTACCTAATGTACAGAATATTTCTTGCTATTGTTTTTACTGTACAAAGCATTTCATTACTTTTTGTGTTGAGAATCTCATTCTCAAAATGCTGCATAGGGGAATGACCCAATGAAAAATGCTTAGGACTCTCCCAACCAGAGTGATCTAGCTGCTAGTACCCTATAAAACAAATGTTTGAAATTTCTTTCTGTATAGGTACAGCACCAGAACAAGGGACCAGACCAATGTAGTCACTGACCGAATGTGAGTGCAAACATCTATCATCATCATCATCATCATCTTTATTTGTATTCCCACTTTTTTCCTGGGTTGGGACTCAAAGTGGCTTACAGATTAAAAAAGACATAGTTACAAACTCATAAAATACAAAAATTAAAACACAATTAAACAACTGAAAGGATTAAAACAAGGGTGAAACACCTAATTAAAACTTGATTATTAATCAAAAGATAACACCAGCACATTTCTGTTTATAATCTACAGTTAAGGAAGCAGTTACAGATATAATGCATAGGTTTTTACATCCTTTGGGGGATCTTGAGTCTTCTGCAAACCTATCAAAATAAGAAGCACCTTTCCAAGATAAAAATGTTCAGTTAATTATTAGTTGTTTCTAGCACGCAGCATTCTGAAAGCACTGGGTGTTCCACAAGGGTCCCATGGCTGTTTCTGTGGGAACTGGCTGGTAAGTAGACAAGATACATTGTCTTTTACAGCACACTTTTAATTACATAGTCAACAGCTTTCTAATCCAGTATGCAATTAACTTTCACTTGGTGATCTGCTACAGAAACAAACTTTGAACAAGTAAGCTAAATAGAGATAAACGTGCTCATATATTTTTAGGTAGAATGTATCTGTTCAATGAGTTTGAAATCTTAATGTCAAAACACATTGTTAATGATGGCATTGTCTACTGAGCAAATTTCACATTAAAATACAGTGCTGAGGGTACTATATTGATTGCTAAGGGCAGGGGGAATTACTCAGTATGGCATTCCACAGCTTTTTCAGTATTTAAATTGTCACAACTTTTGCACAGAATAAAGCTTTTTACCACACAGTTTATCTCTGTGCTTTTTGAAATTCTATATTAATTATAAAAGTGCACACTACAGTTAAATACTTGCAGGTGATACATGGTATTAATGACAAGTATTATCTTCCACAGGAACATGCTGTTGCTCATTATTTAAAAAATTATCCTCAGGCCTGCTCTCATGACACATAAACTTCCCCCCAACCCAGCTGAACAGAAATGTGATTATTTTTTAAAAATGCACATTAAAAAGCCAGTAGGGTGTTTTATATTCATAATAGAGAATGAAGAGATTCAGCTCTGGGCTGGTCCAGATGGCACTTGACTCCCATGGCTAATTTCATCTTGCAACACTAAACCAGAGGTAGGGAAAGAGACATTGTGCTAGGAAGGAAACTCCAGAGCCAAAGTACTAATTTGGGGAAGGTGTGGCAGAAATATATGATGCAATTATTACAGAAAAAAATCTAGAAAATAGAGCACTGTTTCCCAGTCCATGAAACAACTGTTGTTCACAGTATCATCAATACTATATAGATAGCAATTTAGTAGCTTCTTGGGTGAAGCATAATTTATATGGGGCTTGTAACTGGTGTCAAGGAGTCTGTCTTAATTGGTTTACCCCCTGAAAAATCTTCTGTATCCATCCATTTTGTAAAATGCTCTGAAAAAGGTCAATTGAAACAATTAATATTGTACATTCTATCACCTATTTAAATCTGTCAGTTGGTCTAATGTTCTAGAACATGCTGATGACTAGATATCAGGGCTGAGTTGTCGGCATGTGAAAGTGGTGCTAGTGGGAAGTGGGTCAGAATGGGATGATAGGAGCCTGAACTGGGCAAAGGGCAAAGGCAGAAAAAGAAAACTTGCCAGGAAAATAGTATCTGCCCAGAAAAAGTCTGAGCTGAAACTGCAAGCCCTTTATTTCTCTTTGTAATCTAGCCGCCAGTGTGATGTGGTTGTCTGAGCATTGGACAAGGACTTTGGAGAACAGGGTTCAAATCCCTACTCAACCATGGAAAACCACTGGGTGAACTTGGGAAACTCACACTCTCTCAGCCTCAAAGGAAAGCAAAAGCAAACCCCCTCTGAACAAATCTTGCCAAGAAAACCTATGATAGGTTCACCTTAGGGTCCTCATGAGCTGGAAATGACTTGAAGGCACACAGCACACAGACCATATTAGCAGCCTGAATCCATAGTTTCAAAGCATTTCGCTCTCAAAAAAGAGGCTCCAAATGGTTGTTCTGAATGTTTATCACTTACAAAAAGCCAAGAGTTCCCAGTTCTAATTCCAGTGATGCCTGGCAGTATGAATCTTCAAGCAAGTCAAATACAAATCCATGTACTATTGTGTTCTTTCAAGTCATCTTCAATTTGTGGTAACCTATCCCATGGTTTTCTTGCCAAGATTTATTATTCAATAAAAGTTTGCCATTTGCTTCCTCTTAGGCTTAGAAAGTTTTATTTGCCTAAGGCCACCCAATATATTTCCAGGACTAAGCAGGGATTCAAAACCTCATCCTCCAGAATCCGAGGCCAACCCCGAAATCACTATACTATGCTCACTCTATATTGTATGTTACATTTTAACAGAAAGCATAAATGGTTTAAAACACTTAAAAGAATAAATAATTAAGCAATAGGGGGATGAATGTGGCACACACATCTGTGTATTATGCAGAAAGGAATCTTATAAATGACCTAAGCAGAATGTGGAGCATTGGCATTACTGTAAGAAGCCAATATCTCTTTCCAAAGGGAGAACATGATAGACATATGAGTTCTGCCAAACATACAGATAATATGAAAAGAAGGGTCAAGATCACCTTGTAGAGTTCACTCCCATGGTTCACAGGTGTTCCATTTGATTCTCCTTGTTGTAAGGAGACATATTCAGAAATAAAGTAAATAGAAACAAATGTACACAGCTTTCAAATCCACAAACACTATTCAAATGGTGAATAAAAAGCATGCAGTTCACAGATCAAATGGGAATAGCAATAATAAAGCCATGATCTTTTCAATCCCAAGGGACCCATTTGATATGGACTGGGAAGGTTACACGTGTTTGTGCACACATGTAAATATAAATGCATATGCAAATACGCATAAACTATTTCCCCCACAATCATTTCAACATACATTCACACAAACACCCTGCAGAATGCACACTCCCCACCAGCACAGAGACATATCTCAGTCTCCCAAATGGGGAGACTGAAACCTTGGTTTTTTTCATGTCTAGATATTGGGATTTGGAGCATCAGAAGTGAAAATGTCCACACAGATAATCCAGCAATCTTCCCTGAGATTGCTGTTTCTCCACCACTGCAAATTGCAAGAAAACTGCAATCTTGGAAGCCAGACAGTTTGGTATGGTGGGTGGGAATGCAGATTGTTCACTCCTGATCTTAAATGACCCTCAGTAACCAGCAGAATCCAAAAGTATGTCAGGATAAAGAACTAACTCCAGTTGATCCACTGGGCACAGAATTTCCTCATAAATTCCAGAGAATCAAAGTAGATTTGTGAAATGTATGTTCAGTTCTCTCCACCAGGACCTTCTACTTGCCACAAAGATAATAGTGGATTACTCTTACCAAAAAAAAAGATGTGAAGTGCACTGGGAATAAACTGGTGATGATGAGAAGTTCCTCCTTTGACAGATCTCCAAGAAGCAGATAGTCCATAAACAAAATATCTCAGCAAGCAAAAAGTGTTCATTTTTCACACAGTCATTTTGCCCTCCATACAAACAGAGACTCTTAAGTGCTGGAAGATCATTTGATATAATGACTTGCAACATTCATGGGTCTTTGCTGGTATTTGCTTTTGGCATTTTAATATTTGAATTGCCATTTGTACTGAAATGCAGCCTAAAATAAGCTTCTAGATGCTACTTTTAAGCTGAAGATCTGTGGCCCATACAGTCATTTCACAAGTAGTCATGTCTCCAGCCATGGGTTAAAATGGTTTAAAACCATAGTTTAAAATTCATTTTTCAGATGTGGGGGGGCGGGAATTGTTTTATACTTTAGGACAAGATCATGAGATAGGAATGAGAACACAATGCTTCATAATTAAAAATACTTTAGTGCTGCAGTCTCTCATGAAATTATATGCTCTGTTAGAGCAAAGAAACGTCTTTAAAAACATCATTACTGAAAGGTGGAATGTAGAATATGCCATCCCTGAATAAAGTTAGCTTTCAACAGACTTTCATCTTTCTCTGAAAATTAATGAAATGCTAGTTTCAGAACTAGAGAAAAAGCATATGGCCGGATTATTTTAATCTCAGGAGGGCACATGATGTAGATTTCATTTTGTAAAATAAACATTGAAATAAAAAAAGAAGCTGGTTTGTCAAATAAATGGCCAATTTAAGCTGTTCCCTAAGATATAAGTTATACAAATTTTGTGGTCACTTGGCAATATATACTACCTTTGGCAGCAGTAGTAGTAGAAGTATCTGTTCATGTAAACTTATGTAGGAATATCCCCTGAATATGAAATCTAGTTTCCCCTAAACATACATGAATCACATTAATGAGGCTGGGGTATACTATTATACGTACAACATAGCAGAAGCAAATCATTTTATGTAGCATGAAGTATACATCTGTCTATATACCAGTATGTGTGTGTGTGTGTGTGTGTGTATACACTCATACACACAGACAAATGCTTCAGCAAGGACCAATACTTGGTGAATTTTCTGTAGCTCTAAAGGTAAAATAACGTAATCGTTAACAATAAATTTTTATTTGTTACCTGCCTTTCTCCAAGGCTCGAGGTGATGTACAACACAGGCCATTTCCGCACTACACTCTTATAGCTCAATTATTGCAGTCGGCCCCTCCCGAAACTGCAAACCCCAGGATTCCATAGGATGTTGAAAGTGGAATAATCGCGCTATAGTAGTGCGGAAATGGCCATAGATACAATTAAAAATAAATTATAGCTAAAATACACTAAAACACAAGACAATTTAAAATACAAATATCTCATAATTAAAATATATCATAATTAAAAGTACAAATGAAGTACAAGTGCAATTAAAAGTACAAGTATAATTAAAAATAGACTGGGTGAGCCTTCCAGAAGAGGTAAGTGTAACTGTATGTACAATTTCACGGAAAGAATTCTAATTTAATTCCACAGAATTTACTTCTAGGCAAACTTGCATGGTTGAAGTTGTGAAAATGCACTAAAATGCTTATCTAAGTAAAAAGCTCTTAAGTCAAGCATTACTATAAACATAAAGGCCGTAAAAGCATCCTGTATTTAAAGTAATGCTAGAGGCCACAACCCAATAATCCCTATATAGAATGTTAAGCACATTTGAATGCTGATGGTTTCAATAGGAGTTAAATGTTAATGAACTCCATAGGACTTTTAGTCTTTAACATCAACAAGATCCTACCTAAGCACTGTATTAATTCAAAGCAAATCTACACTCTGCATATAAAAGCAAACTGTCAGAATACAAGATGTGCTTATCTAGAATATATGTGTGACAAACTGGATGCACAGGCCTCCACTGGTTCTGCTTGTGGACCTCAGATACGGTGCCAACACAGCTGCATAAGCCGAAGCTATGGCAAGAGCCACTGTGGCTAATTATTCTGATCCATCTAACTGTGATCCCTGGTGGCTACTGATGTTTTAAATTACTCTCCTCTTTTCTTTTCTTTTTTCAATTCCTTTTGAGAAGTTCTCAACTGGTTTATTGTTCACTTCTTTTATTTATCAGTGAAACAAATAACTACAATTTAAGTAATGTAGAAGGAAAAAGCATATGGTTCCCACTGTGGTAAGATTTGGAAAATGTGATCTTTGAAGCATGGAGATGGGATCCTTGGGGCACTAGAATGTGATTGTTGTGTTATTGCCTCTCAGGAGGAAAAAGAATCCTTGATCCGATTAAATCTTTGACACCTCTGGATTTCTACTAACATCTGATTCATGGTAAGGGTTTTTTTTTTTAATGTACATTACCATTTTATAGCTAAGTTTACTTTTTTTCTCTCCTTTTCTGTCTTTTCACTACATGTTTAATTTTGGGAATGCATATTCAATAGACATTTCAATAGTCAAATAGTTTATTGTACTGAGAAATGAAGATCCAAAGAAAACATTAACTTTCTTATACTCCACTTGAGTGTACTGATACTTTTCAATTTATGTTATTGGCCTTTTTAAAAAACAAACAAAAAAAACAGCCTTAGATCTAACTTTAACTTTCTAAACCTTTCTATTATACAAATCGCAGAATAAATATATAGTTAAAATATAGAGCATTATTTGAAATAACTGTATCTAATAATTTTACCAGTATTCTACCAGCAGTATACTTAAAGCCTGAATTGTGTGTATGTGTGTTTAATTATTCCTTTTGCTCAAGGAAGCAAGTAAAATTTTCAGGTTTTTTTCTAACAAAAACATTTCTATGCATTCATGATGCTAGGAAAACTGGCAAATTTATTAGGATGAAGGATTTATTATTGTAAATATTAGAAAAATTAAAGTTCAAGTTTCTGCAAGTTATACTGCCCATTTAATAAAATATATGGGTTTTCTGACCAAATATTTTAAATAATGTTGTGTGTGTGTGTGTGTCTGTGCATGCTTGTGTATTTATATATGCATAAAGAGCCAGTGTGGTAAAGTGGTTTGAGTGTTGGACTACAACCCTGAAGACCAGGGTTTGATTCCCCACTTGGCCATAGAAACCCACTGGATGACCTTGGGCACATCACACACTTTCTGCCCCAGAAAACTCCATGATAGGTTCACCTTAGGGTCACCATAAGTTAGCAACAACTTGAAAGCACACAACAATAACATACACACACACAATTAATCACAATTTATGATGGGTATCTCCAACACATATAGTCCAATCTGGAAGATCTGTCTGCAGGTCACAAGGCCAAACTATATAAGAAAGTAGTAAAGCTAATCCTGTGTTAAGTGACCCACTGTTATCACATTTTGGCAGGTCACTCTTGATTTAAGTCTAGAGCTACCTTTGCCATATACCATCTGTCACAGTGCATATCTCTTTATTCTACCTCACTTCTACCTGTCATAGGCCCTTTTCACACTTACCTTTTTTGCATGAGGGGGGAGGGTGGCTCGCACGAGAAGCCTCTCCGAAATGCCGCTGCTCCCCCCGCACTTCCTTACTGCACCTGCTGTCTTCCAGCGCGACTGGCGCTCTTCAGTCCCGCCCTCAGCTTCCGCAGCGCAACCCGGCCGGAGGAAGCGCAACCCGGCCGGCGTGCCAATGCACCGCACAGGAGGTAAGTGCACAGCAGTGCCGGGAGCCTTACGTGAGCACGGGTTATTTTCGGCAGAAAGCCGAAAATAAAAAAATCTGCGCAAGCGCCGCTTGAGCCCTGTAAGCGCCGCGGAAGTGGGAGTGTGTCATGCAGAGCGACGCTCCCACTCCCACGAGGCTCACAGGGCTCTTTTGCGAGAGAAAGCCCATGCGAAAAAGGCCATAGAATTTATAGATTTTAACCCAGAATATTTACAACTAATAGGAAATATCACCAGAAAATTTCAGAAAACAAAGTAAATAACTGAGCAAGAGCTATGGTCACTCAATGTATGTCTCTGTGATAGTCTTCCCTACTATGACAATAACATGTGGATAAATCCAGTGTTAAGTGACCCACTGTTATCACATTTTGGCAGATCACCTTTGATTTAAGTCTAGAGCTACCTTTGCCATATACCATCTGTCACAGTACGTATCTCTTTCTTCTACCTCACTTCTATGATATGATTAATTCTGTCTCTGGCCCAGGTGTCTAGCGTAGGTATGAATAAAACAGGTTAAAGTTCTTCTCACAGTTAACATAAATAAATATTTCTTTCTTTATTGATAAATTATCAAGGTAATCCTACATATAAATAACTCCTATCTCTTAGAATGCAATTTACTTACATCAGACACTAAGAAAGTCCTATCTTGTGCCTTCAAGTTGTTATGGTGGCCCTAAGGTGACCCTATCATGGGTTTTCTTGGGTGGAAAGTATGAGATGCCCCCAAGTGGATTTCCATGGCCATGTGAAGTATTGAAACCTGGTCTCCAGAGATGTAATCCAGTGCTCAAACCATTACAGCACACTGGCTCTCCCTATCCTGTGTACCTGCCCAATATTCAGGTGAGAGTGATATGACAGAAGCTGAGATGTCAGAGCCTACAGTGAATATGTGCATGGCAGTTTTTTCTACATACATCTCCCTATTCCTGAGTTGGAGGGACCATACATTACAACCAATACGCTAAAAACTTTCAAAGTTGCCATTCTCCAGTATTCTAAAAACAACATGCAGTTCTCTGTTGAAACATGCAATGCATTCCTAGGCACGCTTGCACAGAATTAAGTGCATTCATGTTAATTTTTGATATTGATCGACATTCTCTCTTTCACATGATTCAGTTTTACAGTAATAAACTTTACTTTTTCATACTGACATTGCTATAAACTCTTAAGATTATGCCTAGATTTTTCCCCCTCAGGATATTAGAGTAGGAAGTTCTTGCTTCCCTGGTGAAGCTTTCATTTGCTCTTCTGTGTGAAATCATTGCCACCATTTCAAAAATGATTCTGGACTGCTATTCTGACTTACCACTGCGCAGCCTTCATGACAGATGGTGTTCTGTAAGGCAGAGGACATAAGAAAAAGTAATTGCAGATATGTGATTTCAATGCCTGTAATACTACAGTACAGCATAGCACCTATACAAGAAACTTAAGCTTCCATGAAATAGCTGTATGTTTTATAACATCCAATAGTATAAATGGATGATAATAATAATAAAAAAAAACTTAGACTATGCATCCAAAGGCTCCAACAACACAAAATAGAAAAAAAAATGATTGCATTCAGGTTCATTACATTCCAAGAAGTTGTAATATCAGAATTGGGGCCAAAACCAGAATGTAACACTTCTAAGATTCCCAACCGGAACCTAACCCCAATTGCTAGGCTCAAATACCATAGACCCCTTGACTTAATGGGATTTACATATGAAATGCCTTACCTTTCAGCAAACTGACACAGTAGATTTCCTTTTGTTGAAATCAGCCACTGGCTTTAGACCTGATAGGATTTAGTATATTACAATTGTGAATGTTTATTTCTCTCCCCTGTAATTCTTGAAATAGTCCTTGAAATACTGTGAGGTATAAATATAAAAATCACAAGGCTCTCCATAACATTTATTGTTCAGTCTGGTCTATGCTAAGCAAAACATTCTATCAAATATATGACAGATTGTCATTACAATATATCCTGGGATCTTTCAGACACTATTTACCCCTTCACTGTATCCTAAATCAGTTTAATCTGGTTGACAAAGGGGAATCCAGGCACTGGAAATGGTAGTTTTGAAAAATGTATTCTGTTTTAGTGATGACGAACTTATCTCAGTCTTCCAGACTTCTCTATCATTAGTACTGACTCCGTTGAACTGCTGGAGTTTTATAATTCCTAATTGCATAGTATACAGGCCATTCTAAAGAAGAGGTAGGAAGCAAAGGGTTAAAAGTTCCTTCCTCTTTTGCTGGGTTTTTGCTTCCTGTAGGATGCATTCAAATCAATTCTATCCCAGCCAATAATATTGATACTTCTGATCAGAAAGCAGTGGTAGTTAGTCATCTGTTGGGAAGAAAGAGGTTGAATGGTGCCTAGGAAGTCTAGGAAGCAGGTATTATAAAAAATTAGAACAGCCTTTAAAGATATCCAAGTTGCTCAGCTTTCAACTCTTTGCTTCCCAGATTTTCTTGATAATGTCCGTATAGTGTATAATCAAGAATGATAAATCTCTCCACTCATTCTTTTGAGTTAACACTAAAAGATACTTGCTGTTTCCCAGACTATCATTCCTATGTAGGCAGGAACCTGGGTTTCCCATCCTTAATATTCTCAGTCATCTAATTGGTATGCAGTAAACATTACTTTAGACTGACTTCACTAAATAATGATGCTAAAGAGGATCAACTGTTGACCTAAGTTGCCTGTAATTGTTGTTGTGATGATGGCAATTCTGAAGGCAGTGAAGACATATGGGTAATTATTAATACTGGAAAGAAAAAAACCCATACATTTCATAAGTATTTTTGCTCCCAAAATTGTACCCTCGGTAGTAATTTGTTTTTCACAGGCTATTGCAACTGGATCCAAAACTCCATAAGGAAACAGGGCTTGAGGAAATAGAAGATTGCTCTTTTCTATTTCTTCAAGGTCTGTTTATTTATAGAGTGTTTTGGAAACACTCTATGTGTTAAGAGTTTATGGGTGGAGCTGCACAGGCTAGTCCTACCCACAGTCAGAATAGTATGTCATCTTCCACCTGATCCAAGCATGAGAAATGGTTGTGAACAAAAGTGAATTCTTTCATTGTTTAGATTTATATTTGGAAAGCTCCTAGCCACAAGGATATATCTTGCCCTAGCAGAGTGCATTGACAAATGTAGGGCTGTATGCACAAAATACAAATGGATGCCTGTCGTGAAAACCTGTTAAATATTCATCACAAAGAGGAGAGACTGCAGTTCCAGCAGTTGGCAGGACTCACCTATACAGAGGTAGCTCATGGCACACATGTCAGTGGGGCAGTGAATCCACTGCAAGTTTTTGGTAGCTTTGAGGAGCCAACCAAGTATGAAGCCTATTTTGGAGATGAGGTTCAGAACTTTGGATAACTCCTTTGAAGCCTGGGATTATACCTAGAATGGATTTACTGCCCTTCTGACAGAGAGCCATCAACTGCCACTGAACTTGTGTGATCCTGTAAGTCCATTGAACCTGACCCACAAAATTTTTCTCTGTTGCCAAACAATGGGAGCTTTGTCTAATAGAGCAGGATGGACAACTTTCAGAGGTCTGGGGGCACTATTGGCACCTCTTGAACCTATCAAGGGTCATTTCTCCCCACAGCTGCTGTCATAGAAAAGGTACCATTTTCCCTTCAGACAAGAACAACATCCTACCATTTGTCTCATTTAGAAGTTGAATTATGTTTCCAGTAGCATGGTTACAGAAAAATGTGCAGAAAGTGTTCACATTGTCTTTTTTTTTTTTTTTTTTTAACGTCCTGCTGCTTCTGAGGCCAAACCAGAAAATCTGTCAGTGGAAAGGCCTTGAAAGCTACAAAAATAGACTGGAGGGCCATGTAGCCCACATTTTATGTTCTGCCCACCTCTGCAGTAGATTGAACTTCCTGGAGCAGCATGAAATGGGAATGTGATTCCCACTGATAATGATGGATGGATGGATAATATCCACATATGGATAGATACATATTCAAATGCAACTATTATTAATCCTCACTGCATTACTTTCAGGGGAATCCATATAACTGTCCATATTTTTCCCTGGCTTGTCATGCATAACAGTGCAGAAGTAAAGCCTCATCACACAGACCTGTTGGACAATGAAAGTCCCAGAACACTGTGGCAAGACAGGGAACACAATCCAGTTGCCTGGATAGCATTCCTCCACAACTTTAGGGCTGAACATACTGGGACAGTTTCATTTGGTTTCATTGATGCCTCCGCATAATCCAAATAAATTGGCTAGAATCAAGCAGTGAAAAAAAAATCTTTTCATGTAAAACAAAATACCAGGGGCACTACTGCAGCAGTGAACTGGGAAAACAATAGCTGAAAGACACAAACCAGAAGGTAGTTTTTGTTTCCCATAGGGCTGGAATAGATATTTGAAAATAGATAAAAGATGGGTTTCCTGGGTGCCAGAAAACCTGGCCTGATTAGAATCTTTGCAGTTTAACTTATTCTGTGAGCAAAAAGAAAAGAAAATTATTGGCTTTTTTGCAGAATAAATCCCAAACTGTGAATTTTTTTTCAAGGACTTTCTTGCAGTGGGGATAAAACTTGTAAAAAATATTTGTCCTTGCCTATGCAAGTGAAAATTGTGAAACTTCACGCCCCCAGTTTCTTCTTTGAGTGGCACATGCTGTTCTTCATGAACCAAGTTATCACTGGCCACAAGTCAAGATGACTGTATGGAACTTCAGAGACACTGTGGTATTGAACACCATGTGTTAGGGAACAACAATGGGAGAGGGATTTTGGCATGCTTGTGGGCTTCCCAGAGATATGATTTGGCCATGGCAGAAAACAAGATGTTGGACTAAAAGCTGTTTTAGTATAACCCTGGACTTTTCTTATGTGCCCGCCTTTGCAAAATGTTGACTTTTGGAAATGTGAATGAAATCCCACAATAAATATACAGAGTATTGATAATCATGGTTTTATACATTGCAGCAAGGTTTACTGATGGGATACTGTCTAAAGCAGCCATTTCAACAGAAAAACTTCGGCTGAATACAAACATTTTGAAGCCAAATAAACACATAGCCTTGTTTCCTCCTTTATCCTCTGCCTTGTGTTTTTTCCCTTGCGCAGTTCATGACACCATGGCTTCCAGCTTCATTTGGTGACAATTGTTCAGAGCAGATCACAACACAGCAGTAAGTGTTCAAAAAATCCTATACTGTTAACAAAATAAGCTGTATTTAATATGGAAAACCACAGAAAGATAAATAAGTACCACTACACACACCCTTCAAGCAGTATTAAGACAAATAAGCTCATTAATTTAAACCATATTCCCAACTGTATTTTCATATGTCTGGATTTTGAGCACTGGATGACTTTCAGTGCTGCTTTATAGGAGACACTGTGCTGTTTAATGCTGCCATTGTGGTGTGTTGTGTGAGAAAAGCTACCACACCATCTCTAAGTGAGGGCAAGAGGTAATGCTACAGATTTAGTGGGAAATCTGCTACAGGTAACAGCAGGCTGCCTGTAGCATAAGGAAGGGACAGATGGGAGTAAACTGATTCATAAAGGGCAAGATTCTTCAAATTGAAATGAGTAGACAAGCCCAAAGGGAAGTCCTGTTAATATACATACACTCAGGGTTTTCACTCCTACAGTGATGAGAAACATTAAAAGAATATATTTGTATATAAGAACACACAAAAAACAAAACTCCTTTCAACCACAGAAAAGTTATTTTATGTAGGAGACCTGTCCAATTCTGTTGTCTTTTCAGTTTCCTAATCCAGACCTCTTAGAGTTGGAGAGTGGTGAGACTGGGCATAAATCACGAATCAAAATTGGTCCACAAAACCAGAAATATCATCATTTTTTTCACTTTGCACAGAAGATGAGAAGCAGTGTGATTGAATTCTTAGTTTATATGCCCTCCTTTTCTCTGTCAACAGCCCACCTGTGGTGCCTTGCCTCAAATCCTGGTGGCATAGTTATTCTGGCTCCCAGTATATGATCATGTATATTTTCAACTAGGATATTTAAGATACCTCTTTCAATGCCCAAGGAAAAATTCACCAAGCATCAGTATAAAATAAAAATAAAAAATACACCAACACATTCATTCACATATCTGAATCTTCATGTTCTACCCAGGTATTTAAAAATAATTTTTGACAAAAGTGCAGTCACAAAGTCACTGCCATAGTTGATAACTTGTTAATAAGTTCCTGAACACCACTCACTACATTTTTATGCTTTATATTACTAATTCAAGAAATTCAAACACTTTCCAACTAAGATTTGGTGGAATAAAAATAATGTGTTACTTTCTTGTTAGGTTTCTTTTTTAAATTCCAGAAATGCATCGTTATGAGCACAACTGTCTTCTTCTTCTTCTTCTTCTTCAGAAAACATGCTATTGGAAATAAAAACCTTGGCAATTTACCTAGCTGCTACCAGAAAAAAAAATTATTCAGCTACTAATTGATTCATTTTTGATCTGGCTGTTATTTTTTAAAGACAGGTGCACAATTCAGGACACAGGTGTCCATCCTCCTCTATTTTCTGTTGAGAACATTTAACCTATTAAATAACTTGGCTTTAAGAGCAACTGAAAGCAGAAATAATGTGCATCAAAATGATGGTCATCATCTGCCTGGCAACAAAAACTATGTAGCAGGGATGCTGATGTGATTCTAGGCTAGAAGCCAAAATTGACTTAGATATGCTTTTAAACATCAGCCTTTTCCAAGGCTTTAGCATTTCTTTCTTCTCACACTTCTCTAACTGATCTCCTGACTAAATGTATAGTTAGGCTTGAGGAGGTCCTTGCCTTCTGAGAATCCTCTTCCTATGTTGATGGTTCTCCAGTTGCAGGCCTACCTGCTCATTGGTAGTCACAGGTAAACTTCCCACAATGGATCTATGGTAGTGTCATTGTGGATCCAAGTGGAGGCAAGTTACTCCACTTACCACACAAAACACCCAAGACATGCAACTGGGGAAATAAGGTCACAACTAACGGTTACAGCTGTAAAAAGGTTGGCACCAACATGGGTCCAGATCCAGGCACAGACCTGTTGATTGATGAAGCAGCACTTGGTCTGCTAGCCAGCAGCACCAGGGATCACAGGTGCAGGATTCCAATCGGGCATAAGCCACTGAGTATATCCCTTGTTCCTTGAGGAAGTGACAAACACACACTGCCTTGAGCTGGGAGCGTTACCTGCTGCTGACACCTTCAAAATCCAATAATGGGACCTTCTATCAATTTGTTGATCCTGCTAAAATATACATACCTGGTTCCTGGATCCAGGTCCCATGAAAACTGCCTACAGAGTTGTGACAAAATACAATAACACATAGGACAACTTTCCATTGAAGAGGGGGTGAGTGAGACAATGATTCAAAACACAAAACAAAAACAAACCTGATCTTGGGATTCTTACCTATAAAGCCCATTATCCAGCACTAGCGTGAAAACTAGTCGTTAGCTTCACTCTGGTCCCATGCAGGAGAAAATCTTGTATGTTTCAACTTGCCAATATCCTTTTCTGAAATACAGTGTCCAGAACTAGACATAGTATTGCAGGTGATGTATGACAAAAGAGAATAGAGTGGTACTAGTACTTTCCACAATCTGGATGCTATACCCCTATTGATAGTATTGCATTAGCTTTGTTTGGACACTACATCACACTGCTGAACCATCCTTTTCATGTGTACTGCTTGCAAGCCAAGTATTACTCATCTTATATCTATGCATTTCATTTTTCCTGACTAAATGTAGTACCTTACATTTATCCATGTTGAAGTTCATTTTGTTAGTTTTGGCCCAGCTCTCTAATTTGTCAAGGTGATTTTGAATTCTAATCCTTTGCTCTGGGATATTAGCTAACTCTTCTAATTTTCATGACATCTGCAAATTTGATAAGAGTATCTTCTAATCCATCACCCAAGTCATTTATAAAGAGGTTGGACGACACTAGACCCAGGATAAAAACCCTGAGGCACCCCAGCAGTCATTTCTCTCCAGAATGAAGCAGAACTATTTTGCCAGCTTGTCTGCATTGATATTTACATAATTAATTTAATTCATACCTTTATATTGCAACCCGGAATCCATTTAGATCCGGATGAGAATTACGTGGCCCTCCAGATGTTGGTGGATCACATGTTTTAGCAATTCTCTTCAACATATCTGAGCTATATCTGGAGGGCCACATGATTCTTACCTCTTGATCTACATAAAGAGTGCTTTAAAAACATTCTAACTAAATAGTCTTTTGCAATGGATTCCTCTGTTCTCTCCTCTCTAATCTTAAAATGTATGGTGTTATATTAATCAGTCATAATCATCATTGCCTTATGCTGCACAATGGCACCTAAGTATACACTGCTAATTGTCCATTTTGCACTGAGATTTGTACTGCTGTACAAACATCCATCTTTATTTTCAGTAATGTGAGATGAAAGGAATTAGCCAATATTTTATTATACAAAAAGCAGGCACTCAGAATAAATTAATAGAATCACGGCAGTACGAAGCTTTTTAAGGTTGCTTTTTTTTTTTTTGGATGAAGAAGAAGAGGAGAAGGAGGTCATGGCAGCAGAACCAGCTATGGAGTTTTCTTCCATTGTGTGAAAAAAACAGTAGTAGTGTTCATTCATGTCCTTATTTCCCTAATTAATCAACTGCAATCACAGCACATTTATCTGGAATTTTCTAGAATTATACCTGTCGTCAGACATCAGATTTTTTTTTTCCTGTTCTACAAAAGAGGCAGAATGGAAGAGTGTGCATCATAATTACACTCAAAAATAAAATTGCTTTATAAAGGTCTTGAAATGTGCCTGTAGAAAAATAATTAATCATGCCATGAAATGACTATCATTTAATGATTGGGATTAAACAGAATATTGACATGTGCACTCAGATGCCTAAAATGCTATGTGGAGAGAGATTGCAGGGAATAATGAAATGCTTATGAAAGTTTTGCTTTTAAATTACTTGCTCATATGCTTCAATCATTCCCTGGGAAACTGTGGTATGAATAAGACCGCTAATTTAGTTAGGTGCAGAAGCCAATTAAGACCTACATAAACACATACACAATACAATGCAGAATGATTTTTTCCATTGCTAAAAATAACTGTTATGGACATTCACTGTTAGAACATGTACTTAATGAGTGGTATTGTAATTAGAACAGACAGGAAGATGTTCAGGAATTAGTTTGAGGTAAAGTTTAATAAGTGAATGGGTTTCTTTTAATTTAGAACAAAGCTCTGGAACATAGAAAGTAAAAGAAAGTCCACCAGAATCCTATTCAACCTGTTAACGTTATGTATCTTTGCATATACTTAACTACCTAGCAGAGGCACTAAGAAACCCAGTTACTCAGTTGCAAAAATGCATAACGGGACACCAGCAAGAGTACCTGATGCACATTTGTGGCCAGTGCTCATCAGGACTGATGTGACGCACACTGGTCTCATTTGGCATTGGTCCAATTGTGCATTGGACACCAATGTGCATTGATCACTTCACTGGTACAGGATATGATCAGGCTAAAATAGCTATTAAACAATGCATTACTGATACAGAGGGCCAAATTGATCTAGCTAGGTCCCCTTCCTTTATTGCCAGTGAGAAGAGGAGGTATCTTACAGCTCCTATGGTATATATAAGCAATCTAGAAGTGCCTAAAGTCAGTGTTTATACTATAGAAACCTCCATACTGATCTTATTTTGCCAATACTCCAAAAATATCCAGGACTTTCAGAACAGTAATATGTTTCATTGCTGCTCTCAGATACTCATCCTATTATAACCTATGAAGTGGCTGAATTTTGTACATGAGCAATTAAAATTTGTCAGATGATAACTTGTACCATGGGTTAGTAAAATGAGTTGGGCTCTGTTAGGACTAGTTGGGTTCTGTTACCTAACAGATTAATACCTATCTGTATTTGTATCTGTATTTGCATCCTTTTGTATATTTATATGTATTTTTATTTGGATTTTATTGCTTTTATGCTAGTCTATGTCTATAATAAACTATCTGGCTCTGTTGTGCAGCCCTCTACTGGATATGGACATTATGCAACTATGCAATTCTAAGTCCCATGGATGTAAGTCCCCGCAGGATTCCAGCCAATGTTTTTAAGAAAGTGGCTTATAAAGATTTCAATTAAGCAGTAGCACTAAAATAAATGCATCCTAGGAAAGGACCTAGTTCCTGTATGACTACCAAATCTTCTCCATGACACCACGACCATAATCAAACACAACAAACTGAGATTCTTTAGAGATGTGCACATTGTGCATTCACTCCCACTACGACAACTGCAGCTCAAGTAGAACTCCCATGTAAACCTGGTGCTTTGTCTTGTGTCTCCCCAGCAAAGTAGAGAATTAACATGAATGAGCCATTTCTCCAGCTTGTCAGAGAAGAGTGCAAAATTCAGATGTTACAGTAAACAAACTATGGGTAGCCAGTCATTGGTGTATTGAGCCATTCCCAATTGCAACAAGAGTAATCAAGTGGCAGGCACTAGCACACCGCCTTGCCCATGACAGGCTGGAACTGTGAAGAACTCTGCTAGGCAATTTTATGTTGCTGAGAAATGTAATTCTCAGGAATGTCCCCATGCTAGTGATAGCAAGCCCTGGAGCAAGCCCAGAGAGGTGTAGAATTAACTGTGGCACATTCTACATGATAGCACAAAACCACATGGTTCATTGTTTGGAAACAAGATGGTAGCCACATAAAGCCCTTTTGTGTGAATATTCTCCCTAGGAGCTTGGCTATTGGATATTAGGTGCCAGTTTGTTGTTGTTGTTTTATCAGCTAAGAAATGCAGCATTTTAATAAGTGTTTTGAACTAACATTTCAGTGAACAGTTGTAAAGCGTGACATATTTGATGCTTGTTTATTGGTTACTTTTCTTTGTTAATTATTTTTAATGGCTGCTTATTTCTGGCTTTAGTAGTCTGTGTGGTTTTTAAGAACTTACCGCTGGTGCTGCAGATTTAATTAAGCTGCTTTATTTTTAAATTCTGTGTCATGACATTACTAATTGCCACTTTGAGACTGTTTATGGGGAAAAGTGAGCTAAACTGTTTCCTTTCTGAGCTACTTTTCTATACATACAGTAACAAGGGGGTCCACAAACTAATCTGGAACTGATTAAACTAATGAAAGTGCAAACTATGAGTATGCCTCAATTAACGAAGTAGATATGTTCCTGGGCATTCCCTTTTTAACAGAAAATTTGATACCAGAGGCAGAAACAGTATGGAAGGAATAGGGATGGGATCTTGACCATAGAAAAGAAGATTAGTTCAACATGTTACAGAAATTCTTAATCCAAGACTAACAAGATATACATGTGAAATGAAACAATTAGCTCAGGTAAGCCTTGCATAAGTAAAACACAAACAGAAACATTTTGAACCTTCCAGAAACAACGTGAAAGCTTATTTGAAATGCACCCAGCGATGATTTTTTCTTTCATCAGCCTCCACTTTTCTTATGATTTCCTCTTTGGGGGCCAAACTTGTAGGTCTACCAATAACACACCAGGGAGGAGGGGATAGAGGTCAGTTTTTGTGACACAGATTTTTCTGCTTTCTTCTTTTTCTCTCTTTTTCTCTGTTCTACTATTCCCACAAACCGAATAAGGGATTCTGGAGGCACCTGCTGCTTATCTTGTCTGTTGCTGGCAGGCACACACAGCTATAGTAGCACCAGTAGCAGTATAATCTCATTGTTTCTAGCTCGGGCTTTATTTATTGTTTACTAGACTTGCTGTAGCAAAGTGACACTAACAGTCTAGGGGCCTTTCTGCCCTACACTCTTATAGAGCTGTTATTCCACTTTCAACATCCTGTGGAATTCTGGGGTTTGTAGTTTCCTGAGGCCAAAGAGCTCTCTGGTTGAGAATTCTAAAGGCCCCTCCCTAAACTGCAAACCCCCCAGATTCCATAGGATGTTGAAAGTGGGATGATAGCAGTATAACAGTGTAGGGCAGAAAGGCCCTATGTTTCTCCAGCCCTCCTTCACCATCTTCCCACAACCAATGATGCAAAAAAACAAACAAACAAACATCCAGCTAGACAAAGAACAAAGAGGAAAAAGAGAACTGGGTGGGCATAAAAAGCTTTTGTAAAAAAGAGGTTGTTTGTCAGAGGCTTTGTTAACTTAGGTATGCTTGTAATAGAAAAGATTTAAAATTTTAAAAAGCACTGAGAGGAGATCATCTATTTTCCTTGTCTCTTAGCCGAGATGTAACTCTTAATTATTCTTCCTGGAAAAGATGCGCAATGTAATAAATTGTCAACTGGAAACCATCAAATCAAACTCAAAATTTAGAATTGTTGACTTGATCAGTTCCACTTAAGGCAGAACGCAGACTGTCACAAATCCAATTCGTGGTTACCATGGCAAATCAAAGTACATAGTGCAACCCAAGCTGGGAATCATTATCCAAACACACAATTATATATTCAATCTTCTTCAATTATTGTCTCAATTATTGCCCTAGCAAATTAAGGTACATAGAACAAATGCATTTGTATCATCACACAGAAGCACACAATGCTAGATTGTAGAGCTACTGTAGCAATTGATATTATTTTGTCAGCTTTTAATGAGACATTTAATACAAAACTGTTGTAAGCAAAGGGCTCATAAGATAAATGCTTTCAGTATTGACACTCAGTTCCGTTATTTCTCCCAGTTTTTAAATACAATGGTCCTCTGATATATAATGGAGCTTAATTGAAGCACGTCTTAAGTGACCAACCACTTGCTTCCTAAGACATCCTATCAGGTCTGATTTCTACTACTGGGTGATATATAAGTTATAAGATATATAAGTTCAGACTACCACACTTCATAGTCCAAATACTAATTTATAACTTATATTCATTCATTTGCTATTAATTAGGCTGCCTTGTCATAAGAGGCTCTGGTGTAGGTCAGGTCAGGAATCGTGAGAACATGCATAATGAGTCTTTGCGATAGCGCAGTGGTTCTCAACCTTTGGGTCCCCAGATGTTTGTGGACTTCAGCTCCCAGAAGCCCTGAGCATTGACAATAGTGGCTGGGGCTTCTGGGAGCTGAAGTCCACAAACATCTGGGGACCCACAGGTTGAGAACCACTGCGATAGCAAATGCCTGGTCAGGACCCAGAGTCATCCAGCTATGAGTCACATCTATCTGTGATCTTCTGCTTATAGTGCGAAAACTATACTAGAAATATATATGTGTACTGTATTTAATAGACAAAATATTATAGACCTAACTGTGGAAACGCAGTACTTGCTTTCACCAAATTACTAAATTACAGAGGAAATTGTGAATACATTCTGCAACAGTAGATCTGCAATGCAAAAATGACTTGGACAATGTTAAGGAAATGTCCATGTTTTGTTTTTTTCAGCAGAATCTCTTAAACTGGTTGGGCTTGCATAAGACTGTCTATCAAAGAGCAGAAAAGGCAGAAAGGGAATTTTCACATATGTCTCACTGAACAAACTGGGGCAGCTTAGACTTGTCTGTTTCTTTCCTGTTGCACAAACAGCTTGCACAAAAAAAGGGGGATAGTTGTCTGGAAAAAAGTGTGTGTGTGTGTGTGTACTGCAATTTTGCACAAAAATGGGCTATCTGGAAACAATGTTTTGTGTGCAAAAATGTGGTTTTCATGCAGCAATGCATTTGTCATTTTAAAAAAAACATACTTTCCAGATAACCACATTTAAAAAAAAATGGAAGATTACATTATTGAGCAGAAGAAACAGCATTCTTGCATATTAAAAAATTTGGCTGTCTACAAACATTTCAAGCTCCCCCCCCCATAATCTTATAGACACAGAAAAATGCATAGCAACCTGGAAATGATGTTTGCACAAAATACCTCATAATTATTCTGCAAAAAAATAACTTGTGTTTCTTTGAGATTTAATATTTAATCAATTTTAATAGAATACAGAAAGAAATCAATCCATAACTCCATAAAGAGAAAAGCAAGAGGAAAAAAGGAAGAAAAGAAACAAACCACGCACAAACAAACATTTTACGCGAGTAATTAGAACCAAAACTGAACTAAACTAATTCAAACTAAAACTAAAACATAATGACATGATCCATTACTAAAAGACTCATCTCCTAGACCACATGTGTAAAACACAAGGTGCATGGGCCGAATCCAGTCTGTCAGGCTCTTTCATGTGGCCCCCATACCTCCTGCAGCTGTGAAAACTCTACATCAGAATTTCCCTTTAGTTTAGCTGACAACTTATCCATCTAAACAATTACCATCAAGCTCTTCAGCCATATAGCCATTGTTGTGATCTCCAGTTTCTTCCAATACTTTACATAGACAAATTTCATTGCCAATAACATATAGTGAAGTAATTTCAGTTGTTGTTTATCAAGATTGACATCATCTCTCCAAATTCAATAAGAACAGTTCAGAATTCTTAGCAGCTTGACATTTCAAAATTCTTCGGACCATATTCTGTATTTCCATCCAAAACTTTTTAGCCTTATCACAGGTCTACCACATATGAAACAAAGATCTCATATGTTCTTGACATTTCCAACAACTATCCTTCATGTCCTTATGCATCTTTGAGAGTCTCTCAGGTGTAAGATACCAGAAAAACATCATTTTGTTCTAATTTTCTTGAAGGTCATAGCAAATTATATTTTTAATTTCTTTAATCCAAAGTCTTTCCCACTGATTCAGATATAGATATATTGTATCCAAACTTCTTAGCCCAGTTGATCATATATTCCTTAACTTTTTTGTCTTCCACATCTATTCTCAATAAAAATGTATATAACTTGACAATCAAGTGTTCATCATTAGTACAAAGTAATAACTCAAATTCAGTTTTATACTTTTCAAAATCTCTATTATTTTTATCTTCCAGAAATATAAGGTAATATTGTCTGTGTGAAAGCCATTGTATGTGAAAACCTTCCTCTTGTACCTGTTGTATAGATTTCATTTCATAATCCTGATTTGTCCTCTTTAATAATCTCCATATGTCAACCAGCACGGATCAGCTCTAACTTCTGTTCTGTAAAGATCTTCTTGTGAAGAAATCCAAAGAGGTGTTTTTGTACACAGTCGCAATTTATATTTATTCCAAAGTCTTAGTAAGGCACGTCAGATACAATGGTTATTAAAGGTCACATTGACCTAAAATCTGCACTCTTTGAACTGAATATATAGTCTTTATGGACTGGATGGTATTTTCTGCAAAGTCCGTCCCCTCTAATACTTGAAAAAAATAATTCCATGGAATATTGTCAAAAACTCTCTTGACATCTAAAAAGATCAACACTGCCTTTTTGCCATTGTGGAATTCCAAATAATTAACAGTATTCACAATAGTTCTTACATTATTCCTCAGTTGTCTTTTTGGCAAAAACTCACTCTGATCCTCATGAATATTCTCAAACAATATGTTTCCTAAATCTATTTGCCAAAACGGTAGTGAATATCTTACAATCATTGTGTAGTAACAAAATAGTCTATAATTCTTTGTAAGTGGTTCATCTGTATCCTCTTTATGAATCATTGTGAAAAATTAAACTTGTGTTTCTGAGCAGAACAACTTCCCAAAACTCTTCAGTATGGCCCTTTCCACACACGGTTATTAAGGCGGGCCAATGCGTCTTACCACAGAGGTCTTCTGTACCTTGGGGCTGACTAGGTTCAGTTTATCTACCTTCATTCTGCACGTAATTCTGACTAAATGTGCCCCCATGTGGTGGTAAAGCATGCTATTTGAAAACTGGAAGAAATCAGTTTTCCAATTTTCCAGGTGGATCCGATTCGTACTTTCACAGTGGTGCAGACATGTGCAGACATTCATGCCAATGCGAATTGGTGGTCAGAAGAGGGTTCATGGGAGGGACCAGTGAGTAGTATGGACTTACGCACATACGCACGTACAAAATGACATACTAAACTATGCAAAAAAAAGGGGGGCCAACCATAGCCAATGGGGTAGGGTGAGGGGAGTAGCGGGAGTGGCCACAGCGGAGGCAGTGTGGATTCATGAACTCACACTCCTCCGAATCAGAAAGGAACATACGCAGTAGCTGTGCAGAAGGAAATGAGGGAAAATCCTCCTTGTTTCAGGCCCAGAAAATCTGGTAAGAAACAGCATGAACCAATTCACCAGCCTTGTGTGGAAAGGGTCTATGTGTGAATACCAGATAAGAAATATGTGTTTTCACCTGCCGCAGGGAGAAAACTGTGGAAATCATTTGACTTTTCCTATGATAATGAAAAAAATATTAAATATTTACACCCTTAATTTATATCATTTTGAGAAAACAGGGGCCCTAAGGTGATTTCCTGGAAGTTGAAACCTAAATGCTTCATGAGATTTTTTTTTTTTATAGTTCACTTCCATTTTAAATGTGAGTTTAGAAAAACCCTGCTACATACTGATAGCTCCTCATCTATGTTGCTTCACCATAAAGTAAATGACAACTATTATTACCACTTATAATTTGTATTCTTTAGCTCTGTTTTGAAGCTGCATGAACAGTCCAGTGTGGAAGTGTTGCTGTCCAGCTAAACTGTTTAATGACTAGAGTTTATGTCAAGTCCTGTTTCCAGACCGTGGACTCTGACACAGAGTCTGAAGCAGAGGGAATGCCAGAGGGTGAAACCGAAGACATACCAGGGTCTGCTGAACAGAGAGAGGTTACAGTGCCAGAAACAGAACAGGGGATGGTGTCAGCTCCAACAGAGAGTCCTGCGCCTCTTCAGATACAGAAGAACACTTACCTAGACCCAGCTTCGCACAGCGCAGGCAGCAAAGAGAGACTCAGCGTTGCTCTCTCAGAATTTATAACCAGCAACAATCAATCAAGCCACATCTGTGCCAGGCTTTGGGTCTATTTAGCTGGCATCCTTCCCCTTCAGGAGTTGTCAGAGCTAATCTGACCTGCTACCTTGCTGGATGCCTTGACAAATGCTTGGATTGACCTTGGACACTCCCTTGCCGTGAAACTCTGCTTGACTTTGTTTATGTTGGACTGTATTTATGACTCTTTGCTTAAGGCCTGGAAGTAAGTAACAAACTGGGAGATATACAGTTTGCTTGTTTGATTTATTGGCTGTGCCAGGACTGAGATAGGACAGTTTAAGAGTTCACAATTTAAGTAAAGTTATAATAAAATTGGAGTTGCTCTGACTTAGAAGAGAAGAGAGGAAGACTGTTCAATAAAACTGAAACTACATGAAATCTTAACCTATGGATGTCTAACCTATGGAATCCTAGACTGCTTGGATGGATGCTACCACACATTGGATTGGACGTGGTGCTGTTGGAACAGAGACCATTTCTGCACATACTGTTATTTAGTGTTATTATTCCACTTTCCACTTTCAACATCCTATGGAGTTCTGGTGTTTTCAGTTTAGGGAGGGACATTTAGAATTCTCAACCAGAGAGCTCTTTGGCCTGAGTAAACTACAGACCCCAGAATTCCACAGAATGTTGCAAGTGGAATAACAGCACTATAATAGTATAGTGCAGAAATGGCCCCAGTTAAAAGGTGGAGTGTTCAACCTGTCAACACCAAACAAAGGTGGAATGATAATAAATATACTTTACTTTGACATAAATGACAGAGAAGTAAAGTTTCCTAGTATGTTTCAAGATTTTCAAAGACACATTTCCCTTGTAACAAGACCTAGTCGTGTTTTAAATGATGGTCTTTTTTACAGTCAGTCTCTAGTAGGTGGATCACAGAAGTAACAGAATAGGGGACATGTCTGACTATCTTTCTACTGAGGACATGACTTAGGAAAGGCTGACTGAATATGGAATCATTTCTGCACTCCTAGGGTAGATGTACATTTATGGCCTGAGTCATTGTCAAAGCAGTGTGGTGAAGTACTTTGAAACGCAGCTGCCCTTTATGCCTGTGACAGATGGATATAAACAGAGACTGTGGGTGTATACAGTCTTTCCAGAGGTTTTGTTAAGTACAAACATACACAAAATCTGAGGGATAAATTGTGAGACAAGCACTTTGGCTATCTAACCTCAGCCAAGTACAGCCTGGAGACCTCTCATAGATCACTTGGGACTGTACTTCAGCACACTCATAAGCAAATTTGTTTCTCTCAGTTTTATATTCATTGCTACATTTTTCCAGCTCACTATCAAACTGCAGGCCTGTCTAGAATAAGAAATGCATTGCTTATAAATGCTAAAACTGAATCTGGCATCCTTTACAGTTCCTGCTATGGATTTGTTCTGGTGATCAAGTCAGTTTACCCATCCACCCACAGCTATTCTAATATCAGCTTGGTAGATAAGAAAAGATCAAGATTCACTTCACAGTTACCCTTTTAAATGGAAATATTTATTCAAGTGTAAATGACCAACGATGAAGGATTATTTTAAAAAATACCATGCAGTCCTTTGGGGTAAGGATTCAGAAAACTAATTATGGTACTCAAAGATAACACCCAAGAAATTAGTTATATAATGATTTTATTTAAAAATGTTGCTGTGTATCATTATGAATGAAGACCTCATACAGGGTGATAAGTTTCTTGCTTTGGCAAGGCCTCCCCAAGTCATTTTGCTGCCTGAGGCAAAGGCCTAGCTTAGAGGATAAAGTGCAAGGCTATGTGGTACATTACCATTACACACCCAGTATTTGCAGCCTGAGGCACTTGGTCATATTTCACTCTTCCTAATGACAGGACTGGTCCTACTAGACCAGGATCGCCTCTTGTTATTGCTGCTTTCCCTCGTTCTCCTTCTTCTATTTAATTTATTTAATCTTCTACTGCAGGAGCTTTAGAGAAAAACAGAAAAACATCAGTCCTTGGTCACAGAATTACAGTCTTAAAAAAAAGCAGAATCAAACATTAGATATACAGAGAAAACTGATGGCAGGACATGAAAACACATTTGCTTTAACTGGTAAAGAGAGTAAAAGAAGGATAGAGAGGTGCAGAAAACAACAGCAATCAAGAAATAGAAAAAGAATTTACTAAATCTAATTTGCAGAAGAAGAAAGGATCAGTTTTTTTTAAAAAAAATACGTTGGGTAAAAAAGGAGGACTGCCAAATATTTACAGGGAGAAGGTTCTTCCATGTTGATGGGCCATGACAGTGAAGGCAAGGATCCAAGAAATAGCATGAAGGAATGGAGCTTTTGTAATAAATAATATTACAATATATCCCTTTTGTAATAAAGGGAATGGAGCTTTAGTAATAAAACCAGTGTTTGTTGAATAGAAGTATGAACAAAAAGAACAAAGAAAGTAATAAAGTTAAATAAAGAGAGTCAAGACCATGAAGAGGAACAAAGGCCAAAAGGAGTTTAAATTTAATATATAATCTTAAAAGAGCCATATCATATCAACATATCAAGGTGTCATATGATTGACACATAAAAAAAGAAAATTATTTAAGCGGGCTCATTGAGAAATAATAAGTTTAAGCTTAGAAACAGGAAGAATGGTGGACAAAAGGGGAATTTTTGGTGTCTAGTGCAGATCTCTGTTACGTTTATATTTTGTGATTTCACTAGTTTTCTGTTGTTTTCTTACTGTTTTATTGCCTTGTTAGATTTAATGCAGGGTTTGATTTTTAAACTGCTAGCAAAAAAGGTCAGCAATAAAGTAGAGCAAAAACAAACAAACAAAATGAATCAGAATAATTAACAAATAGATAGAAGGCCTGAATAAGGTTGCAATACAATCAATAGATAAAAAGACAGATTTTAGAAATATTAGGAGAGGTAATAAGCCTTAACTAGCTCAAAAAACCAAGAGTAACAGATAATGTCCCAGACACTTTACTTGCTGTGAAGATTGAAAGGTGATGTTGCTGAAAGAGAAGGGATTAATATTAATGCCCTATGAAGTACCTGGAAAGTCAAACTCTAACAGAGTAAAGCAGTTGCAAAGAAGTCAGACTAGTCCTGGTTAGGCATGTTATGGGCCTTTCTGCAGTACACTGTCATAGTGCTATTATTCCACTTTTATCATCTTATGGAATCCTGGGGTTTGCCATTTAGGGAGGGGCACTTAGAGTTCTCAGCTAGAGAGCTCTTTGGCCTCAGCAAACTACAAACCCCAGAATTCCATAGGAGAGTGAAAGTGGAATAACAGCAATATAACAGTGTAGTAGAGAAAGGCCCATCGACTAGAGAGTTCTTGGAAAATGTGTGGTGGTGCAGCAGCAAGTTTCTCAGCTGTTCCAAAGTTAGCATTTTGTTGCATTGCAATCTGGAACTATAATGGATACAGTTAGCATTGTTATCACTTGATATACACCAGATACTCAACACAGTGATGGTACAAAATATTTTTATTGTGGCACAAAACCTCAGTAATTTATCTGAGAACTGGAGAAAGATGAGAGTGGAAGTTATAGAAAAACAGAAGTACTGGCTAGCAAAACCAGTTGGTTTTAAATTGTGTATTTTCCTTCTTTGAAAGAATCATACACTAGAATCATAGGCCATTTCTGCACTAGACTGTTACAGTGCTATTATTTCACTTTCAACATCCTGGAACCCTGGGGTTTGCAGTTTAGGGAGAGGCCTCAAAGGAATAATAGCGTCGTCGTCGTCGTCGTCGTCGTCGTCATCATCATCATCATCATCATCATCATCATATAACAGTATAATAGCACTAGAACAGTCTAGTGCGGGATGAATCATAGACTCTTTAGACTCAGAAGGGATCTCTCTGGGCCACCTAGTGCAACCCCCTACCAGTTAGGAACACACAACTAAAGCAGTCTTGAAAGACACCCATTCAAACACTGCTTATAGACTTCTGAAGATAGAGAATCCACCATTCTCAAAGGCAGTCTACTCCATCGTCAAACAGCTTTTACAGTAAAAAAAAAAGTTTTTCCTAATGTTTAAATGTTTTCTTGTGTTCTAGTCCCTTGAGCAGGTGAAAACAAGCTTGTTCCATTTTCTACATGACATACCTTCAGACAGTTATCATGTCACCCCTCAGTCTTGTCTTCTGAAAGCTAAACATATCCAGCTCCACAAATGGTTCCTCATAAAGTTTGGTTCCCAGGCATTGATCGTCTTGATCGCCCTTCTTTAGGCACATTCCAGCTTGTCAATATCCTTCTTGTTCTATGGTGTCCAGAAGTGGATATAGTATTCCAGGTGAGTTCTCATCAAAACAAGATAGTGGTGTGATGAATTTCTGGGTGTGTGACTACATGAAGTGACAGTGTAACCTAGGCAACTAGATTAACACCTTAGGAGCAGTATGTTGAAGGGGCTTACAGATGAGAAAAAAAGTTATACAACATCGAATACCTCTGAGTATTTTGATTCCTTCTATGACAGCCTAGCAAGGAGGTAGGGATTAGAGCCCCTTAGTCTCTAGTTGTTTGGGGAGGTTTAGTTTGCTGTGGAAGCCTAGTGAGAGACAGAAGAGTAATTGAACCTTAGTAGGATTTGGTCAGAGAGTGTGACCTATACTGGGGATTAAGCCTTTGGCGAGAGTCTATCCAAAGTGCTGTTATATGATAATTGTTATTTTTGTGCAAGCCTAAAGATATAATTGAGCTGTTTCTGAGTAGGGAGTTAACTGTTAATATTGTCTGAAAAGTACACTGAAGAAATGAGTCAACATTGAACTGCATAGGAATTCGCTACTTTATTCTTATTGTTATCTTAATAAATGTTACATTTTATCTTTGTAAACAATGACTTGGCTAAGTGGTGTATTGGGATAAGTGACATTACCATAAACACATTACCATAAAATTATTAAATCATTCTAAATAAACATTAAAAACTTTTGCCCTTTTACACAAATGTGGTGTTATCAGGGCGGAGGCAGAGCTGTGTGGGAGAGACAGGGTGCCTTACCAGACGGGGAACCACCGCAACAATCTGGGAGAAGTAAGGGCCTGTCACAAGTGGCACTAATACTTCCCTTGATCAGAGTACCATACCCCTGTTGATGCAACCCAGAATTTCGTTGGCTTTTTTGGCTGCTGCATCACACTGTTGAGTCATGTTTGGTTTATGGTCTACTAAGACCCCTAGATTCTTTTCACACATACTTCTTGCAAGCCAGGTGTCATCTATTGTACAGCGGTGCATTTCAGTTTTCCTACCTGGGTGTAGTACCTTACATTTATCCCTGTTGAAATTCATTTTGTTAGTTTTGACCCAATTCTCCAATCTGTCAAAGCCACTGCGATTTCTGACCCTGAGGTATTAGCTATCATCCCCACTAACTTGATGTCATCAGCAAATTTGATAAGCATGTTTTCTATTCTGTCATTGATATTGTAGCATCTTCTAACACATAAAATAGTGCTGGCAACTGCTAAACATTGGTTAACTATAGTGAATTCTGCTTTTTTGTTTTGTTTTTCTGTTAGTAAGGTACTTATTCATCTTATGTAGCCATGCTCTTGTTGTGTTCTAGAAAAGCCAGCTCTGAATACTACGTATAACTATATCAGGAATGTCAGGAGGGTCTCAGATTTCATCCCATCCGCTTCCATTACTGTCAATGTACTTTTCATTATGATCTCATCAGGATTAATTAACAAGATTTGGAGTAATATGAGGCACATATTTGCGATGCAAAACCAAATCAGTTGTACAATTGATGTTTCCTCACAGCTGCTACTTTTTGTGTTGGTAGTCAAGAGTATAGATAGCTTATATTAGGCTACACCAGCTGTCTGCTCCTAGTTTGTTGGCTTTCTGATATTTGATAACTATGAGGTTGCTCTAAATGTTGCCAGCACTGGCTCCAGTGGGTCTTCTTGCTGAAAAACTACCTGACAAATAAATATCCAGAGTTGGCAGTGGGTTTGTTTAAGTCTGCATATTCATCCAGAAAATATGGACTGGGCAGTACAGCAAAATAATGGTATTTATTCTGCTTCCTTGCCAAATAATGATCAGTTCTTATTCAAAACTTTTAATCTCTTATATACTCCTCTGAAATGTGCACCAAAGCATGTATAACATACATTGTATGCAATCATACAGTGACGCTTGTCAGTTAACCATGGTTGTTTGTAGTTCTTTGTTGTGAGTACACCCTATGTCAGGCATAGGATTGCCTTTGCATTGGCTAAGTTCAGATGTAATGACTATGGTCTGATGTCATTAGTCTAATAAACCATGGTTTATCAAACCAACACCATTACATTCGCAATATAGTTAAAAATGCTGAGCTTGCTTGCCCTTTCCTTCTCTTCCTCCTGTCTCGCATCTTAGGCAGTTTTGTGGATTGCTTAAATTATACATGAACTAGAAAACTGAGTTAAGCACTGAGCACTTAACCAAGCTTATAACTTGATTGAAAACCAGAATTGTAGTCTGAGCTTAGACCACAGTCTTCTGGTTTAAATGTAGTTTAAGAAATCCTGGGAAACTGAATTAAGAGAGTGGAAGAAAAAGCACAAAAGTCCAACATTTTTCTCAGATTGATAACCTATGGTCTATCAGACCTAGATAATTATTTCTGAATCAGGTCAGTTTGAAAAGAGCCTGAGCATGACTCCTGAATTTCGTCTCCTGAATTTCGTAAATGTATATACATAGCAATAAAATATCAATATAACCATAACATTAAATTATATCAAATATGTTTCTTGTGAAGTATTTGTTAGATTTTTCACAAGCATTTAATAATGATACTTTTACCAACAAATCAGGAATTCAAAAGAATAGTCTTTTTTGAAGGCAAGGTTTAAGACTGAACATTAGTGATAAATAAGGACCTTGATATACTGACAACATAAAACAATGTGTTGCTTCACTGCAGCATTATTATAGTTCCTCACTTCAAGATGTGTGGCTGTTCTCTTTTTATAGGTATTCAGCTGTGTTGCCTCTCTGAGACGGTCAAGAGAAATGTCTACAAATTCCTGTCATAGAAGAAGTTTTATGTTGTTAGTAGACAGTGATTTCCACTGGGAGACAAGCAACTATGTAGTTGTTAGACTAGAACAACCTTGATTTAAGTTTAGATTGCTGCATTTGGAACAATGATTCCAGAGTGAACCCACTGCAACAACCACTTCTCCGTGTGCTGCTGTTACTGAGAGACTCTGGTGCATATTTTAAAGATGTGTGGCATAATCCACCAAAGTGAAAGATTTTAAAGATGCACCAATTTCAGCAGGAGAGAGGTAAGGGTGTGCTTTACTCTCCCATAGTGTTTTGAAGTGTTTAATTCTGGAGGATTTTGTCCTTAATATTTTGAACATGTTCCAGATGTTGATTAAATGAAAGCAAAAGGGAAAACCTTCCACATAAAATTGTGGTGCAAGCCAGTGAACTGATATGGTACGTACTAAGTAAGCTAAAGTAAGCAACTTAGATTGCAACTGTAATACATTTGTATCAGATCTTATGCACATTTATCTAAATAACGCCAGGTGTTGAAATAGGTTACATTAACTTCTCATCTAATCTATGAATCTCAAATGGAGCTGAGTTTTCCCCAGCTATGTCATTTTTTATGACAGCTGAGAAGTATTTAGCTTGCCTCTTCTGTCCTTTTTATTGCAGGTTTCTCATGTTGTGTTTTCCATAAGTATAAACAGGAAAAGGATTCCAGAGTAACAAAGAAATTAAAAAAGGAGGTCTGAAAGGAAAAAGTGAGCATGTTGCCACAAAGGAAGTGGGAAGGGGGGAGCGGCTTAATTTGGATCTGAACAATTAGATGAGAAAAAAATCTTAGAATAAATTGATGTGAGAAACTTATATTTTTTTCCCCTAGGGTGACATTGAGGATCATATTTCACAGGGCAATTGGGATGATTTTTTAAAATATATATACACTGTAGGTTTAGTATTTCTAGCAGCAAATCTCTTGGTGGCACTGGTAAATGTTAGCACTTAAGATACTAAATGATTTATAGCCCAGGACACTTTGTACTTTCTACAGTAGTCATATTGAGTGCAGTAAATAACAGCACGGCCCTGATTTCATTCTCCAGTAAACAGTGTGAACAACAGATACAAGTCCCTAACCATTGGGGAACGCTAACCAGGAAATTCTGATTGCTCATAAATCCCTGGTGTGTGCCCATAGCATTTTATGGCCTTTTATCTGAAAGTTATGCATTACTTTTTAAATGCCTAAAATTACTATGTCATACATAATATCTGAAGAAAAAGGTGGAGAAAAGCAGGCAGCCACAACCACAACAATGGAGTAGCCCCACAGATGTTCAAATTAAAGAAACTGAGAGGGAAAAATAAAGGAAGAACAATGAGTTGAGGAAGACAACACAAAGAGAAAACTGCTAAAGTGAGAAGAAACCCAATCAGAGAAAGCAATCCTGCCTAAATGAATGCATGTGTATATCTATAACAATAAATACTGAATGGGATAGCAGTAGCTTACAAAATAGTCGTACTAGTGTCAAGTAGTCATGGCAAGCAAGTACTCCTTGTTGAGAAATAAAAAACCGTTTTACAAATTCACATACTGTATATATGCATGTATAAATTGAACACATGTATAAGTTGAGGCCAGATTCGTGGGCCAAAATTATAGACAAGTCAAGAGTCATTCCAGGGAGAGGGCAAAGCACCCGCACAGCTTAAGAAACTAGCTGACAAATTTTCCCACCCAGGCATTCAGAAAGACCTTTTGTCACTCTGCATAGAGAAGGTGATGTTTTTTTCCAGAAAAGTAAAGGCACCATATTAACTCTTATTTAAAAAAAGAGCTATCCCTTTGTCTAAGTTGACTGTTGAAAAATGAGAGCTTAGTCCATCTTGAGAGAATTTAAAAGAAACACTGACCCCCCTCTACTCTCTTGGCATTCCTTTGAGGGGAAGTGCAATTTTCCCTTCCAGGTATTCAAAAAAGCTAGAAACAGTGCCATGGTGGAGAGAGTAGAGGGGGTTGGTGGCTTTTACCAAGGACAGACTAATCTCTCACCTTTTGCCACTTTGCTCCGAGAAGGGGATGTTCCCTTTTTGATAAGAATGAAGGTACAGTACTTACATTGACCCATGGATAAATCAACCCAGTTTTTTAGATCAATATCTCAATTAAGTTTCTCAGACCTGTACATGAGACCTGTACATATAGTAGTTTCCAGGCCTTTCCTGGGCCCATGAGAACTCTAGTGCTGACATGTTGTTCATGTGGGATGGAATGAGGGAAAACCTTCTCCATTAACTTGTGTATTGAGGCCACATTTGTGTTCCTATTACTCTCTTGGAACTACTATGGACTGTAATTTAAATGGAGACAATGGTTACTTATAAAATCAGAGCCAAGAATCAGAATGAGTCTCACTTGTGTTCAGCTTCAAAATGTTGCCAGGGTGGCAGGCTCAACTCAGATCCAGTGAAAATGGGCAAATGTCCCTTCAAGGAGACACAGAGTGCATCTCCTTCCCCTATAGAGAATTGTCATCTAGCAGAAGGTAGGAGAAATGGCTGTCAGGTCAGAAAACCTGAGTTTCATCATCAGTCTAAATCTTAAGTGCTGTATATGATTTGGCCATGAATGTTGGGCACAATGCTGAACAAGGGAAGAAAAAGATAGGGCTTCAAGCCTAAATCAGGAAAGCCTTGTGGGGGAAAGGTCGTATCTCAGGGTAGAGCACATGTCTTGCATGCACATTCATTGAAAAGGATTTCAGGCTGCTAGATTGGGAAGACCTCTACTTGAGATTCCCAGATAAGGCTGCCTTATTCCAGTCTGCCAAATTCAATAGCATAATCTGAATGGTCTAGAAACCATTGTATCAATTTTTGTCCTCCCTCTCCAATTCCCTTATGGGCTGCACCAGACTGAGATCATTTCTTATTCCCTTTATTACCTGGGGGCCTCCTATGGCAAGATACCACATTGCTTCAATTGTTACATAACCCCTATACTGAACACCAACATAGCACAGTGTTTCAATGAGCATGGCTGACAACTCATTGTACAACTGCAAGGCACAATAGGTGAAGGCAATGCATAATGGCAATGCACATTCACATGCTATTCTGTGTTCTTTAATGTGCTACTACATGTATAACATTTCATGTACAACTCTGCTTATGCCACTAGCAGCTGGATACAACCATTGCTCATTCCCTCCCAATAACTCTGCATGTATTGCACAACTTAACACCTGCATATGTCACTGACAGGAGAGCAGCCTCTATTCCAAAACAAAGTCACCATGAATATATATGTAGATACACATGCATACACACAGAGACATGAGAAGGAATCTGGGTCTATGAAGGGGCTTGTAGGGTGCAAGAATGCCTTGGAAACTGTATGCAACCTGTGAGCCACATTTGTCCAACGTCGTAAAACATTCACTAATATGGCATTTTTTAATGTAAACATTGGCCCTTTCTGCACCAGGCAATTAGAACGGGGCAGTGCATCCTCTCACGGAGGTTGTCTGCACCTTGGAACAGACTAGGAGCAGACTACTTACTGGAGAGCCGCACCTCAGTCCGCTCCAAAACGACCCCAATTGGTCCTCCAGCATGTTGTTGAAAGACCACAAAAAACAGGTCTTTATTTTCCTGGAATGCGCCATTGTGTTCCTGCTCCCTTGTGCAGATTCACAGGCTCTCACCAATGTGAGCCTGCAATCTGCAGAGGACGGGCTTTAGGCGTGGCAAGCTTCAGCGGTTGGTAAGGACCCACAACCAACTGGAAGCTGCCATTTTGGAAGCTGGAAGCTGCCATTTTGGAAGCCAGAAGCTGCCATTTTGGAAGCTGGAGCCGTCATTTTGGAAGCAGAGCAGTGCAGATCTACAGACCTCACACTGCTCCGATTCACCCTGGACCAAGGAGGAGGCCTGCGGAAGGGCTTCAGGGACAGTCAACATTGCTTCGGACCCCAGAAGAAGCAGTAGGTAATGGCACGGAGCAATTCTCTCACCTTGTGTGGAAAGGGCCATTGTGCATGTGTATCCTGCTCGTATCAGGGCTTTCATAAAGGAAAATTTGGAACTGTACAATGGGATATGAGTATAATTTGTGTGCCCAGCACACACACATTATGTGCATTTTCCATGGGTGTGCATGTGTGCACATGCTTTACTAATTAATGTCACATCCTGTGGTATTTTCAAGCCTCAGAACTCAGAATCTTATGGCACTTAAGCAGAAGAGGGTTGAATTCAAGTTTCATGAACCAAACATGTTGCATTGTTATGCTAATACTTTAAGATGCAAATGTTTCATGTAGCTTTGCTCCCATAAGGTCCCTGTTAAGAATATTGTATCAGAATTTTTATGATATCACTGCCCTAAACAAAGCACTGACCACTCCTCCGGACAACATCATGTGCCAGAAATGGAGCGCCAAATGCTAGAGTGATCTCTGTCTTCGCAGTTGTAAGGAATGAAGCAATCAAGTCCATGGGAGGCATTTTGGTGGTATGCGGGGGGAGAAATTGATATGTTTGGTCAGGGTATGGGATTTTATAGAGTCTGGAATTAAGCTCTTTGCTTATCACGTTGTCATTAACCACTCCTGCATAGCTTGCATTTTTCAACTGCACAATTTTTGGTATTGCACATTTGCTCCTGGAACTGCACATTTTATGCCTGGTTGTACATGGAAATAGCACTGATTTATATCTTCATTTTGAAATGCTAAGTATTCATTGTCACAATAAAAAATATGAGAGATTTAGAACATATTTACATTATGTAGTTTGTATCCATTCCATTAGCGTGATTTGAATTTGTTTCTCTTTATGCTCCTTATCTGTTGTTATAACAAGTGTTCATGCTTTCAGTTCACATGGCCAGGTGTCAAATTCTTTCTTGTAAAACTGAGCTGAATTTTGCCTCTGTTTATGTGCATCAGTATTCTAACAGTGAGTCTTCCACCAGGAAGATGAAGTGAAGAGGCAACTGAAATGCGATACATCATTGCAAACAAAAAATGTTTCAAATGTGGCACAGCACTGCTGAGGGGATTCCATTTCTGACTCTCTTCCATCTGTGTCTGAAAGCATAATAGATTGGTGAGCAGTTTTCTCTTTTGAAAAGAAAGTTCCTGTTATGACACAATCTGGGGCAAGTGTGCTATTCATGCAAACACAAAGCAGAACTTTCCCCCTACAGACATTTCACTGGCTTCTCATCTTTCACTGCTGCCAGCTGCAGTATCCTGGAGTCCAAATTCTTCATAACTTGACTACTGACCAAATGCTTGTAGCTTTATAAGGAATACTGGCTGTATTCAGATGATTTATCACCATATTATTCATAGAAGACATGAAAGTACAAACTAAATAGCCTGTCTACATACATACACCAAGTTACATAAGTGAAAAGTAACTTGTTAGAGAAAAGTTTTTAAATGACATAAAATGTCTCCTTATGTAGGAAGACAGATAATTCTTAACAGGAGTGCACCTATGAGGGAGGCAAAATGAGGGGCATTGACCCTCCAATAAGAATTCTTCCACACCAAATTAAATTCCCTTTCATTACCCAAATTTCTAGCATTGCAGAGAATGAGACATTGAAAACTATTTACACATAGAACTCTTTTATTTGTTGTGTTCACATTCCTTTGGTAACTTTCCCTGCCTCTTTTATTTGAGATGCCTAAATTGTATTTTTAAATGCTCAGCTGAAGTTTAAGTTACTGCATTGCCACAGATTTAGGGGCTGAAGGAAAAAAAATCATTGGAACAGATTATTTGGGGGAGGGGGCAATGCCCTCACTTTGCCCTAGCCCATAACTACATCCCTGGCAGTTATAAATTTTAGGCTTGTTAACAAAGGCTTTTGAGGCCTGACCCCATGGCTCATAGGGACAAGTAATGAAGTGATTGCAATAAGGTTAAACGGACCATGATGGTTACTGCGTGCCTTTGTCCCCCCCACCGCCACAGTAGAGCTAATTCCCATCCAAAATTTATTTAATTCATTTTTGCATTTATTTCAGTGATCTTTAATGTCATGCAGTTTAAAATAAACACAGTGTAAAAATGCATAAAACAGCAATGTGAAAGCCAGTATATTAAGAAATACAAAGAACCCTGTATTTTTATTTATTAATTTATTTAAAATATTCTTATGCATCCTATTATTATGTTCTCAGAGTGGTTCAGGACAAGAGAAAACAAACTCAAATTCCTAAGGTAATACTGTAAAAACATATTTAAAAACATGGTAAAAACATAAAAATATAATATTTTTATGATTTAAAAATATAATATAATTGTTAAGCAGGAACAGATTAAAGGACCAGGCAAATAAGTAGGTCTTTCCTTGGTGCACTCATGAAATCAACAAAAGTTCTTTGGAGAAGGTCTTCCACAACTGGCAAATCCCTGTGCGTAGTGATATCTTGTCATATTTCAGTCAGGGAACATATCAGAGAGATAGAGAGACATGAAAAGTTTTGGAGGCTGTGTATGGATAGAGAGAGAGGTGATCCTTAAGGTACTGCATTACCAAGCCATCTAGGACTGGGTACCAAAATGGACTGGGAGACACTGATGTTGGCAAACTATAGATGTGATAGAGTGATACCATTCACTCCCAATTTGGCAATTTTAACATTGGTTTCTGATATTCAAAAATGTTTCAGAGTAGTCCAAATCCAAAGGCTAGTTGGGTATGATGTTGATAGCTCTAATGCACATGTGAAGATTTATTCAAGAACTAAAACTTCCCTGTTCACATGATGAAATAAAAGCTTAGGAAAAAAATACAGCCTTGAATACAGAGGGGGGAAAAGCAGGCAAATGTATTAAGCCTGACCAGGGCTCAAACAGGACCTCTAGTGTCTTGGAAAACAGCTTTCAAATACTTGTCAAGAGAATGGTCTATGATGCCCAGCAGGGTCAGTCTGACTGTCAGGCAGAATCAGGCAGCTATCTGAGGCAGGAAATGTGGCAGATTATGAAAGGTCAGTGATATTTCTGTGTGTATGCAATTTAATGTGTTAGTGTTGTATTTTTACTGTAGAGATGGGGAGAGATGCCTGAAGGACATACTGCTTTCTATATCCAAATAATTTGGTATATCAGAGCTTAGAATATTAAGTTTGGAAATTAATTTGCTACTTTTGAATGCCAGAATTAAGGCCTTTTCCACACTGGGCGAGGGAATCGTCCCGCTCCGCTACTCACCAGACCTTTCTGCTCCCCGGTCCAGTCCATGGCGCTCCGGAGCAGCGCGTGCTCGTCAATACGCACTGCTCTGGCGTCTCAAATGGTGGCTTCTGGTTGGTTGAGGGTCTCAACCAACCGCTGAAGCTCACCAACCTAAAACCCACCCCCGGGCAGATCAGAGGCTTGCATTGGTGCAAGCCTGCGAATCTGCATAAGGGAGCAGGCTCGCAGTGGCGCACTGCGTACTTTTGAAAAACCAGAAAAATCAGGTCTTTCAAAAGCATGCTGGAGGAGCACTTGGGGTCGTTCCAGACCAGACTGAGGTGAAGATCTACCTTAAATAGGTCCGACCCAGTCCGGTCCGAGGTGCAGACCTCCTCCTTGGAGGACAGACCTGTGCCGTTTCAAAAACCCCGTGTGGAAAAGGCCTAAGACTGTTAATTCAGTGCTATTCACTCTGATTGTTCTAACTGTTCTGTTGTGTTAATTAATTAATTAGGTGTTAATTGGTTTTTGAAGTTACCATGAGATTTACAGAGAACAGCTGGGGGTTTTAGGATTTGACCAGGAGGCACATTTTGGTCCTAGCTTCTACAAAAGTGTTCATTTTTTGTAATTTTAAAGTTGGCTTCCCAGCTTGGCCCTTTTCCCAGATGGACTACAAATCTCATTTGTTTGGGGAGTTTTTTGGCTCAGAATGGTGGGAATCCAACACTTCTGGAAACTGTCAGGTTGGGAAAGGGCTAACCTAAACCATGTAGGCTCACCTTATGATTGTTCAGTTACGTTTTGTCACTGATCCACACCTCTGTTCTCTACTTTGCACCCCACCCAATGTCAACTATTCATTCATGCTTCAAATGCTTTCTTTCTTAAAAATTAATAAGGACTGATGTTAAAGATAAATAAGGAATTGTTTGTTTATTTCAGTTAGAAGACACTGATCCACTGCAAGTGCAGCAAGAAGTGGCTTGTTTCAAATATGGGACAGTAAATGAAGAGTGAAGAATTCTTAAGAGAACATGCTTTGAGCACCTTTGAACAGATAAAGAACATATTTCTGCACAGTTGAATTACTGTATCCTTTCTCTTTACCCATTCCCAGTCAATGACCCTGAAATATCAATGGAAGAACAATATTTGGCATGCAGGGGACAGGGAGCCCAAGTTCAGTCCATGATATATTCATGTTAAAAGATCAGGTATGCAATGAGCTCATGACTCTCTTCACCCCTCTTACCTTAATACTTATTTGTTTAAATATTTTAACTTTACACTGTAAGCCTCATGAAATAATGTTTGCTCTCACCCATTGGCGCTTTCTGCATGAGACTGGTGAATCGGTTCGTGCTGTTTCTTACCAGATTTTCTGGGCTCGAAACAAGGCGGACTTTCCCTCATTTCCTTCCGCACAGCTACTGCGTATGTTCCATTCTGATTTGGTGGAGTGCGAGTTCATTAATCCACACTGCCTCCGCCATGGCCACTCTCGCTATTCCCCTCAACCCACCCCGTCGGCTGTGATTGGCCCTTTTCTTTTGTTTTTGCATGGTTCAGTACGTCATTGCACATGTGCGTAAGTCCATACTACCCCCTGGCCCCTCCTATGAGCCCTCTCCTGACCACCAATTCGCACTGGTGCGAATGTACGTGTCTGCACCACTGTGAAAGTACGAATCGGATCCATCTGGAAAACTGGAAAACCGATTTCTTCCGGTTTTCAAATAGCGCACTTCACCACCACATGGGGGCGCATTTAATTGGAATTACGTGCAGAATGAAAGTAAATAAACCAAGCCTAGTCCGCTCCAATGTGCAGAAGACCTCTGTGGCAAGACGCATTGGCCTGCCTTAAAAACCACGTGCATAAAAGCCCATTTTGTTACATTTCTTTTCTTCACATGACATATGTGCAATGTGTGCAGTAAAGATTCAGAAGAAATCAAAGTAGGTCTTGGACTGGTGAATACATGCATCAATATTTTCCATCAGCTACTTAGTTACATTTGCATAACTAATTAATTTCTCCTGGCCTGTACTTCCCTGCCCACCTTAAGAGCAGCCACATCAGGCAAAGGAGATTAATTCTGAGCTTCTGATCAGGGTACAAGTAAGGTGAGATTTCCACCACGCTCATCAGCAAGCAGGATTGCAACAACAAATTGAGACAAGGATCCAGCTTCTGATTGTCACATCCTTGGCATAAGGGAGTGGAAACATCCTCCTCCTTCTGCCCTGATGGGAAGCTGAATAGACCTCCTTTTCCTGATCTGACTGCTGACTTTTAAGGTTGGCTGGGATGGAATTTACACTAAGACTATGTCCTCTTGATGAATACAAAGCAGCTGTGGATTCATAACCTAGAATTATGGATCTGTAACTACAATACTGAATGCCAGCCATGATTGTTAACACAGCCTTAAACATCTACTTGGGAGGCCTTTCCTTATTGGTCCACTTATATCAAGCCCTAATATTTCTTTTTGTCCCTATTTTTATATAATTAAAATGGTGTTATTAAAACAGATGTTGCAGTGTTCTGCTGATTAATTTGGGTACAAATTCCATTGACCCTAGTGAAACTGGCTACCTTTACTTTTTGCTCCAATATGAATCACTAATAAAGCCAACCAAATTCCTCAGTTACATACTAAAGGTGAAAGTAGATGGAGAGGGAGAAACTAAGAAAATAAGAAATGCATTGGATTTTGTGACAAGGGCTTACTTCTTTCTTTCTCAGACTGGTAAGGCAGTTCCCCAGTCTGAGAAGGTGCCCTGTCTTTTCCACACAGCTCTGCCTTCCCCTTATAACACCACCTTTCTGTAAAAGGGTGAGGCCTTTCAATGGTTATTTAGAACCCTTAATAGTTTTATGGTAGTGTGTTTTCTGTATTATTTTCAACACTGTATACCACTCAACCAAGTCAGTATTTATAAAAATAAATTGTAATACTTATTAAGATAATGTAAAGAACAAAGCACTGGAGTTCATATGCAAGTCAAAATTAATACAGTTCTTCAGAGTACTGTTAGACAGTTCCCTTTAGTAAAGAAACAGTGAGCTACTGGTGGAATGGGGGAAAGGAGGAATGCAAAGGGAGAAACTCCTCTGTCCAGTCATGGGGCATTTCCATACATTACCTGATCCCTTCATTCTCTTGTTGCAACCCCAGCAGTGCCTTTACTGGGAAGGGAGCACTACAGGAATACTCCCCTCCACACCTGACCAGCTCCCTGAGGAAGGGAGCACAAGCAAAATGCATCTGCCTTCCACCTCACAGCCAGGCTCTTTCTCATGCTGTGCTAGGGGAGGAAGTGCCTCCATCGTGCTTCCTGCCCTTCCAAATGGCAGGCAAGGATGTGAGTGTTGCACAATCTTGGGCACTTAAGGGATGTATTCTGTTAAGTGAATATCCTGCAATAGTGGGAGGACTGCAACACCATATGGAAATGGCCATAATTTTAAATATAAAATAAGGAGACCCTCCCCCATCTTATTTTATCTGGCAGACTCAGAAAGAGAAAGAGAGAGAGAGAGATCACACTCTTTTAAAGAATTTTAATGACTAATAATAAAACACTCGATCTCTTTAAGTGTTAGAACAAATGCAGCATGACTCAGGCAACTTATGACATGCCATTTCCTCGTCTGCCTCAGATAGCCAGATGTGTCTGGCTGGTCCTGACCCACAGGGATGCACTTTTGGGGGGATATCATAGTCACAAGACACTTTTGATTTTGAATGTTTATTTATTGGTAAAAGCAGACCTTCAGCAAATGGGCATATTTCCCGTGACAAAATAACTTCAAATAGATCAGGCTACATGTATTCAGGTTCTTCCCCAACATCTTAAGCCCCCACACAACAATATTTATGTTGAATCATTGATGTCACAGAAGGTAATTGGCTCATGGTGCCTTCCTATTTTGCCACTGAAGTCTTCTTAAGCTCCCTATGCTGCTTCATGTGCCTGAAGAAACTGTGAAGACAGGGATGGTAATGTGTCTCCCCCACATCTGAAGAAAGCTTAGGCAGACAGTGCAAAAAAAATACTTAGTTCAACATACTCACTTCTCTGTACCTAAACTGAGGACCTTTCTGAACTACACTGTGATAGTGCTATTATTCCACTTTCAACATCCTATAGAATCCTGGGGTTTGCAGTTTAGAGAGGGGGATTTAGAATTCTCAGCCAGAGAGCTCCTTGGCCTCAGTAAACTGCAAACCCCAGAATTCCACAGGATGTTGAAGGTGGAATAACAGCACTATAACAGTGTAGTGCAGAAAGGCCCTCATAGTGAAATGCCAGTCTTTGCAATTCAGGGTGGAAAAGGAAATAGATGGTGCTAATTATACCAACTGAATCTGTATACAGTAGGAATCACAATTTAAAAAATTGCAATGGGACTCCTAACTTTAGAAATGTAATATTGTTCTAGCATGTAGCATTTTTATATTGCAGATTTCTCTTATTACTTGGCAACCTACTGCAGTCCTGATCCAGAAAGTGGAAGCCCAATGTACACATTTCATTTCCTGTTAATCTGTTTTTGCCAAACTGTGCATGAGGAGCTGAAGGTCTAGGAAATTATGATGATGAATTGAACTAACACTGACCTTTTCAATGCTCCTAACTTTGATTATCTTGGTCATTCTGACCAAACAGCATGAATCAATGAGAAGGCAATCAAGGAAGAAATAGAATGAGCAGAAAATTGTAGAAGATGTTGATTGTAAATGGTCCTGGGTCCTGTACTTCAAAAATCTTATACAGTGAAGCCACAAATCTCTTACTTAATTGCTCAGTCCCATTGATAAGAATTATGTTGGCTTTACAAGTTTGTGGATTCCTAGAATGAGACAGAACTGAATGTTATCTATTTCAACCCCCTGCTACAGTACCAAGCTATCGTATCAGAGGTTAAGATTTTAGTTTTTTCTGCTCTCCCTGCCCAATCTTTGATTCAGGGATTTATTAGTTTGGTTAGCCTGATCAATTTATACCATTTTCTAATAAAGTCCTCTTTTCTAGAACAGAAGTCATTATTTTTGATTTTTTTTTCCTTGATGAATGTAGAAATTCACAAGATGTCTTCAATTTCCTATTTTGCATGGTTGGCGTTGCAAATGATGGGACTTAGGCACCCAAGCAGTTAGAACAGGGAAGTAATGAACATTGTTTGAAGGATCTGGCTGTATTAGCTGAACATTTTTTGGCGGGGAAGAGTGCTTCTCTGAAACGATTGCTGAACTGCAACTCTGGCAGAAATATCCAGCTGCAAGATGAGAGATATCATTCATTGTTGAAGTGGTTGTCCTATATAAAGATATTACCTAAATGCTCCAATAATCTTTATGAATGTCAGCATAATTATTTTAAGATTGGTATTCCAAATTGACATAATTAAGAAAACTAAAAGGTGAAATGTTTCTTTTAAAAATGTTGGTCTCAGCTGTTTCAGCTTCTTTTAGTGTCTGCACCTCTACTGTTTTGGACTGAACCACACTTGTCAACTTTATTTTCTTTCTGATCTTGTAAATTGTCTTTACTGTAATGAGTGAATGTGATTCTGTGATTTATTGGTCTATCAGTATTTGACTTTGATTTCCTAGTCAGCAGTTAATAAATTAACTCCTATAATCATGCTCTTGACTCCTAATAGTTGTCATTGGTTATTATCCAAGAATACCATACACCAATTGCATGACAAAGACCTTGAGACCCTACCCTATCAGAATGATAATAATCAGGTTTTCTTTTCCTCTGCCACTTCAGAATTGAAACTGAAGTTTTTGATAGATTTCTTACAGAAAAAGAACCCTTGCTCCTTGAAGATATGCACACCCTATTCAATTATAAACCAAATCCCAGCATTTAGTGTTTTCCAAAGAACTTAAGAAATTCTGTCCACCAGTAAGAAAATTTCCTGTGACTCCATTTATTTGGGAACATGTAGGGAGTATACTTTCTTGACCTATGTCACCAGGGATTGACTCAACACCATTCCTTCAACAATAGCAATGTTGAAAATAAACACAGCCAAGGCAGAAATCATGATCCAGAGAATCAAAATCAAAAGCACATTTCAAAGAGTTATATGTGTGTAACTTTTCTGTAAGGTCAGAAGATTCCCTTCAATACTCAGACTCTTCCCCCCCACCCGACTTCTACAGTCCTTATAAGATCTTGAGTTATTTTCTGTGATAGAAGCCTTCTCCTAAGCTCATATATCACCATCAACCACCTTTCAAATTAACTTTGACTTTTGGAGTTTGTACCTGGAGATAAATCTATGGATTCACTTATTTAAGCAACTTTGGGGACAGATGGTTTTGAGGAAATGACTCTACATTGTTATTTGGAATGTACATGAGGGCTTAGGTCCTTGCAAACTATACTGTTACCATAGTACCTATCTGTCACCCTGACATTTTATCTCAAGATGTATTTGAGCTATATTTGAAAGTGCGTAAGCACACTTTCAAATGTGGCTTAAACACATGGATACACACACACACACACACACACACACACACACAGAGAGAGAGAGAGAGGATTCACTAATTTTTGGACATAAATCTACAATATTCAAAATATATTGAATCATAGATAACAAAGAAATGCAAAGAAATTATGTCATTCTACACAATTTAACATTTTCTACAAGGTAACTATAAGTGACCAACAGCCTTTGCCACAACCTACGATGCTGATACAGACAGGCATCATTTGCTAACTGGCAACCTGTTTGTCAGGGCAGTTAGCCAAACAGCCAGATAAGTATTTGGAATATTTGTTGCTCTCCTTTGGAATCCTTTTGCAGCCTTTTACAAGAAAGAGTTCATGGCAACATTGCTGTTGTTGCTGTTATTTGTTAGTCTTTAAAATTTATTTAAAAGCTTATATCTACTTTGTATTCATTACTACCAAAATAACACTTTTTGTGAACAACTGTGTTCCACTAACATCTGACAGTCACCTAGATATGAGAACAGAAACCTAGCAGAAGTTTCTGAGTGCCAGAAATAGGAAAGTCAGTAGAAAAGAGGTAAATCCAATTGCATTTACATTAGAAGTCATGAAATAAATTGTCATCCAAATTTAAGTTTAAAAATGAAGAAGAAAAAATTCCATCTATGATTTTCATCTGGATGCAAAAAAATTGCCCTTACAAATTGTTGGTTTAAAGTCTTTTCACCTTGGAATTAGATAAGTAATATTATTTTTAATATCATCATCATCATCATCACCATCATCATCATCATTATTTATCTCCTGCCTTTTTCCCCAAAGAGATTTAATTGTCTCACAATTTAAAAAAGAACAATACACTAAAAAAACTGAAAAATGAACATTAAAATGGAATTAAAATATTCCACTTTCCATTTAAATATTTAAAGAGTTTTAACTTACACTTCAAAAGATAAAAAACACAAGATAAAAGACAAAAAGCAATTAAAAGTAGTTTAGTGTAAAACAATACAGCACTCTCAGCCCATTCTTTATAAACTTTTTCAAAAGCTTCTCAGAATAAAAAAGTATTTGCATGCCAATAGAAGGCCGGCAAGGAGGAAGCCATTCTGGCCTTCCCAGAAAGGCAGTTCCAGAGTCTAGGGGCAGCCACAGAGAAGGCCCTGTCTCATGTTTCTCACCAACAATACTTGTAACAATGGTGGGACTGAAAGGCCTTACCTAAGGGACCGAAGGCCTAGGCAGGCTCATATCTATTATCTTTTAATCATGAACTAAACTTGACTGGTTTGGAACTTGTGACTAAAACATTGTAAACGTTCCACAACGCTTGGGAGACTTACAAAAGGTAACAAATAGTTTGCAAAAAAATCCAACAGAACTAGGCTTTTGGCAAAACCCATGAGAGAAATGAAAACATTGTTACACCTTTAGCACTTAATTAATTAAAATTAATTAATATATTTGAGTTGGAATATAAAATTAATTCATTTGAGTTAATTTCAATTAATTAATTATTAAAATTAATTAATTTTATATTCCAGCCAAAATATATTCTAGCCATATTATTTATTTATTTGTTTGTTTGTTTGTTTGTCATCTCTCAGATCACTATTGCTCCAGAGACAATGTCAAGGAAGTAAAAACAGAAAAAAACAAGTAAAAGCATTCTTTAAATACATAATAAACAACTTTTTAAAAACACCTTTTAAAAATCATACAATTGCACCATGAAAGAGGTGGGGAAAATATAGCCCCCCAGACATTCTTGGATTGCCATTCCCATTATCCTTAACTTGTATAACCAAATGTGACAGTTGGTGGGATCTGTAATTCCACATAACCTCCTAATTATTTATCTGATTTATCTAATTTATTTATTACAAATTAGGTTTATTATAAATTCATGCCTCCCTCCCCCTGCTCTCTGTATAAGAGATTGGATAACTGGTGACCATAAAATAACTTTGGATAAGTTTATTTATTATAAATATATTATAAATTTATTTATCTAATTTATTTATTATAAATTGCTGTTCCACAGATTGTCCAGGAAAGGTTTACATTACACCTCTCTTTATAAAGGAATCTATTACCCTAATAACTTTCTATGAACCATTAGGGTTCTGATCCTCAATACTGTTGCTGGACAATAAGCTTCATTGAGCACAGTATGGTATACTTCCTGTAGTGTAAATAAATGTAAGATTATCTTACAAGGTTCCATATACTTAGAATAGAATACACATACCTAGAACAGGGAAGGGCAATTCTAAAGGACCACTGTATTTGTCACCAAATTTGCATTCTGCATTTTGAAAAGAATCTCTCTCTCTCCTTTTCCCTCTCCCCCTCCCTTCCACCCTCTCTGTGTGTGTGTGTGTGTGTGTGTGTGTGTGTGTGTGTGTTTGTATGGGAGATTTGATAGCTGATTTTTTTATGTTGACCATAAGGTAACTTTGGATAAGTTTGCTGATTCCATGGAATGAGAAAAAGATTGGATTTAGCTTCTGTGGTCTTGGTATTTAGCGAATGATAAAAGGAAAAAAGTTGACCATTGTTGCAGAACAAGCTTCTGTTACTGTCATCATAGCATCTGTTGCCTATCTGTGGTAGTGTACGGCCTATCAGCTTTTGAAGTAATACATTTGTGATTTTCTCTATTGCTCTGCTGCATTTTAAACTACAGGAAAAGAGTTTCAGGGCTGCTTTGTATTTACAACCTATCTTCATTTCAAAGTCTCTGTTCTTTATTTCTAGCAATCTTGTAGTGTTCTCAATAAAGATAATTTCTAAATTCAGTCCAGATGCAGTATGTCTTGCAAATGTTTTAAAAAATATATAGATACACATCTTTTAGGATCCATGTATATCTATGTGTTTTCCTGAATGATGTGTGTATACATTGCGATAATGGGGCTTCCCATTATCTAAGCTTAGCTAAAAGGGGGATACTTCCCTCTTCAGGTAAACCAAGGATTAATAAGGTGTTGGGATTAGATTATATTTTAGTGTGCGTCAACATCACAGGTCACAGGGTGAGGATTGACCAACCAAAAAGGAAAGAGGTGAGCATCTTCAGGATGCTTCAAGATGCTTCTTGGGAGAAGTTACAAAACTTCTGAGGAAGGCCATGTGGCCGAGAGAGAACAAAGGGAACATCCGAGAGATGGGATCTGTGCCAGTAGCAGGCTGCAGGCCCCATGCCTCGCCTCCTGGCCGCATTCCTCTTAGAACATCTAAGCCTGTGAACATCTGTGAGTACTAGAATAAAGTAGTTAGCTGCGTTAGGCTTTTAATTATTTTGGGAGCTGGCTGATCTAAAGAATGTATCTGTTTTTGTAATTACTTGTAACTTAAGCGTGCCTGGGAGGGGGGAGGCTCTCATGTGTATTATTGCTTGTTTATTTGCATGCCTTGAATAAATACTTTCTGTAAAACCTCTGTTTCTCTCCATCCCCACGCCAGTCTTTGGCACATGCTAGATAGGACTTCTCTCACTCAGAAGGGGGGAGGTGAGAGGAAAGAAAAGGTCCTTAACATAGAGATTGGTAATCCACTGAGCAGGGTCCCGCTGTACTGCTCAGATATTCAGAATTCAGCGGGTGGTGGCAGCATAATTGATAATGCTGGAGGAATTACCAGCCTTTTTCAAGGATGAGAGTCAATCTTGGGAGGCTGGCATGAACTCCAGTATGACATACATACACATCACTTCCATCTAGGTTATATAATCAATATTGACAGTAATATATATTGTATTGTCATTTAGGGTGATCACATCAAATAGCATACTGTCTCTGAATGAAATTGGTGAAATGTGTTTTGATGTCATTTCCTGCTAAAGAATGACAACCTTCAATTCTTAGTAGAAACATCCAAGATATGAGTGTGCAAGTTCCAAGGCTTTTGAGTGAGAAATTATCCCTAGTACGCACTGTGGAATATACCCAGACCTAAAATGCATTTTCCCCAATTCTGTTTTGGAAACAAGCTCTGGTGACTTATTTTAATGGTGAATCACTGTTCTGGAAGCAGCTTGCTGAAGCAGCATTTCTCTCCTTTTTTTGGCTGGGTTTATGTGGTCTGGAAAGAAGCTGGGGGCTTCTACATATGTAGGTGTTTTTTTGTTTTGCTTTGTTTTGTTTTGCCAATGCCTTCCATAATGGGTAGGCATCTTATATATACAGCCGTCCCTCCACATTCACGGGTCTGACCTTCGCAAATTTGATTATTCATGAGGCACCTGCTTGCCTCCCCCAATTTTTCCTCTTCTGTTACCACAGTGTCCTGGCCTGGCCTTTAGTGAACCAAAGATATCATTTTGATAATCGCAATTTGGCCCTACTCTGCCACCAGCCAAGTGTTTGTGAGACCCGCTGAACAAGGGCGAAGCTAGACATGGCTACTACTTGCTGCTCGCACCAAACCAAGCCAGATATTGCCAGATCTGCTTTAGAGAACCTCCCGAAACAAACACCCTCATTACCAATGAGCAATAAACAAAGAGACCCTCTGCCCTGAGAGGGCACCCTGGCAAGCTAAGTACTTAACTGCCGAGCTAGCCGGATCTACATACCGGCCATACCATTGTCAATTCGGACTTTAACTCAATCTTGCAAATTCTGACCTTTCAGAGGCTTTGTCTCCAACCCAAAACTTATTGTTTTCACCCGAGACCAGACTAGCCTGCGGTCGTTCTTTTCCCTATAAAAATCCCCTGCTCTGAGAGCTCTTCGGAACTCTCGCCGGATCGCTTGGACTTCATTCTGCCTTGCTGCCGCTCGGTTCAGCAGATTCCCTCAGCTGCCACGCCGGGTTTCCTCTTCTACAATTGGCTTCTCCAGGACTGCAGGACAGGTGGCGTATCACCCATTCCCCTTGAAACTCTCTTTTCCTTTTCTAGTTAGGAGTGTGTTTGTGCTTTTCTTTAATAACTGTTTAATAAATCTTAATTGCTGTTTGAACCATTTGCCTCCTCACTGACCTGACACTGTAGACATAGGGTAAAAGATCCTGCTGCATTACCCTGCCTCTCGTTAGCCAAGAGAGTGCTCCAGCTAATTTCTCCATCTTTGCTTGGTTTGATTTGTTGTTTAGGCACCCCTCCCGGGACCTCCAATTCACAGGGTAACACTTCCCACCCCTTGCATTGCCCACCCCAGACTTGCCAGGCTTGTGTTTAAAATGGACCTTTTTCCTTTTGAGTGAGCAAAGACCCCTCCCACTGGTGTGGCCTCCCTGCCATGTGGTTGCACATTCTGCTGTGTATTGGCTACTAATTGGCCGCATGCCCTCTTTGCTCCTACTTCTCCTTTCTCAAGATGGCCACTGGAAGTAATAAGAACTTCAAAATTCCCCTTTTCCCTGTCTGAGGGGAAAGTACTGGTAAGCCTTTTAGGTGGGTTCCCCACCAACAACCAGGGAGAGAAGCAAAGGAATGGGAAGGGGGAGCGCCAGAGGGGAATCAACAGTGGCGGGGGGAGAGTTATTTGTAGTTTTTCTGGCGTGACGCTTTCTACATATGTTATGTGTGTGTGTGTGTGTGTGTGTATGTGTGCATGTATATATATATCGTTGACAATGCTGTCCATATTGGGTAGGCATCTTATATATAATATGTCTTGTGTTCTAGAACGCCTTCAAATCATTGCATATAAAATAGAAAAGTTTAAAGAGCTGTTTTTCTCTACAACTTTGAGCAATAAATCCAGCTCTTATACACATTTAGCCATTTGGCTGCTTCTTGAATTGTATTCCACAAGGTTGTGGGACCACGTAACCACTCCTTGTGTGCAGTAGCTTCTCATGATGTTCTGGCTAGTTCAACTTTTCTGGCAAGGCAGTTGTGACAGCATAGTAGAAACTAATGTATGTCAAGCAGTAGTCATACCACTAATGACCTATATGACTTGGACCTCAATTGACAAATAGATGCTTTATAGTAAAATATCTGCTACTAATAACGGCAATAACATTATGGCAGGAGGAATTTTTATCTTGGAGTTCTTTCATTTTACATGAACTTCAACTATGTGAGCTTAGTTCACTGTCTGAAAATTTTCCAGATTAGGCAGTTTGGATACTCCATCAGGCACTTAATTTGGTGTTGTTGCTACCTCTCAAACACAGCTAGGACATCCATTGCATCCACAGCTATCCATCTGTACTGTAGAATCTTTTGAGACCATGGGACAGAGTGACTGATGGGACCCAGAGACACTCTGCTCCAGGGATGGAAATAATATTCAAATTATTTGCTTCCAGGTCAAAAATGGGTTTCCTGACAACCAAAAAGAATAACAAAGCAGAAAGACTTTAGATATATGTTTTGTAGTTTTTGAGATGCTTCAGCCTTCACTCTCTTTCAACTTAAAAGCTTTCTGCATTTAAAATAAATATTAGCATATATGTCATCCAGCTGTCTAGCAAATAGATGCAGGCTCCACTGGCTTGCAAGACTGTTGGTGGCTCTCTACATTCATGTGGGCAGCAGCATGGAAGTGAAGAAGCATCTGAACTGGCTCTCTGCTTCACCCACTTTATGAAACATTAGGATCATTCTGTGTGCAAATCCCTATAAAGATATAAATGCTCTCTCTTTCTCAATAGGTTCATAACTACAGCAGGCTAAAGGAATAATCGGGATTTAGGGAGGGAGATGCAGGTCACTATAGCTTGGCTTTTCATATGAGCTTTCTGATGAAAGGTGAATCCCTGCCCTATAGAGTCAGGTAAGATTACATTTCAAAGCCTCTGATGCTTAGTTGGTTGGAACAGCAAAAGAAAACGTTGGTTTGGGTTACTGCTCCAAGTTCCCATTTTCATCATCAGCACCTGGCATCGATTACTATCTTGACTATAGTTTCTAGCAGTCTGTAGTTGTTTCTTTTACTCTTTCTTTTCAAATGGTGTAGTTAGTGAAGGAAGGTAAATGCCTATTTTTTCACCTAAAGCATATGTGTATAACCTGCATTTTAAATTTAGGACAAAATCTAAAACAGGCCTGCAAAACTTGTGACTGATGAAACAAAGCATATCCCATTAGTGAAGCATGGGCAAATGGTTTCATAAATAATAATTATTATTGTTGTTATTTAAATATATCAAATGTTTTATTCACCTCTGAAGAAAGCTGAAAGGTATCTTACAATAGTTAAAATGTAACATTTTTTTTTAAAAAAAGAAATACATAATATTAAACTGGAATGTAAAGAACGTTTGCAAACTTTCTCCTCCTTTCCGGCATATTGTGTTTTGACATACTGAGACATCCAGGTGGAGGAAAAAAGCTGTAAACACCAACAAGATTTTTTGCCCCTGTGCAACAAAGACTAGTTCATTATTTTTGGGGGGAGGGGAATCAGGAAATACTAAAACAAACACAATTCTGAAAAAAGAGCCATTTTTCTTCTTTTGCCTCTCTATTTTAAGTTTTTTATTTTGAGGGAGGGACAATATACATAAAAAGGTGCACTTTGCAAAAAGTTGTAACATTTTGGAAGGACAGATAAGGGACAAGGTTGTTATGGTAAATGTAAGTCAATTTTTAAAATTATTTTCCAGATATATTTTAGTTCTTCCAGATTCACAAAGAACTAAACCTACAAGTGTTGGCATTTTCCAGCATTATCATTAGAGGAGTTCTAACCAAGTCCTCAGGTTTCAGTCTTGCTATGAAAAGGCAAAAAATAGCTGGGAGGAAAACATTCTAACTCATTGACTGCTGGCTTGAGTGTCTGAGATGTTACTGAATAGCCTTGGTTCTACACCTACAAATGTCCTTGTGGACGGTTTATTTATCTATTTCCATCCTGCCTCACCTCCCAAGGTGGGACTCAAAACAGTTCACAATGTAAGTTAAAACAAAATACATTTAAAACAATGGATAATACAGAGGCAATGAAATAAATAATCATATTTAAAACATTAATTTAAATTAGTTAAAAAGGCAGTTAAAACACAATAATAAGAATAAAGGGGGTATTTGAAACTGCAAAATACATTGGAGTCCTAATGGAGTCAGAAAGAACCCAAATTAAGACACTCAGTGAAAATCTCTGACTGGTTGAGGGTTAAAATATTGAAGCATCATGGCATGAAGAATGGCAATCTCCATCTTTGTCCCATCCCCAAAATACTTTTTCCTCTGCTTTTACTATATTTCTCAGTTACTAGGCTCTGCTTAAGCATATATAAAATTAAATTTTATTATTTCACCTTCCTACTGCATTCTTTATTTGTGGTATAGAGGAAACATCTCCATCTGGCTGTTCCATCACACACTGTACTCAACAAGAAAGCACAGTTAGTTCCTGTCTAATTTCTCTTCATGAGGATGCAAGAAGCTGGATTTTAAAAGGCTGGTCTCCGCAAATGCCTATTGATTAGTGCAGAAAATGTCAAACACCTATCTGAGCTTGCTTTGGAGAGCTCATTTTGAAGTGGGGATTGAGAGAGAGCCATGGCAGATGTGAATCACATTATAAATCAATTGGTAAATGTGGAAAGATTCCACATTTTATGCATGCCCCAGAACTCATCATTTTTTTTATCAAACTCTTGTTTCAGTATTTTTTTTTCTCACTTCTTGTGGAAAATGTTTGCTTATTCATCTGAATTGCTCTCTTTCAATTGTCCCTACTCGCCTTTCATCATGTACCAGCAGATAATGGCTTCATCATGAGCTGTGAGTGGACAAGATTACCAATGCAACTTCTCAAGGAATGCGAAAGAAACAGAAGCCATGAAGAATAGTTGCTTCAAGCAGGTTTTTAAAAACTGGCTAAATATTTCCAGTCCTCGAGGTTGCTGATTAAATTCTATCACAAAATAGAGATGGCAGGCTTGATAAGTCATTGGTAAGTATGTAGATATCACATGAGGTCTAGCAAAGCCCTCTGTTGTGAGATGGCCTCTTCTCTGTAATACATGGGTGGCTATTTGATAATTAGAGTGTAACCACAGAGGATGATCTATTTTTCAAAATGGCCCAAAAACTGTGTTTATGGTATGTCAGAAAATACTGATAAGGAGAATCTCAAAATGAAAAGAGTTCAGGACTTATTCAGTGCAAAATTTGCTCATGGCTCTTTTAGCACAGAAAACACTTTTTTTTCCCCAGAAACAGTAATTGCTGCTTCCTGCACTAAAAAAAACACTTTCAAATTGTACAGAACTGTTCCAAAACTTCAAGTTTCAAGTAGTCTTCAAAAACAGCAGTTTTCAAAGGCTTTCTTGCAGCCAAAAGAAATTGCTAAAATTACTTGTTGCTTCATTCAAGAATGAAATCACAGTAAAAATTATATCCCTAATTCATTGAAGGCACTTGAGGGAAAACCTTGTCTTATGATCTTAATGCCAACAACAGTGTCAGAAAAATGTAGATTTTCGTACAAAGTAAACGCTTGTGGAAAAATTGTCTAGTTTACTGAACTCTTGTCCTATCACTGAAAAATTGAAAACAGGGAATATATAGCATATAATGATGTACTTCAGTATCCAATGGTGTATTTCTGTCACTCACTTCATCCCTCTAACCCCCGGTGCAGGATTTTTAAGGGTAGCTGGTAGATGCAGGAGGGAAGCGAATCACTGATTCTGACAAAAGCAGCAGGATCGAGCAAACGTATACCACTGGATCCTAGTCCAAGCTTCTATATTTGGGCATACAGGTATAGCTTTTACCAACTGACTTTTCACCAGGAAAAAGCAACATAAGGCCATTTCCGCACTAGAGTGTTATAGTGTTATTATTCCACTTTCAACATCCTATGGAATCCTGAGGTTTGCCGTTCAGGGAGGGGCCAGGTGGCTCCTCCCTAAACTGCAAACCGCAGGATTCTATAGGATGTTGAAAGTGGAATAATAGCACTATAACAGTCTATTGTGGAAATGGCCTAAGAATGAGCTGCCTAGACTGCCTGAATAGGTAAGAGCACCCCCCCAAGAAAATGTGTGTTTTTCAAAAAATAAATCTGTGCCTGGATATAATAACATTACTTATAGTGCATTACTTTCTTGTTAATATTATTATCAGATAACTACATTACTTTTTAAATTTTTACTGTCATTAGATTTTTTAGTGTTAGGAAGAACAATTTGTATTCCTGAAATATTACTTGGGGAGCATTTTGGAGGATTTTGAGTTATTTTGTTTTTCAGAAGGAATTAAACAGTAATTAATACGTTAACAATGTATAATGATTAACACCACCAAATTACTTTTTAAAACCAACGTGCCAAAAAGGAACAAATTACTCTTAAAAAGAAGTATTCTAAGTCCTGAAAATAACAATAATATTAAAAAATTGCACTCTGTTCCTTCTTGTCTCTTGTGATTTTGTAGAAAATACCTACCCTGCTTTTAAATGTCATCCATATTTATCAGACTGCATGGTTCTTGACATTTAGGAATATTTTCCTCTCAAACTGTAACTGAAGCTTTGACAAAAGGAGCTAATTATCAAGGGCCTGAATTTTAATTTTTTTAAAAGAGAAGCAGCAGGCTAAGGATATGTGTGTATTATCAATCACTTCTAATGCTCTCCCAACAAAGGACTGGTTGACCTACAACTGCAGTATAGTTAAATTGCAGAATTGAAATATTTTGTGACATCTTTACAGCAGAGAGCACAGGTATAGTTGCAGAAGATTCTTGGCAACCATGGAGGGACTGGTGTTCAGTCTAATACACGGTTACTCAGAAGTAACAAAACAATTCAAAATGGGACAAAGAGCAAAGGGCAGCTCTTCCGCCACATCTCAAGCTCTGTTGTTTAGTAGCAACCAAGATAGAAACTGTGTGCTGGGTGGCAAGGGTGGCTGCACTGGATCATTGCATGCACACTTACCTTCTTTCCATTAACAACAGTGGGGTGAATATGAGCTTGACCACTTCACAACTTGAGTATCTAATGGGCTTAGACTTGACCTGTCTAGTAAATGGAGAAGTTTTGAATCCAGCAGATCCAAAACCAGTTTATCCCTTTCCCAATGTGGGAATTCCACATTTTTAAGCTTTCTCCTGGCTACTCCTGGTGAGGGGAACGTAATAGTAGGTTTTCATTTCCCTGTGCATAGCAGAGGACATTAAGACATGCTGTAAAGACCCCATTTTGCTGATGGAAGCCAAGAGCAAGCCAGCAGGAAACAACTATAATTTGTTTAAGCTTTCAAGCCCATGGGGCTTTGATGGGAGTTGTAAGCCTAAATCCAATTGCTAGCCTCAGCTAGAGTAGATCTATTGAATTAATTGCTGAATTGTAAGTCAAAACTTACATAAATCCCATTAAATCAATGAGTCTACTCTAGCCTGGACTAGCAATTGAATTTAAGTCCAATTGGATTTAAGTTCAGTTGCTAGACCTACTTTCCAATTAATGTGCAAAGGACTGAAACTTTTGGACCAAGCTACATGTTATGTTGCTTTCTTTTATAGCAACTTTGGAGTTGGAAGAGATCACAATGAGTCCAACCTCCTGCCATACAAGAACACACACTCAAAGCACCCTCAGAAAATGACCACCCAGCCTCTGTTTAAAAACCTCAAAGAAGGTGACTCCACCACACTTTGAGACAGCATATCCCACAGTTGAATGGTTCTTACCATCAGGAAGTTTTTCCTGATGTTTAGGTGAAATCTCTTTTCCTGATCTCAGTGAAAAACACATGATGCAGCTCTTTTCTGGGGCAAATAGCAGCTTGAGGGACGCTTTCTTTTGTCAGGACTGTGACACAGAAAAAAATGGTTAATGAACTCAACCCCAATCTACATAGAATGGCCACAAACTACAGACATCCAGCAGCTATTCCAAAAAGAAAAAAAGTGGAACTTATGCAACTAATGGAATGTATGGTAAGGCACACCTTACATGGACTAAAATCAGTGGTGGCTGCCATTTCTTCTCCCCTCTCCAACATGAACAGTGGTAAGTGGTAGCAACCATGTCAGTAGGGCAGGAAATCTAATTTGGGTTTTTACCTGATCATTAAAGGAGTCATCTAGAGCACCAGAGCTTATCATGAGAATAGGCTCAATATCTTGGATTACTCCTTTAAAGTTCAGACTCAAATCAAAAGTGGTTTCTCCACCCCACTGATACGGAAGCCACCATAACTTAAAATCCAACTAAAGTTAATAACATTCATGCCCTACTGATTTTAATAAGAGAGAGTTAAGCATGAATTTAACCACACAACTGAAACAGTAGGACTTCAGTACTTAATTTTGGTGTGCTGTGTGTCCTCTGATTTCAGATCAGAACACCACTTTTCCCTTGCTACAAAAAAAGAAAAAAAGAAAAAGAAAATCAACATCCTATCCATCTCAGCACCTTAAACACAACTCAGGGGCTTAAGCCAGTGAAGCAAACAGGAAGGTCTTCAGCCCTTTATGAAAATGGCTGAGATCTTCTTCCAGCTGGAAGTCCAAAGGAAGATTCTTCCACAAATATGGAGCTAGATCTTGAAAGCCTCACAGGTCTGACAGAGCTGTGTACATTGGTGGAATATACAGTGATCCTTTGCCCATAGTTCTTAAATTCTTGGATGGAACATACCATACTAGCTGAATTGCAAGATACAAGCTGCAAGATTAGAATGTAAAGCTTTGAATACCAAAACCAAAAGTTAGAATCAGGCCCTGGACCAAACTGGTAGCCAGTGAAAGATCTACAGGGATAAGAAACAAGAGAATATTCAGAGAGATTTAAAACAACTCAGATGACATTCTGAATTAAAACCAGAGAGCAAAAAGAGCAGGAAAGCATACCTGGCTGTTCACTGTCCAAATAATAGCAACGAATGACTCACCGTTCGGTGTCTTTGCGGGCTGGGGTGCAGCATCCTCCATTTTGGCGTTCCTCCCAGGGTGCCCAGAGATGGTGGCAGCCATGTTCGTGCATGCACAGTTGTATATGGGCTGGGGCACTGCGTCCTCCATTTTGGCATTCCTCCCAGTGTGCCCGGAGATGGCGGTAGCCATGTTCATGCATGCGCAGTTGCGTATGTGTGAACATTCAGTCCAACAGCCAATGAGTTCAAAGTAGTCTGCTTCGAGCTCATTGGCCGAGACAGGGGGCGTGTGTGAGGGCATCCTGGCTTCACTCAGGTCTCCTCACTGGGTACTTACCTGGTGGGTCTCCAGGCTTTCAGCAGTCAGTGTTTGGCAGCACCCCGAACACACCGTGTAATTCGTGGTTTTGTTGTAGATTTATTGTTTGTCACGACTTCATATGGGCAATTGCATGGTCAGTGGATCCAGGATAGCAGATACCTTTGCCACATGCTAGGGGACGGCCAGGTCTCTGTTGGGGTCAGGGGGTGCGGTGAGCTTCCCAGCTCAAGTGGGCATGCAGTGGGCACCCCCTGGTGGCAGTAGGACCGCGGTTGGCTATGTGCCATCCAGTTACAGGCCGGACAGTTGGGTTCATCGGTTAACAGGCAAGTTGATCGATGCCCAGATCTATGCTCATGCTTACGCCAACCTTGTCCATGCTTGTAACCAATAATGTTGTGGCCTTTCTTTCTCCAGTTGAAGATTGTTGTGTTTTCTTCGCTAGGAATCTGTCGCCCCGGCCATGCAATCCTGGTGTGAGATAGTCAAGACTTGTACAAGTAGATGGGCAGTTTCAACAGTCAGGAACCTCCAGATCCTGCCAATCCAAGTAATCCTTGATTACTTGCCAATGATTATTCCTTTGCCAAAGGGATACACAGCTAGTATGGCACTATTATATAATTTATAACAAATTGCCCCAGAAGCACATAAGAGCAAATTACTCTACAGTTTAAGCAGAAAAGGTCATAGGGACAGATACTGTCTTTTTCATATTCATGTTGTAATATGGTATTTGTAAATTTAGTTGTGAATTATGGAAATTATTGAAAAGACTCCTCTCTTCCTGCATTGTAAAGATGCATAGAATAATGAACAGTAACTACTTGAAATATTTTTCTGCCCTGCAAAAGAAAAAGCTAGCATAAGAGACTAGCTATACATTTCGATTCTATGATTAATCTGTTCTCTGTTGCCTAGCAATTGCTCAGCTGCAGCAGTACCAAGTATTACATGTAGTGGTATGCTATGCTTCATTGATAATTCTCTCTCTCCACAATATATATGTTGCTAATGTTATCTGAAATTAGCTATAAATGTTTTTTTTTAAAAAAAAAAATCTTTGGCTAGGAAAGTAGGGCCACAATGTTTAGCCAAGAAGTCATGTAGCATTAGTCCTACTTGGAAATCTATTTTTAATATAATGCCTACCCATGGCACTACTTTTCTGTGGTGGTGGGATTGCATGTTCCTGTGAGGCAAGAGGTTATGTTGACAGTAGCAGTGCTGCTGGAAGAGTCTCCCATACCAGACAAGCTTTTGCTAAAGAGCCAAACTAAATGTGCCAAACAGATACTGGGCAGCGACAGTAGTGGGTAGGTAACAGTGGCAGAGGATCTCTCAGCAATGGTGACATTGCTGTTTTCTCTAACACTTGTCAGTACTGATCAGAAGGAAGCACGGTAAACCCCTTTTGGAATTCTTTTACTACGAAAACCCTATGATGAGACAATCCAAAATGAAACAAGATTTAGTGCCAGAAGAGACTCCAAGGTCATAAAGCACCCAACAAACCACTGAGGCACAGCAGAGAACAACTGTGTGTTGCACTATGACTAATGATGAATCAAGGAAGACAGATCTTGTAAAACAAGAAATGGAAGGTATAAACATTGCAATAGTTGGAGGTGAGCAAACTCAAGTGGATAGAAATGGGACATTTTGATTCAGACAATTACACAGGATTTTACTCGGGAAATGAAAATTTAAGGGGGTGGCATTAAATAGAGAGGAGAGATATAGCAAAAGCAGTCAAAGACTGCAATACAAAGCCTGACCAAATAATATTAGTAAGACTTCAAGGAATATCATGAATATAACCCTAATCCAAGTTTACACTCCAGCTACAGAGACAGAAAAAGAAGAAATTGAAAGATTCTATTCTGGAGTCTAGGAGGAAATTGATCATATACCAAAACTGAATATCTAGTTAATAATATGCAGCTGGAATGTAACAGCAGGAAATAGAGCAAAATCAAAGACTGTAGAAAAATTTGCCCTAGGATCAAGAAATGAAGCAGGAGAGCATCTGATTGAATTTTGAGAGGCCAATTGTTTGTTCATTGCTTTTTCATGCAACCAAAGAGGTGGCTGTATACATGGACATCATCCTGATGGCCAATACAGAAATCAAAAAGATTACATAACTGGGAGGAGAAGCTCTGTTCTCTCTGCAAAAACTAGACCAGGAACAGATTATGCTACCACTGTAAACTATGTGCACCACTGTTAGCAAAAACCTAATGTGAACATTTTTCTTCTTCAGATCTGCTTAGACACTTCATTTTCTTCTCTTTTAATTCTTCTTCTGCCTCTGATCTTTCTTATCCTTTCTTTTTCTCTCCCTCTGACACATTACAACTTGTGATTAAACATTTCTTTTCCTTCCTTCTCACACACTGTCTTCTTCCTTATCTCCTCTGCTATATATAACTCTTAGCTAAATATCTTTTCCTTTCCCTATCTTTTTATCTTTCCCTATCTTTTTATCTTTCTCTGATCCCCATATCCTAGTTACAGTCATATTACCCCTCCTTCACTAATCCCTGTCTCCCTTTTTTTCCTTTTTAAAATATTTGGTTAAGAACATATTTAACTGAAATAAGACAACATAACAGAGGAAGAAACACATACAAATGGCTAAACATTTACTACCTAAATATCAAACATCTAACTAAATTAATATAATAACCACAAAAACTCAACAAGGGATAAAAAGGTTATAGGTCTGAGGTCTGACTCCTTAGGGAACAATTACAAATGAAAACTGGTTTTATTTCTTCAAAGTTCTATCCATACCTAAATAATCAAATTATATGTCTAATGTTATAATTAAATATTTTTTACTATGTTTCTTATGAAGTGATTACTCTACTACCTACATTAAATACAGAATACTCTAACCAGATCAGAATAATTTTCTACAATAATGATTCTAACCATGTTGATCAAAACCTATTACTTCATGTCTCCCCCAACTCTTCTTTAAAAGATTATAACCTTCTCCTATTGTTTCTTACATTCCTTCAAACAACCTTCTTGTAATTAACATGGTCAATCTGCATATCCACCATTTTTCACCCTTTTCTTTTTCCCTGTTCTCCTGGCTAAATTTTTCTCCTGCCTATGTCCCCATCCCTTTACTCTTTCTACCTCCACTTCTTCTAGGTATGTTCACAATCTTCTTTCTTACTCCCTTCCCCTTTGTTTCTTCAACTTTTTCTTCTCTCTGTGCCCAGAGGAAACCTTACAACCATGACTATGTTAGATTCTCAAAATTTTAAAGCTGTAATTCCACTTAAATTCAATGTAGCTTGTTTTTGAACAGACATGCTTCTGAGTAGACAATCCAGCATTATCATCATTACCATTATGACTATAATCAACATCCTCTTTTCCAAATAATCAGTGATTATTTTATTTTTGTTATTATTACCATCATCAGTAGTAGCAGCAGTAATAGTAGTAGTGTGTTTATTATTTTAGGATTCCCCAAACTGATTCTAAAAGAAAAGAAAGTAATGGTCACTGTTTTGTGAGAACAATCCATTCTTATTGCTTGTAAAACTTCTTTTGGTTGGACTACAACTCCCATATGCCATTAAAAGCAAGACTTTTAAAAGTGTTAAAAACAGCTGAGAAAGGTTTGGATATTCTTCTGCTGAAAGCAGAACTTTATGGTGAATATCACAAAGGCCTGCCCCCCACATTAAACCAGGGACCATCTCTAGGTTTCACATTTAAGTTCCAAACTTCTTGTATTTCAGAAGCAAAAAGAATGCCATCACGTCCCACATAAATTTGGAAGGGGTTTCTATTAAAGTATTAGTCCAAATATACCAGCTTTTGCACTGATCTAAGAGATTCTAGTTGATTTGCTTTGAAAACCAAAGCTTATTCAAGCCTAGAATGTCTTCACACACCGGCAGTAAGGTAGCTGAATTTTAGACTGTAGCTGCATCATATACAAGTAGCATAGGTCTCATGTGTAGGTGCAGGAACTATATGATACCCAAAAGCCCATGGCTTGGAATTAATTAATCAGAAGTAATAAGTTATTTGTAATTTTGACTTCTCTCAATAGATAATGCAGTAGCTAAGGCCCTTTCCTCACGGAGGGGGCGAAATGGGGCTGCACACGCAGGGGCAGAGCTTACCTGCGAGCGGATTGCTCCATCCCTATGGGGAGCACGGATTCGCCGTTCTAAATGGCGCCGAATTTCGGCGGCGCTCAACGGCGCCCAAAACGGCGGCCGGCGGCTTCCGGCGGTGCTCCACCAATCAGGGCAGCGTGCCAGCCGGAAGCCCACCCGCAGGCAGATCTGCAGGGATGCGCTACCGCATCTCTGCAGTTCTTCACCGGGGGCTGCCACGGGGCAGAGCGGGTGAGTTTCGTAAAAACCACTTGCGAAGGTGGTTTTTATAAAACTTGCAGCGCCATCCCCACGGCTGCGCTAGAGCAGTTTGAGGTCTAGAGCCCATTTTTTCTAACTGTGCTAGTGCACCCCGCGGTGAAGAAGACCTCCAAGAGAGGTCGCCCTAGCGTGGGCAATATGCCCGTGTGGAAATGGCCTAAGTTACATGCTGATTGTAGTTCTAGTTCACCATTTTGCGGTGGAACTGTAACATTTTAATTAGTTTCCTAGCTACAGGACTTTGGCCTCAGTTTAGGAGAACAATATCACTTGATTAAATGCTGGCATATGCTGCACATCACCTTGTACATTTAAAAAAAATAACATTTAGTAACTTACAAGAAACAGCAAATTGAAATGATGATGATTGGTCTTTGGGAAATTGCTATAACTGAATACTTTTTGGAGACAGCTTTCCAGACTCAGGGAAAAGGAAAAAAAAAAAACCATAATGATTACTTGGAGAGCTTGGAGTTAAAAAAAAATCCACTGTAGCTCCTCAAAGTTCTTCTTTCTAAAAATGTAAGTCAGCTTTATCCATAAGTCAGCTTGACTCATGGCTGTCACGATGAATGAGGAAAAAGCTCTGGCCTTAATGGAAGGGAGGAATAAACTCAGTGGGCGACTACTGATGCAATAGATTAAATCTAATCATAAAATATCCTACATACATTTATCCATGTGGGAAAGAGATGGGTTTTGCTGTGTGCCCAGAAGCTTAACACATTTAAATATGCTGATCTATATCAAGGCAGGTAATTCATTTCTACATCTGAATGAAAGCAAATGAATATGAACCAGAGATGAAAATGAAAATCAGTGCAACTTTTGGTGGACGACTTTTAGCCCTAGTTCAACCAAATGCTAAGAGCCATTCCAAAATTTGTTTGTTTATTTAATTTATCGTTGACTTTTCTCTTGGTATAGGACTCAAGGCTGCTTATAGGAAATTTTAAAAAATGCAAGTAGAAACCATTAAATAAACCATTAAATAAACAATTTTATTAAAACCATTAAGTTTTAAAAAATATTAAAATGCAATAAAAATGTATAAAAGTACAACACATCCTATTAAAAAACCCTTCTGTTATAGTAAGTTAAGAGCCAAAGGTCAGCCTGAATAAAAAGGTCTTTTTATGCTGTAGAAAGAAAATAAAGAGCCAAACAAACTTTCCATAAGATGGTGTTCCACAACTTGATTAAAGTCACAGAGAAGGCTCTCTTCTGTACCCTCATCAAATGTACCTGTGATGATGATAGGATGGAGAGAAAGTTCTTTATCTAGTTAAAAGTTGCTGAAATGATAGAGGGGAATATGGTCTTTCAGATAATCTGGACGCAAGCCACATACGGTTTTAAAAGTAATAGGCCGTTTCTTCATTACACTGTTATAGTGCTATTATTCCACTTTCAACCTCCTATGGAATCCTGGGGTTTGCAGTTTAGGGAGGGGCATTTAGAATTCTTAGCCAGAGAACTCTTTGGCTTCAGTAAAATTATAAACCCCACAATTCCACAAGATGTTGAAAATGGAATAATAGCACTATAACAGTATAGTGCGGAAATGGCCATAATCAACAGTTTGACTTCTGTCCAGTCATAGGACAGTAGCAGTAAAGTTGTTTCAACATAGGAGTTATGTGTTTTCTTGTAGCCACCCCACTGTGCTATCCCTACTGCCTCTCTGCCCTTTAACATTATCTCCTTGTTTATTTATCTCCTATGAGCAAGAGAGCAGGAATGTACATGAGAAGAAGGGTCAAGAGCTTCTATTTATCTTTCGCCTGTGCAACTTTGTGTGAGAGGAAGAAAATGAGAGCAAGGAGTAAGTGGACCAACTAGAGAGGTAGGCCCACCAATGACATTTTGCCCAAAGGCTCTTCAAAATCTGGAGAGAATACCAGTAAATGCACATGGTTTCCAGTTCACAGTAAATGGGCAGGCACATGCATTAATCAGCCCTAACACCTGAACCACGTGTTGCTGTTTGTGGAAATTTACTCCAGAGTTGCCACCACATATGCTGGTACAAGTTTTAGAATGTGAGATGCTGCCAGCTGGCTGTGTTCCTCTGAATTGTGCCTCTATGGACTCAAGATCTTGACAGAGTGACTGTTTCTATTTCTGTATGATATGCAGAGATAAACTAAGATCCACACGGTATGTGTTGTTCTTTTTTATAAATGTACGTTCCTGTGTTTGGGAACAGGTAGCTGCTGGCTTGAGGAACGTTGCACAGCTTGCTTCTTTTTCTACAAACACCGTTTCAGTTTGTAGGAGAGTCTTACACCCAGTAGGTGCCTTCTGCATTCAACAATCTCATCGCTCTGTTTTAAATGCTTTGCACACCAGCAGCTGCACCTGTAGGAAATGTATTCTCAACTTGTACACAGAAGGTGTAATTATAGCTAATTTGGCTGTTTCTATGAACTGTGAGACGTAATCACCAAAAGGGGCCTAGCTAGCAAAAAATGTACACTGCACTTACTTGCCAGGGAGTACAAGAAAGGCTGATTTAACTGAAGGGTGTGAATTAAAGTAACCACAGGTTTTGTTCTTCTTATTTTTAATTCTTTGTCCCTTTTTGGGGGAGAGTGCCTGGTTGGGTTTCTTGGAACTAGATGTACTTTGGACATATATGGAAAATCACTAGCACTTGATAGTTTTATATATTTCATAGCACTCAGTATGAATTATCCATTTAAATTTGCATTAACTGCTTTATTGCATTTTATACCGTTGAATTTGGGAATTCTTAAAATAGCTCCACCCAGCTTTTCCATGATCAGTGTTAAGTGTTAAAAAAAGCCCAGATCTTTCCTCATCATAGTGTATGAGTAGCAAGAGACTATACCAGGGCTCCTAGCTTTGAGTTGTTACTGAAAATAGTGTGTGTATCATGTGTGAAAATCATGTATGCGATTGTGGAGCATCAGGACTGAGCATGTTCCCTGCTCAACATATGGTAATGGTGTGAGCTAGGGCTCACAAAAGGAGAAGAAAGGAACACTATTTGGATGTAGAACCAGAGTAGTACTTCTGTTTAACCTCAGATTGCACTAAGTTTACATTAAAAAATGCCTTTTAAAAGCACAGGGTAAAGTCTGACCAAATTGAATCAAATAAATGTGTTGTACTCACAATCAGCCCTCCTGTTAGGCAGAATGAGGATCCTGCCCTGGAAAGCTGGTTTTGGACATCAGAGAAGAGCAAAAAAAGCAATACTTGCATAGTTTTGAAACAAGATCAACAGATATGAAGTACAGAGATGCTGGAAGTTTCTGGAAGTTCTGAAAGCATGAGCGGATGGATGGGGGGGGGGACATTTTCAGAAAAAAATAAATAAATGCAATTTTAACACCCTTTACAGATTGAAAGTCACTTTCTAACTCTAGGAACACAAAAATCATTATGTATAACTTGGTTTTCCATAAATGTATCTGATACATTAAAATTACAGTTTATTCAGAAAATTACAGGTTTTTTTTAATCCAGAATGATAAGGAATGCCTGAAGTACAGAGAATTTTCCTTCTTTTGCCAGTTTATGAGAATTAGAGCAAAAATAAACAGTAAAAAAGATGAAACTATTAACTTAAGTAAAACAAAGAAAATTCAATCAAACCATCAATTTGTTTATCTATGGTCATGGACCAAATAAAAATATGTTAAAAAGTTGTTATAAAATAATAATAGTACACATTTACAGTTCCAGCTAAAATTCATACATCATACATACATACCTATATTAAGTATAAGTGCACTAAGTACATTGTGTTCATTTCAGTGGGACAAAGAAAATTGTTTTTCCTCTTCTAGACCTCCACAGAGCCAAGCCAAGATAAATTAGTCATTCCTTTTAAAACAAAAATGATAAAATAAGCTAAGCTCCTTTCTATACCCTACCTTATCCTGGCAGTGTCCTGTGGGGATCCTAGCAGGGACTCTGCCAGGAGGAGAGCATGAAGGGAGAGCTCCCCTCCACACTGGCTGTTTCCATGACCCAGGAATGCGATGGCCCCTCCTCTTCCTGCTGCAGCACATCCAGGTACTTTCCCAGACTGCGCTGGGGCAGCAAGCTCAGACCTTCCGCATACCAGGTAAGTGCAAGGTGGCGATCCAATTGCAGGTCATTGATGGGGAAAATTGCACTGCCTGGGGACAGGAGAAGGACGGGATCATGATGACATCATGAGTAACAGTCGTCGTAGTCCCGTCCTTCTCCCTCTATTGCAGGATGACAACATCCTGCAGAAAGGGCCTAAGACCAGGAATTGCAATTATAGCAATATATAGCAATAGCATTTAGTTCTATACCGCCTATCAACTAAGTGTTATCTAAGTGGTTTACAATGTATTTTTTTTTTTTAGCTAATTGCCCCCAACAAGCTGGGTACTCATTTTACCGACCTACGAACGGATGGAGGGCTGAGTCAACCTTGGAGCCTGGCAGGATCGAACTCACAACCTTGTGGTTGCAGTACTGGCATTTAACCACTGCACCACCAGGGCTCCTTATGTGAGATACCATATCTTTTACCATAGACAAAAGTCTACCTGCTACATAGTTTTTAGAAATAATGTGGAGACAGTAAATATATGATCAGTTTGTCTTAAGTTATTTTATCCATCATTCAAAAAGAAAATACTCCATTATTTATTTCTTTAAAAATTTTGTTTAGAGAAAGAAGACTTTGGAGAAAAAAAATAGGAAATACAGTTTTCCTAAATGTTTATGATTTAGCAGTTCTACACCAGTGAAGCCTTAGGAACCTTTGTTTTGAGGCTAACATTCCTCTTTCCTTCACATGTCTGTTGCATCTGTGTCCTGGAAACTTGATGATGGCCATTTTTACTTCCAAAATGGAAGTAAAAGAGTCCAAAAGAGTATAACATTCCCCTCTCTGCCCTGCTTATCTGGAAGGGATAGTTTCCACGACCCCCAGTGGATGTCTGAAACCACAAGTAATGCCAAAACCTATATATACTATGTTTTCCTCTATACATAGTAGAGGGTGGGTGGCATACACAGTATGGATATGCTGGACAAAGGGATGATTCACATCCCAAGCAGGATGGAGTGGAATGTGCAAGATTTCATCACGATACTCAGAACGGTATGCAATTTAAAAGTTATGAATTGTTTATTTCTGGAATTTTCCATTTAATATTTTCAGACCATGGCTGACCACAAGTAACTGAAACCACAGAATGCAAAACTGTAGATAAGGAGGAACTACTGTACAAAAAGGGGAAACAGAGATAAATTTCATTTCCAAATGTACTGGATTAATCTAAACTGACGTGGACAATGGGAATAAGAAGTCTTTTGTAGTTCTGGGATCTCCCAGATAATACTTTTCTATGAAGAAACTATCATGTACATCTTTAAATTAAAATTGGTTTGTACAAGAACAAAACCTGGGACTCTCAGAGACTTTTTTTGCCATCTGAAGGTATAGTTAAATAAAATGCCAACGTTTGGGAGGAGAAGCTTTAAACTGGAATTAAAAATGATTGGAAGGATTTAGATGAAAATCCTGCAAAGCTATAACGATATTTATAATGATGACATCATAATGTATGGTAAAAAGAGAGAGAGAGAGAGATACACAAGCCTCCTCTGAAAAAGAGCAGCGCTCTTTCAGGATGCCAGCCAAACAGGAATCTGGAATAAGAGATCAGGCTCCATAAGAAAACTTGCACCCAGAAGGAGAGACCAGACTCCTATTGTATGGATGAAAATGACTGGCTAAAACCTTATTTGTTAACAGAGAACATGGGAAAATAGCATATCACTGCAGAAAAGGAGCAGAAAAAACCTGTATGCTAATTGATTTACCCACACTCCTTCTAAGCAAGTCAGGATTGAAAGAAGGACATGGTCTTTAAAGGATGAGCTAATCCCTGTTGCTTCCAGTTTGTCAGGAGTGCTAACTCTCCAGTGCCCAAATCTGCATGGTAATAAGTCCCAGAACTTTCTCTGTGATTCCCTCCAGTATAACCTTGTTCTACTTTCTCCCCTCTCAGCTTCATACCCAACATAGGAAAAAGATATCTCAGTTTGACTTCCCATTCCCACCGATCCACAATCTTCTTATGATACCCTTGTTCTGGACATAAATATTAAAACAGACTGATGACAAGTGCTATACAGGCAAGTGAGTTAAGTCCAAACAGATTGCCAGCTGATGTATATCCCTCTACTTCAAGTTCTGAACATTTCAATTCATGTGTCTCCTAGTGGCATAAGTGATAGCAGATAGCAGTCTCCCTGCCTGCTCCGGACATTGTGAAAATCTTTTGTAAACATGCAAATAAGCTGTATGTTAAATTCTTTGGTCAAATGATTCTCCTTGGAGTGCAGGATGATGGTGTACAGAGGTGCCTCAGTGGTAGCCAGTTTGATGTGCCACAGAAGAAAGGAGATTTACTGTAACACAGTCAAAAAAAAAACAGGCTAGGAGATTTATGTCTGTGCTCTGGCTTTTGCCACTGGCAACTAGGTTCCTCTCAGTCCAGAAGACAATACTATAGCCAGTTACAGAAAGGGAAGGAAAAACAGACAATTAAACAACAGAGAATGAGCTCCTCGTTTATATAATTTCTGTAGGCATCAGAGTGCACATACGTTCCATCTGAATGTTGGCTCCTGAAAGCAGCTGTGGTGGCAATGATCTGGAATGAACGTGGGGATAAATTGAGGAAGGAGGCCGAACAGCCATATTTTCCACATAACAGTACTGGATGACGACGATGATTTCTTACCTGCCTCTTCCTATGGATCAAGGCAGAAAAAAAAACAAATAACATATAACATCAGTTAAAACAACAAGTAAAACCAACACAATATATATTAAAATCTTTTTCAATAATCTGGAGGCTGGTCTTTACTGCTGTTTTAAATGCAGACAGTGTTCCCATCCATGAATCTCTCTCAGCAGGTTGTTCTACAATCTAGGGGAAACAGAAGAAAATGTTCTTTATGTATCAGTCAGTGCCATTTTGGCTGATGGAAATAGATGTCTGTCAGATGACCTGAGTGTATGAGATGCATTATATGGGAGAAGGGCACCAAGACTCTTCAGTCATAGAATGGAAGACAAATACATCTACCGTATGCTATCAGGAGCTAGGCTGGATAGCCTGAAGTAAACTGAATATCCATGGATCACAGTGGGTAACACTTGCCACACAATGTCCCCCTTCCTTCCCCCATTGGATACCCAGAAGGCTCAGAAGCCATTTTGGTAGGTAACATCGATGGACGGACTCCACAAGCATTGTGTGATTGCAGCAGGTAAGACCTGGCCTTTGGGGCCAGCTCCTAAAACATGTGGAGAATTACAAGAGAATGATCAAGAAACAAAAGAAAGAGGGGGAAATGTAGAGGAAGGGCAAAGGGGAATCAAAAGAGAGAAAAAATTGAGGAAAAAAGAGAAGAACGAAGAGAGGAACCATGGATAAAGGAAAATAAGAAACAATACAGGAGGGGAAGAAAGCAATACCAGGACATTCAGTTTCTCAAGAGCTTACTTCCCAGGTAAGACTCAGAAAGGAGAAGACTAAACTGCCAGACAGTTCCAACAAACCCTCACCCCAATGTCCCACCCAAAGGCAGCCCTAAGAGCCCACACTGTGAAGAATGATCTAATCATGGAATTTCAGTGTTCCAGCAGTGTAATTTGCTTTGTCAGCTCTAAGACTCAAAATGGCTGAGCATGAACCATAGTACGCCTATATCTGATCTGTTCTCATGGCCATAAGTATTAGATCTTGGCTGGGATCACAAAATAAGCCTCATTATGGACAAGATTTGAAGCCATCACAAGACATCTTTACACAACCAGACACTTTTCCAAGATCAAAGCAGCAACATCATCTGGGCAAAACAACCACCCTTCATAGTTGGTGGCTAAGAAAAGCACTTCCATTCTGTTCCCAAAGCATCAAATGAAGAGCTGCTCCAGCCATTCTGAGTACCAATACTATTCCTTCAGTTTTGTATATTCTTTACTATAATGTAAGAGGCCTCATGTTTGTAATTTGCATTATATTATAACTATACCCTTTAAGAGAAAAGTATCCCTTTTTCCTTTCATTTCTTCTGCAGTATCTCTCTACAGTGCATGTGTCCTCCCAGCCATAATTCCCCTTCCATTACTAAAGGGCTCAAATTAGGGATTTAAGCAGCCCAACTCCTTCTTATTTTCCATGATCCTGATAGAAAGCATATGCATGCAGCTGATAGCTATTATGATTTAGGAGCAATGACACCCATGGCTTTATAAAGCCAATGAACGTTTTATTGTAGGAGATGCATTATAGATAGGAAAGCTCTTTAAGGCTGCTAAACTAAGCTAGGCTAAGCAAGTACAGAGATCAGGACTGAACTGGTTTCACTTGTATAGAACTGAGGTAAAGAGGAGGCAGAGAGAAGAAGTAGAATTATCCCTAAAATTATCAGTCCACAACTTAGAGAAGTTGGGATATGTGGACAGGACATGAGGAAATTTTAGATCACTGAAACACTGTTTAACCCGATTGCTGCTGTTCTTTATAGCACGTATTTGATTCTTTCAGTGCTGACTGTTATTACATTTCCAACAGAGCCCATCTTTTTTTTCATTTTTTCCTTTTCCTTACCATTCCTTCCCCTGCTTCCAATATCTCATCATTTCCTACATTTCATTGTAAACCCATTTTTCTTTTAATCTTCAAATTACCTGGGAATGTCCCCTTTCTTGATAGCCCTGTTTGACTTCCCAGTGGATAAGCAGTAAATCACCCGAGTTAGCTGTTAGAGGGAATGTTTAAAATATAAACTGCTCCGCTACTGCACTTTAGATTGTGAAATGTATTCTTTCATGCATTGTTTTGACACCATTAACAGACTACTATTTTCTAAACCTAGAGTTCAAGGTTCAGAATTTGTCACTGATATTTATTTTTTGAAGTTCTGAAATAATTTAGTTATGTTTTCTTATGCACCTCTTTCTATATGTTTGGCAATTATCTTTTCCTTCATCATCATCATCGGAGTATGTGTGTGTCATCCATAGCTCCACATCCGTGAAACCAACACACTAGAAACTTGGTGTACATCCTGGGAAGTGTGAATTTTGGGGTTATTTTGTCTTAAAACAAACTAATTGACTAAAATTTTCAATACCATAATAAGTCCAAGCCCCTTTGCCACATAGTTCATAATGTGGTCCATATTCTTTCACTACAGGGCTTTCCTCTATCACAGATTTCTTTTACACCTCAAACTTGCCCAGTGATAGTTCATTGGAATCATCTCTACTAATCCATATATGAGTTATTTGCTACTTTTGGAATGAAAGTATGAAAAGGTGCATTTCACAGCTCTTTCATCCCCTATGATCAAAATGCACCTGGCTTATCAGTTTGAAAACCCAATGTGGCGCAGCACTTGGTTCACACTGTTCACTGTTTAAGATCACTACCCTGCAGTCCTGATAGAGATACTAAATCTTATTATTTGAATTAGAAAAGTAATCCTAAAGCTTCCGTACCTATTCTCATTTGACCTTTGAAATGTATCAATCATTTCTAAATGTCATCTGAAATCACATACGGGTGGATCTTTTTGTTGTTGTTGTTGTTTATTATATCCATAATAATAAAAAGTGAAGAGAGGTAGATATGTCATATCTCTATGACCATGAAACCTGGACATTTGAAATCTAGTGTTTGTCTTTGAGTTATTTTGCTTTAATTTACTGAAAACTGTCAGCACCATATTGAGTCACCAGGTGGCAGACACTAGAGTGCTTGCGAATAAGGCAAATCCTTGGTAAGAATTTTGCCTCAACAGTAAAAAGGTCTCTTCAAAAGCAAGAAGCTATGAAGTTTGACTCAAATATGTGTAGGTAGTTTTGGTTGAAATCAAGGAGCACCAAGCTGGAAAAACTTTGGTTTCATATCCTATTAATATGCAACCTGAGTGCCTGGTGAGCTTTGCCTTTTCATATATACAAGTTTTCATATGACTATATTTATAATAGGGTAATTATATTCTGAAAAGCAAAAAAAGAGGGCAAATTTACTAACCAACTACTTCAAACCATTGATCACTATGACAACTTTCACTTTAAATACCCCTGCTATATACTCTGTGACAATTGCTACTACAAATATTCCTAATTTTCATCCTATTTACAGAGCACCATTTTTAATAGATTAGCAATATTTAAGACTACTGACAATTGAGCTGGTTATCTCAGCAATAGCCCAATCCAATTTAGGATCAGAGGCCCATCTCTTGCACTTGCTTATCCACTATTCCAGCATTACAAGTTATGTTTCAAAGGAACACAATAGCAAACCACCTCTGAGTATTCTTTGCCTAAGAAAATCCCATGAAATTCATGGGGTCTCCATACATTGAAATTTTGGATGTACATTACCTCAGTACTCTTGACTAACTCCTAGTATAACAACTCATTTGGATCTTTCCTTTTCTCTTTTCTGTTCTTTTCTTTCTGTAGACAGTAGTGTCAATCATTATTGGATTGTTTCATCTTAGTATTATCTCTGTTACTGTTTAGCTTATTATATGATTATTTAAATCTCGTTCCTTCCCAAACTGTCAGGGAAAGTACCAATTAATCCTTTCTTGTCCCACTTTTCCAGCTGTTGTCCCACTTTTTCCAAATGTCTATTTCTCTCTCTTTCTCCCACTTCCTCCTTTGTCCTCCATTTACTTCAATTGCTGCAAAATGAGTTCAAAATGCAGAAGCAGTTTGTACTCAGTTAACTCAGCTGGAGGCAGAGGGAAAGCGCCCTTCCTAGGAGACTCAGGCAAAAGGAAATTGCTTCACCCTTTCCTATCTTGTCTGTTCTTCCTCATATAATCACCATACTTTGATGCTGCTTGGCCACATCTGTCCCAGGATTCATCTGTGAAATTTGGGAGCATATGAAATCTTGGATTGTCAGTTTTACTGAATTAAAAGAAATGTTGATTTGTATTATTCAACTTTTTCCCCCAATGTTACTATCACTTTGAGCATAGTTTTACCAAGGAAAAGTGGCATAGAATGAACATGATGATGACAACAGCAATAATGCTGAGTACAGAACTGGCTGGAAAATTTTAGATCCATCTAGCAGGATTCCAAACTTTGGGAAATCCTCATTCCTAAGAAAACCATTTTCACTGAATATGTGCACTACTAGCAGTTAAAGCCACAGAAACTCTGTGAAGAGAAAGGGCCTTCTTGAATGTGATGCCTTGACTGCAGAATGCTTTCCCCTTGGAGGTCCAACTGGCACCAGTGTTGGTCTCCTTCTGGTGCCAAGCCACAACATGGCTCTTTTATTAAAGCCCTTGGGGATTATCTTACTGAAAAGTGTATATGTACATGATTTTAAACTGTTGTACCTTTTAAAAGTGTTTTAACTGTTGTTTTGTTTAATTTGTGTTTATCCTATTTAGATTATTTAAAGTGTTAATCTGAAACAGTTTTAAATTGTTGATATTGTACACTGTCTCAATCCCAGGATAAAAGCACTATATGAATATTTGAGGGAAGGAAGGAAGGAATTTGTTTAATTTCTAGGGCACCTTTTTCACAGTCTGGAACTCAAGGCAACTTACAGTAAATTAAAACAAAGTATTAAAATCTATCTGATGTGAAAGTTTAAAGGCCATTAAATAAACAATTTTATTTAAAAAAAACTTTACCAATCAAAATAGTTTAAAAACATGTTAAAACTTAGTAAAAAAGATAAAAAAACTAACACACCCCATTAAAAGACCTTTCCTCCACAGTAAAGAGCCAAAGGCCTGCTCAAAATAGAAAGGTCTTTGCCTGGCAGAAAGAGAGCAGATGGAAGGTCAACCAAGCCTCCCATGGGACGGAATTCCACAATGTTGGAGCAGCCACTGAGAAAGCTTTCTCCTGTGTCTTCACAAAATTCATCTGTGATGTGGCATGAAGAAGAGAGGAAGGAAGGAAGGAAGGAAGGAAGGAAGGAAGGAAGGAAGGAAGGAAGGAAGGAAGGAAGGAAGGAAGGAAGGAAGGAAGGCAGGCAGGCAGGCAGGCAGGCAGGCAGGCAGGCAGGCAGGCAGGCAGGCAGGCAGGCAGGCAGGCAGGCAAGCAATAATGGGGAATATACAAAACACCCTGGACTGAAGATTGTCCCCTTGTGCTTTACATGCCAAGAATCTAAGGCCATTTCCGCATAGGGTAATAAAAACGGTGCAGTGCGTTCCCCACGAAGGACATCTGCACCTTGGAGCGGACTGGGTCCGGACTACTTACTGTGGATCTCAGTCCGCTCTGGAACGACCCCAAGTGGTCATCCAGCATGCTTTTGAAAGACCTGATTTTTCCAGTCTTTCAAAAGCCCAGAGCGCACCACTGCGTGTCTGCTCTCCAGTGCAGATTCACGGGCTCGCACCAATGCAAGCCTGTGATCTGCGGAGGGCGGGCTTTAGGCTGGTGAGCTTCAGCAGTTGGTTGGGACCCACAACCAATCGGAAGCTGCCATTTTGGATGCCAAGAGCAGTTCAGATCTACGACCATGCACTGCTCTGGAGCAGTCTGGACCAGACTGGGGAGCCAGAAAATCCGGTAAGTAGCGACACGGGGCAATTCCCTCACCCTGTGCGGAAATGGCCTAAGAAAATCAAACCATACATAAGAAGCGCAGTGTTGAAAGCAATATCTATAAAGCAATGTTGAAAGGAATGTTCTGAGAGGGAAACTAATGATGTGTACATATGTGCCAGTCAACCCTAGAATATGGCAACCCAAAGAGAAAGAATGAAAGAGAGGAGGCCTGGCTGCTTATAATAGCATGGAGTTAGGAGGTGAAAAGGCTAAATGAACCCTTAAGTAGAAGAAGACACTAGTAACAGAAAAAAAAATAGGAGGTGAGAAGATAAACAGCACTAGGGTGAGAGAGACAAAAGGGTTGTAACTTGGCTGAAGCTGGTACAAGTCAAATGAATGCCAGTATACAGAGCAAGGGAAAGAGAGAGAGATACCAGCATGAAATAAGAAATGTTTTGGGGAAAAGAAAACAAAAGAGAGAGGGCAAAAGTGTGGGGGAGAGTTTTAATTCTGAGCAAAATAAATAGTGTTCCTCCTGTATGTATGAATATACACTGGGCCCTCCCTACCTGTGACCTCTGCATGTGCAACTTCCAGGTAAAGCAAAGCATCACAACCCTTTAACTAAAATAGTGACAACGTGCGCAAGGACATGCTGGAGCACCCACATGCATATTGCTACCATTGAATGTAATGAAATGTATTTTCAAATTTCACCATGTACAGGATTAACTAGAATGGAACCCCCACATATCCGGAGGGCCCACTGTATACAGATATATACATTCCAAATGGGTTGGAGTTCTGTAAGCCTACATGTCCCTTTTTTAAAATCACCATATACTAGAGATCAGCCTTTTTTCCAAGAAATCATCCTTAAAATTGAAGCAGAAAACAACAACAAATAATAATAATTCTCCTTGAGGAGAAATCATTATATTTTGTCTGAATATCCCTTTATAGGAGGGTGCTGAATATGTTCCCAACATGGACCCAGCTGAAATTTGCCTGCTGTTCACAAAAGGCCTATTAATTCACCCTGTGAAATGTTGTCCTAAGGCTTTGTCCTTCCTTATCTCATCTGAAGTATTATGCTCTAACCTACAGAGACTCAATCATAACAGTTAGTTAAAGTTAAGCCACTAAAACCAAATAATTTGCACTTTTAATCCCTCTCCCATCCTCTTATTAAATCTTACTGTTATCTTAGAATGATCTAGATCAGAATGAATTGCATGATGTAACTTGAAATTCCACTAACCTACCATTTGTGTTACAGTTAAGTCACGTTCCAATTTATCCATTTTCCTAAGGGAAAAAGATAAATCAGTGTCTTCTCTGTTACAAATATTCAAATTGAGTCACTCATGTATCTGTTACATTAAAGGCCAGAACTGAGGGAATGTTTACATTTTGTGGTAAATTATGGAAATTTGCTGGTGGCACTAATTGTTCTTCAGATTGACTGGTAAATTCAGAATTTTCAAAATTGCCCAGTCCTTTTAACATCATATAGGCTGGGAAAGACTCTTGTCAGAAACTTGCTTGGAATAACTTTACCAATCAGTGTAGACAAATCTGAGCTAAACAGACCAATTTTATGAACTGCTATGAACCAGCAACTTGCTTTCCTGTAATGGTTGCCACTGATCATCTGTAGTCTGAGCAAGGACAGGGCGTCGTGATGCCACTGTGAGAGGTGGAACAGTTCTGCCCTCTGGCTTGGATCACAGGTTGCTAGTGGAAGACAGAAATATAACAGCTGTATCATTAGCCTTTAGATGGGAAAGAAGATAACATAGTGCCTAATCCCACCTCCATTATTTGACAAGTAAATATATGCTGCTCTGTCACACATCCATTTCTGTGTATGTGCCTTCAAGTCACCTATCATCTTACGGTGACCCCATAAATTTCATAAGGTTTTCTAAGGCAAGGAATACACAAAAGTGGTTTTGCCACTTCCTTCCTCTGAAATATAGCCTATAGTACCTGCTATTCATTGGTGGTCTCCCAGTGGCAGAGCTTGGAGTGTGTAGGGGGGACGGGGGGGGCTATGGCACAAGGGGCATGGCCAACGTGTGCAGGGGCGTGGCTTCAGTGTGTGGCACACAGGAGCGTGGCCAGGGCACACAGGGGCATGGCTACGGGCTGGGATGCCCCAGAAACATTGCTGCCTGGGATGAATACCCCCCACCCCATGTCCCTACATGACTGTGGTCTCCCATCCAGGTACTAACCAGGGCTGAGCTGCTTAGCCTCCAAGATCAGACAAGATCTGGCATACATCCATAAGGCTCATAAAGCACTTGTCATTCCACAGACCATAGGAAATGGGATAGCCATAAATTGCACCATATCCATAAGGTCCCTTTATTTTGAGAAAACTGTGGTGATTGGCTATCCCACTTCCTATAGCTTGTGGAACACCAATTACCATACGATACTCCCCTGCTAAAAAAATAAAACTTTGCCTGACACATCATTCTTACAGGAAAAGTGGACCGGATAACACTGCTGCAACAGTACTAAGGGGCACTTATATGTTAGTAAATCATTCAAGAACCATACCTTACAGCGGTGTAAATTATTAAGCAGTTGATAGCTCCCATGTCAGTAGGGGTTGACTCTGCTTTGGGTTTCATCCCAGGCTTTAAAAGGTCTATCCATGATTCAGCACTTTGGGTAGCTTTTTTTTTTAAAAAAAAAAAGTTCAGACTATAACCCAGACCACATACTTTCTCTCATTGACATGGAAGCCACATGCCCGCGCCTCTGATCAATCATGGTGCTGATCCTCAATAATAAGATCCATTCTTTGAGCACATACATAAATCATGAAAAGCCATAGTTTGTGTTAAGCCTACATTGTTGCTAAAAGCATGAAGCTACACATTAAATGGCCACAGCAATCATGCCTTGTTTTTTCTGTATCTGGTTTGTTTCTCTCCTGCTTTTCACAGAAGACAGGTGGGGAATCAAATCAGGGACAAGCCAAAATTGTAGATCTGGAAGTCAGGACAATCCATGGTTTTGATGAGCCAGAACTAGTAAGCCAACAAAAAACAATGGGTTCAGAATATGGTTTGTGGCTGAATAACAGAGGCAATCTGTTAGTGGAAGCAAATTCAAATAATCAGCCATATTGGTGTATCACAAGCTGTTCTGCCGAAGTGACCATTTTCATATGGCATGACAAGCTATGGTGTGGTTTCTCAAAATGTCACTTGCAGGAGATATTTTGAGAAACCACACTATAGCTTGTCATGCCATATGAAAATGGTTACTTCAGCAGAACAGCTCATGACACACCAATATGGCTGATTATCTGAACATCAGAGTAACACAGGAAAGACATGTTGAAACGTACTTCTGAAAAGTTCACCCTATCGGACATATAACAAGGTCTTTCTTTGTCTTTGTTGATTGAGCAAGATAATTTCACTAGTATAATTATGTCATATTTGAGAGGCTTCCTTTTAGAAATAAAAGATGATGGTTTTCTTTATTTGTGTATCCTGCCAAGCTATTTACTTTTAAAGGTTGATATGATAGGAAATAGCTACAAACTGAGAATTAGCCATTTGCAATGCTATGAATCATTCTTTAGCAAAAGTATGACAGCCGTAAGAAATTGTATTTTGCTCACATCCATTGTGTATCTCTTCGTTTCTGACAATGCAATTTGGCTTCCTAATCAATCTTGCTGCAAAATCACTTTCAGAATTCTAGACTTACGATTCCTTCAAGGCTATTTTTTAACTTTACTGACTGCATACTTTATGGTACAATTTGCAAATATCTTTGTTATTTCCTTCCAAAAGGTTAGGCAATTGTGACTGAAGATCCTTCATACATTTCAAGAGTCTTCATTAATTTAGTCTAATAATAAAAGCAAAATAGAGTATGAGAACATCCTTTGGAGTATTCTTTTTGTGCTAATGATTTGTTGGCTAACAAACACCATTAAAAAAGCATGCCTGTTAAAAATTATTCTAGGTCTGGATTCCTCTGGCATAGTAACCCTTGACTTCAGAATGGTTTTGTGTAAGTAGTTGTTCCAGCAGCCTTTAGGGCTGAGTTCATTTATACTTGATGGATGAACTTGGATGTCCTGAAGAGTCCATGGGGATCCAGAAAACCAGATGTAGCATCTGTTCCTTCAGATATTCAGTACTGAGGATAAGGACTTGGTGTTCTTTCCATTGAGGCTGTGGTGAAAAGAGAGGCTAGAAATGTGCCATTGATACTGGCTCTCACATTGTAAGGAGTTCTACCCATACCTATTTATTTATTTATTTATTTTGAATAGTAAAAGACAAGGGAAAGCAATATTAAAAACACTAAATATTTTTAAAAACACAGTAACACTAGAAAACGCATAGCAATAAAAAATACAAAGAAATAACCACAATACTAAATTACACCACAATACAACATTCAAAACAATTAAAAAATAACAAAACTACAAATATTGAACTAAACTACAACATAACTACATATAGCTGTAGTAATCCAGCACTAACAACTAACCGTTAGATCCTAAAATAAAATTGGCGTTAATACTCCTTGCCTATGATTTATTTTCATAGTATACCTAAACTTATAAAATTAGTTAGTAATTAATAGTTCTAAACAGGTTGTTAATAACAATTCTAACTTGCTTATCAGGTATCATTTTTTAAAAAACTTAATATTTTCTAAGCAGTTTTGATCACTAACACATTATTCTTATTCTATACTATATTAAAATTAGTAATTATTAAAATGAATATTGTCTATACAGTAAATACAGTAGCCCCTTGACTTTCACGAGGGGTCAGGGCACAGACCCCTCACAAAAGTAAAAAAAATTGCAAATAACTTACCCTGACACGCAAATGAGTGTTCCCTCTCCCATTCTCTCCAGGGGCTCCCCTCTCCATTCTCCTGCCTGTCACTCGCATGCCCTGACTTTTTTCTGCCCATATGGGCAGTGGAAAGGAAAACACTTCCTCCCCAACTCTGTTCACCTGCCCATTCCTCACGCACACTGCCTTCTTCCTGCCTGTGTGGGTGAGAGGCAAGCCAATGGAAGGGAAATACTTCTTCTGCTCCATTCACATGTCGGTTGCTTATGCACCCCATCATCTTCCTGCCCACGTGGGTGAGAGGCAAGCCAGTGGAAGGGAAAACACTTCCCCCCTGCTCCATTGCTCACATACCCCACCTTCTTCCCGCCTGCACAGGTTGGAGGCAGGAGAATGGAGGGAGAAAGGCTTGCATGGATATGAACTGTTCCCTCTCCTGTATGCTTGCCTTTTCCTGGGACACAGAGTAGGAAGGCAGCACACCTGACCAAAAGACCAGGGAATGGGAGAGGGAGAATGAGAGGGAGGCAAGGGGCACCTTGCGAATAATCAATTCATGAAGGTCAAACTGACTGGTGTGGAGGGAGAACTGTAGCTTTAAAAGCAACAAACAGAGTAAAACTATTTTCCAGTTACTCTTCCTGGAATAATAGAGATATTAAATTTAAAGTTAAGTCTTTAAAAGAGGCGGGGAGGTGTCTCTGTAGTCATCAAACATCTTGAATCCTTTCATAACTTTTCCTTATAATCATAAACCAATTTTATAAACCATAAACCATTTTCTTCACCAGACACCTTCTTGCTTTACTTCTTTCTATTTTTTCCAAGAACTATATCATATTTGAGTATTCCTAAGAAGCCTCTTAGGAAGGCAATCAGGCATAGTCTGTGTCTTTTATCTTTATATGTAAAAAACAATTTGTCAGATTGGTCCCAGCTGAAAAAAATATTTTTCCTGAGGGATCCATCCATTAATAAATCTATCAATACATTGTTGTTCTTCTCTTTTTCAGGTAAAGCTTCTTGTAAACTCACAGGCCAGTTGTCATATACTCTCTAAAATGAAATCAATTCACAGTCCAAGTTATCATTCAATTTCTCATTTGTAGACTGGGCTGTGACATCTCTTAAGTTTTTCATTTTTCCAAAATCAGCTGTGTTGACTCTCTCCCTGCCTTGCTGAGTGTTTGTCTCATTTTGTGTAGACTAAGGCCTTTTCTGCACGGGCTTAAAGAAATGGTACAGAGCGTCCTCCAGAAAGGACGTCTACACCTGGGAGTGGACTGGGTCGGACCTACTTTATGTAGTTCTGCAACTCAGCCCGCTCCTGAACACCAGCGTGCTTTTGAAAGACCGCTTAAAACAGGTCTTTCAAAAGCACGGAGCCTGCCACTCTGTGGCTGTGCTCTGGCACAGATTTGCAGGCTCGCACCAGTACGAGCTTGCAGATATGCTGGGGGCGGGCTTTAGGTTGGCAACCTTCACTGCCTCCACCAACCAAAAGCCGCCATTTTCATCCCCAGAGCAGTGCGCAGCTACACACTGCTCCGGACCAGCCTGGACCCGCGGGTGGAGCACAAAGTCTGGTGAGTACCGGCATGGGGCGATTCCCTCGCCCCGTGTGGAAAAGGCCATGGTTTCCAAGTCGCAAATCAGGTCTTGCAAAGATTGTATTGTATTTTCTTTTTCCTCAAGCTGCCAACATGCCACTTCAGTCATCTATTGCATTTTAAACTCCTCATCTTTGTCTAAACAATCTTCAGGTTGTGTCTTGTATTCCAAAACAATAAGACTGTGTACTCAAAACATTTGATAATAGGAGAGTTGTAAGCTTTCCCACAGATGTTAAAATTAGCATAACACTGTGGATCAGATGGACTGGACAAATAATTTTAACAATTCCATTTTTGTAGTACCCAATGTAATTTTTTTAATACTATAAACAAAGTCTCATTACACAATTAATAGTAATCTAGTACTATGATCCACATCCAAACTCACAAAGGAATAACCAAACAGTACAGACAATTCAACATCAGAAGAAAGGCAATCAGTCCTTTAAAGGTCAAGGGGGGAAAGTCCATAACCCACATCCAAAAGGTTTCAAAAACCCAAGTACACAATACACACACACACATATATAATCCCAAGGTAAAAGCAGGGAAAGAAAGAAGCAAAACTTAAGTACTTAAGTTATTTTCCTACAATGCCAATACCAATCCAAAAAAAGAGGTACTGCCTCTTTAAATCCAAGCACAAGAGAACTTTAAGACAATAGGCAAAATACAGCTGCAGCAAGCAAAGGGCTTCTTGTTTCCATAAGCAAAAATGTAACTAAGAAAATTATATACACAGAAGAGGTCCAGACACTGAAATGTAATGTCCATATCGGGGATGAAAATCCTCACCCCACAGTTCTACCAAAGCGTGTGATTCTCCTAGAGCCTCAGGACATACTGTGGCTGCTCTGTTCCTGAGTGGACATTTCATAGGACCTGATCCTGGCTTGTACTGAGTTTTCAGGCTCCCCATGTATAGGGGAGCCCACTTGCTTGACAGAGGAAACATCCCCTGTTAGGCACAGCACTTCAGGGGTACACAATGTAGCAGAGCTAGCTAAATTGCATCTGTCATTAAAGCAAGTTCCACCCATATCACCTGAAATACCGAAGTTTACTCTTGGATATCACCTGATATCTGCCTTGCAAGATACAAAAAGAAAGACAGATTGTAAGCCCTGATCCTACTGTGTCAAATTCTTCATTGGGCAAAGCTGCAGAGCTGGTAGGAGGGATAGAGTTTGTTAGAAGAATGACTGTGTATTCTTTAGGAAGTCATTTTTGTTAGCTGAGCCTTTGCTTTCTATTGGGGATGTGAAAACTGATACCCAATGTTTTACCTTTAAACAGTTTTCTTTCCCTGATTTGGGCTTTGGCTTATGATGGTAAAGGCTAATAGTGCTTCAGCTAGCAGTGGACACCTTTTCGTACAGCTGCACTCATCGGCTTGGAACTAATTGAGCTATTGCTGTCTTATTTCAAGAGCTATTGTAAGATGCAGAACATCAGTTGTCAAAGGTGCAAATGCCTGGAAGGCCCACTTGTGCTAGGGTTGCCAGGTCAAGATCATCTGAAACTTTGAGGCTGAAGCCTGAGACCTAGAGTGAGACCTCACTGACATTGTCAAGAATTATACATTAAGTACCAATGACAATGTGTCATCTGTTTAGGTAGATGTGGGGGAAAAAATTAATCTAGGCTATTGCTTCTAGCTAGAAGGGGAATGGAAAGTTGAGTGGAGGGTGAGCCAGGCACCATAAAAACTGGAAGGGAAGGAGGAAGCTATCCAAGGCACTGGTGCGAGCCTGCAAATCTGCACCGGAGCGCGGCCACGGAGTGGCGCGCTCCGTGCTGTTGAAAGACCTGTTTTAAGCGGTCTTTCAATAGCACAGAGAACGACCACTTTTGGTCATTCTGGAGCAGGCTGAAGTCCAGACTACACAAAGTAGTCCGGACCCAGTCCTCTCCCAAGTGCAAACGTCCTCGCTGGAGGATGCTCTGCACTGTTCTAAAAACAAAGGAAAAGGCCTAAGTAAATATATAAATGCACTGAAGAGTATTCACAAGATGCAGTGACATATCAATTAAGCCTTGTTGAGCTATAGATTTGTAAACAGTCCTTCCGTCTTTTCTCAAAACTAGATAATTTGCACTCTCATCTCTTGCCTGGAGATGAACTATGAAAACTGGAGACTCTAGACCAGCCGTAAGATCTGGCAACCCTTACCTTGGTTGAGATAAGATATAGCAAGACTGGTAGAACAATTTTTTTTCTCTTTGTTTCTTTTCTTTTCTTTTCTTTTTTTTCTTTCGGAAGCAATAGGTTTAAGTTATAACACAGCCAGAGTATCAGGGTGAGGCTAGACTCTACGATTCTATAATATTGCTGTTTCTGATAGTGAAGATGTGATTTATCCCCTCCCACCACAAACACAGAGGAAGAAGAAGGAGAAAATATACTATCGCAAGTAAATCATCCCTTCCAGATGTTATTGGAATGCACCCCTTCATCTCTCCTAGCTAGCATAGCCCATGTTGAGGAATGCTGGGATATGCAGTTCAGTAATGTCTGAGCTTCTCTTAGAGGTGCAGCTTCTGAGAGAGCTGAATTGTGCCAGGGGGACATCTTGGCTGGATCTCCATGGGTATGATCACAGAAAGATAACTACCTCCTTTGCTCTTATCTTAATAGCTAGCATGTAATTGTCATATTCTTTCCAGGAAGCTGCATTATGCTTAAGCAGAGCTGTTGGTGTTTCTATATTTCTTTCCCCCTGCAAAATTTCTAATTTTTTTCCCCCAGAAATTATTTTAATAATACCAGATGAACTAATCCCTGCCAAGGCATCTTGCAGCTTTTGGGTGGATATCAATTTCATGCAGTTCTGAGCTGTCTCGCTTCAGAATGCACTTAAATGGGAAAAGAAAATTTAACCAATTGTGAGCACACTTCTTGTGCATGAAACCAAAAGACTTGAGCTCAGGCATAATGGAAGCACAGGATGAAAAGTACTCTGTGTCATTAAAGCAATGTCCTACTATACCAGGTTGTAAAGTATTTATGCTTACCTAATTTCTTATGATCAAATTCAGCAGTAGGCCCATATCCCTGTAAACTTCCACATGATTGTCATGGTGTTTGGTAAGGAATAGAATAAAGAAAATACTCAGAGTAGAAAATTATCAAACTGCACTCTGTAGGATCAGGGAAGAATTTATAAAAGTGATTTTCTATAGAGTATATGACCCACAAGATGTTCAACATGGAAGAGGAAGTCATGGCAGAGTAGCTTTGGAGTGCGCTGAAACTGATAACATTAGTCATCACAAATCCAGCCATCTCAGCGTATATAAATGAGAGAAATGGTGGCAGCTTGAAATGGAACTAAGGCCTAGTCTAATGCTTAAATTTTCTGGCCTAAAAGTTTCAGAGTGTGTCACGGGCAATCCTAAAAAAAGGCCTGTGGAGGATGACTCATTCACAAAATTGTTGCCAGGGAAGCATGTGCATTCCAAGTTGTCTGACAGGTTATGGTAACCCCATGAATTTCATAGGATTTCTTAGGCAAGGAATACTCAGAGGTGGTTTTGACAGTTAATCACAAAGAACCAGTTGCCAGCAGTCAAACTGGTCTGTTTCAATGAAAAGTAACTTGCTGGGAACAGCAGTAGAAGACAGAAGTGGAGGCTGAGCACTCAAACAGAGAAACCAATTATTTTTCTTTCTCCAATAGCATTTTCTCAGAAGGCAAACCGATAAGACAACTTGGGCTAGAAGTATATGGCAGAAATGGGCCCTAAATGCAAAATCGTATATCTTTTCTCCTTAAATCAGAACAAAATATCTATCTCACTGAAGGCTAACTGCCTGGGTATTACAGCAATGCACATTCAGCATCAGCAAAGAAATACAGTTACAAATAACAAAAATCCAAGCAAGTTGCCCTTGTTGAGAAATGTGTGAGAAAGTGCTGGATCTCTCAAGGAGACTAAGGAAATTACAACCACATATACTGGGTGACCTTGGCCACGTCACATACTCTTGGCCCCAGAAAACCTCATGATAGGTTTGCCTTAGGATCACATTTAAGTCAGAAACTACTTGAAGATGCACAGCAACAGCAGCAACAAATAAACATGTATTCAGATGCGTTTCCCATCATGTCTGACAAGAACATAGGAAGCAACTTTACAGCAAGTGGAATGATTCACCTTTCAAGGCCAGAGCAAGCAATATACAAACCATTTTGTGGACCACAGACCACCCTTGCACCCCAATGCCACAGTTAGCTCCTTGTTTTGTTTTGGCTTAGGCCATTTCCACATGGGCATATTGCCCACGCTAGAGCGACCTCTCCAGGAGGTCTTCTTCACCGGGGTCTGCTCTAGAGCAGTTAAAAAAAGTGAGGTTCTAGACCTCAAACTGTTCTAGCGCAGCCCCGGGGGTGGCGCTGTGAGTTTTATAAAAACCACCTTCAAAAGTGGTTTTTATAAAGCTTACCCGCGCTGCCCCGTAGCAGCCCCCGGTCAAGAACTGCAGAGACGCGGTAGCGTGCCCCTGCACATCTGCCCGGGGGCGGGCTTCCGGCTGGCACGCTGTCCTAATTGGCAGAGCGCCGCCGGAAGCCACTGGCCGCCATTTTGGGCGCCGCCGGGAGCCGCCGAGTGCCGCCGAGCACCGCCGAAATTCGGCGGCATTTGGAACGGCGGATCCGCGCTCTTCAGAGGGACGGAGCAACCCGCTCGCGGGTAAGCTCTGCCCTTGCGTGCGCGGCCCCATTTCGGCCCCCCCCGTGAGGAAAGGGCCTTAGAAACAAGAGGAGTTGTTACTGCTACAAAACTGTAGGAGTAGCTGTTCTCTTCTGATTTTTACTTTTTCCTGCTAAAGGCCCTTGCTCCGAATAAGTGTGCCCTTTCTATGGTCCCTTCCCTAAAAACTGGAACTTTTGGTCACTTCCAGTTTTGCACAAGACAGTTCTAAAAGCACATTTCTGTGAAGGTGCAGCCTGTAGTGGATCCAAAGGGATCAAAACTGGCCCATAGATCTGTGAAAGTTACCCACCCCTGATCCAGACCACTTTTCTCTGTTCTTTCCAAATTCTCCAGCAGAGGTCTTTTATTTTCACTGCCAGTGGCAGGAATTAGAACCTGGGAACCTTTGCATGCAAAGCACAGTGCAATTTCAGTCAGCTCTGTTTCCTCCTCTGTGCTAGAACATGTTCTTAAAGCTGCAGATAATCTAAATCCACAGAGAGGAGAAAACTAAGCAGTGGCTTAGCACTGTACATTCAACCAACTGAATGTAACAAACCATCACAAGATAGCCCAGTTTTTAAAATGATCCTTCTAGTGATTTTAATGGGACAGTTAAACACATATATTTTAGTTATTAAAAACATATGCTTAAAGAAGCACTTTCTAAAATGTTAGTATTGTGCATGAAATATCATGTTGGCTGTTGTATATATGTTTCAGTGCTGTTACCTAACCTGGCCTTTAACATGCTGCAGTTTAAGTAAATGAGATAATTTATGTAATACAGTAACCTCTCCGCGTTTGCAAGGGTTCGGTGCACAGAACCCTCGTGAAAGTGGAAAAAACACTAATAACTCCCCCCCCCGTGATTCCTCTCCCATTCCCCTCCAGAGCTTCCCCTCCCATTCCTTTGGCTCTGGTCCCAGCATTGGAGGGGGGAGAAAAAGGGCAACCTAAAAGGCTTACTGGTACTTTCCCCTCAGACAAAAAGGGAGTTCTGGAGTTCTAATTACTTCTGGTGACCGTCTTGAGAAAGGAGAACCAAAGAGAAGCACCTGACCAATCAGCAACCATTACACAGCAGAATGTGCAACCACATGGCAGAGAGGCCATGCCTTCAGAAATGGGAGAGGGCTTTGCTGACCTGAAAGGAAAAAAAATCTATTTTAAACACAAGCCTCACAAGCCTGGGTTGGGGAATACAAGGGATGGGAGGAGAAAAATGGGGAGAAGGTAAGCATTTGCCTTGCAAATAATCAAATTCACAAAGGTCAAACCTGCAAATGTGGAAGGAGCACTGTAGTTCATTTAAATGTAGTCTACAGAGCATTAACACAATATAAATATTTCGATCACTGTGTCAAGTTTGAACTGTAATACCTTTTGTAAAGTTTACACAAGATTCACCCTGCCAAGGTAGCTACTTTGTGATTCAAAAAACAATGTTCTTCTTCATCATGAACGTGTTTTCTTATCAGTCATCTATCAAGAAAGACATTAGATAAGCAGGGGAAGATGTTTTCCCCTTCTTTGGATGACTGGTACAGTTTTGCTCAGCAAGTCACAGGCAAGCCCCTTATGGAAGTTTAACCTTTCCGACTATTTGCTGTTGATGATGTCTAATACTTGGCAAACAGCCTGTTCTTTGAACCGGCTGCCAAGAGCATGGAAAAATACCGCTGGCCTCTTTCATGCAGCATAAATGAAGGAAATTATCACAGGGGCTGCAAAGGAGAAAATTACACATTGTCACCAATTTAGGTGCTAGAGGATTAATCTTAATCAAGCTCTCTTGACTAATTCTTACTCTTTCTTCTGTCACCTGTTCATTACTGCTGAATGATAAAGCATTATTGTTATTAGAAAGGCATGGATTATTAAAAGTCTGCATATTTTCAAGATATTTGAATATGGCTTATTTTGTTATTAGATCTAACCTTAGGTCTATGATGTGTGCATTTGCCACAAGCAGAGCAGATCGGGAAAAAACTGCTGTGAAACAAAGCAAGTGCTGGAAAGTGTTAAAATGTCCTCTTGCACTATGACTATACAAAGCCAGAGGGAAATTTTCCACTTTGTTTTTGTATGCTTTTCTTTAATGACTGATTGTAAGAAAAATTGAAAATAAGGTTACAAAAGACTTTTTTAAATAAAAAAACAGAATTTAGCGGATGCTGAAATGTGTTACTTAAACAGACACACACAGAGAGCGAAAGAGTTGCTGTAACAGGATATTGTAGTGTGCCGGGTATTATAGGACTGTCAGGAAACAGCTGATGTCATCTGAATTAAGACACTGTAAGACTGTAGTTTAGATGATTAATATGAACACTAAGTACAGTTCTTAAATGATTCATTTATACAGGGAAGAGTGCAGCTGACAGCCCACATGCAGCTCCAATCCCCTTTTCGTAACCCCAAAGCCCTCCAGGACATCTCCAGAGCTCCTGGAACCTCTATTTAATGTGTGGGGTGGGAAAAAGCCTCCAAAATTGCCCAGACCACTGCAAAGTCACTTAAAGATGCAGTGATTTGAATTGATTTGTCCCTCATAAGTCCCTAAACTGTCCCAAACAGTTGATGGGGGCCAAATTTGATACCAAAAGTAATATTGTACCACTTCCAGGTCACTGAAATGAATTTATGCAGCTCACTTGGGTGGCACAGGGGCAAGAATTGGTCCCCGGCCTCAGTGCATCTGCCCACCCAGACTCCTGTTATGGCATTCCAGAAAACAAACAGAATACAGCTCTGGTAAACCCTAAGGTTAACCTGTCACAAGATTTTCTTGGCAAGATTTGCTCAGAGAAGGGTTGTCTTTGCCTCCCTTTAAGGCTGAGAGCCGTGACTTATCCAAGGTCACCTAGTGGGTTTTCATGTCTGACTGTGGTCTTCAAGAAATTTAAATCCTGTTTTGTTTTTTGTTTTGTTTTTTAAAAAATCAATTAACACAAAATAACATATAAGGCTCTCCTCCTTCCCAGTTTGTTCTCACAAGAAATCTGTAAGGCAGGCTGTGAAAGACGAAGTAATTGGTTGCCCAGTGAATTTGGCTCTTTAATCCAGTTTAAACTTGGATTGCTTAGGATACCAACCACAGCACCACACTAGTTCTCTTTAGAACATGTTACATTCATACTGTAAACAAAAATATTTCTATTCTAAATTTGTATTCAGAACCTTCCTGCCAAAAGTGGATTCTTTGTGGATATGTGGATATTCTTGTTTCTGAGTGTATGTGACTCCCGTTTCCTGCCACTGACTTATCTTTTGATGACAGTAAGTTTTATAAATTGGAAAAAGAAAGTGTTCACAGCCAGGACATCTATTCAGGACTTGCCATTTTGCTTTTGGGAGTGAACAAGATGGTATTCCTCCACTGCCATTAATTTAATGAATGATAATGTTGTAAGGCCCTGCTTTGAGGGTCCCTGATATCAGTATGTTTGGATGGGCACTATACCTAATTGATACCATATTGGATTGGCAACTATATTAATTGGCTCTGATATCAAAATCAAGCCTAAGAGATGACTGAGAAGTCAAACTGAAGGAGGAAAAAAAACTGACTGTAAACAAGAGAGGCAGGTCAGCCTGAACACCCTCTGGGTAAGACTGTCATTGGTCAGGCAAATAGATGCTGTTCCTGTGGATAATAGGCTTAAGCAGAAGCTAGAGTTTTCCCATGGAATGCAATTGTGAGAAGCCCACCAGGACACTGATTGACAGATAGCTGTCCCCTGTGCACCTAGACTCCTTCCTCTTGCCTCATAGCACCCACAAGAGACAGTTATTACAACACACTTTATGTCTTTGTTATCCAAACACTGAGAATACTAGTGGGTTGAAAGTCCATTGTCTGTGCTGCAGCTCCCATTGTTCCACATCTGGAACTGCCAAATACCCCTGATTTCAGCATACCCAGTGCAGTCTCTTGAAGGTCTACCCATCTGTCTATCTGATTGCTGAACAAGAACTGTCCTTAGGTCCTACTTAAATCAATCCACATTTCAGCTCTTCACTGCTCTTCTGGACTGGTAATTATAAACCGCCTCCCCAAACCCCTTAGCCTCTCTATCCATATTTTTTCCCTCCCTTTCTCCTTCAGTTATCTCATGTGTGAATGTTTGACTGTTTGTATTTTGTGTGCATGCATGAGTGAATTCCCCCCCAAAAAACACATTTTTAGCTTACTTTTGAATCTCTGGCTGGTTCTTTTCCTGCATGAGCCCGTAAACATTGGTGGAAAAGGTCTCGTTAAGTTACCCCCCTCTTGCAAGCCTCCTCTTTGAGCTAATTAATTCCCCATTTTTTCAAGGAGGTACTTGGCCTCACAGGGTGGCCTTTCTGGCACCTATGTTTTGGGGTAACAGTGTTGTCCACCAAATACTGGGCAGTGGGCTAGCTGGGGAGGGGTTGAAAGCAAATCATGTGACATGTACAGTTCTGTTCTTCAACATCTCAGTGCATCCTCTGGAATTTGCTGCCTGTCGCAAGTGCCTTACTTGCTTGGTAGGTTGGTTTCTGAACAAAAAACTTCCTTTTTCAAAAGTTTTTATTTCTGCAGGAATATCTTTTTACCAGTCTGGTGGCATTAATGCAACTACAGAAATAGTCACCACATAGGTTGCATTTGTTCTGTTATGGATTAATTACATTTGAACCACAATAATCTGGACTGAGTTTCATGGACTGAGGACAAGTCTGGTGATACTGTTTCTGACAGTTCCTTCCCCTAGAAAGATGGAGGAAAGAAGGTCCCTTCAATTGAATTTGATTAGTTGAAAAATTTCAGCTGCTGTTCACACGCTGAGATAGGTGGTAAAATGCCAACCCACTGCACTTAAATGGTGATACATAACGCCTTCATTATTATTATGTTCCCAAAGCAGCATACAGTAACTGTTGTACTCCTGGAGAGCCTTCATTCTAGTTAGAGATGAAGCAGCAAGAAAATCAGTGACATCTTTCCTGTATTGCCTGGATTTTATTTTATTTTGCAACATGTCTTCCAACCAATTCCTTATCTTTAGACTGCATGCTCTAACTGACAGACAGCTCCCATGCAGTAGATGCAGAAACTAAGCTTATAACCTCAATATTGATGGGAATAAGGAATCAGTTTCCCTAAGCAACTGAAATAAAGGAGTTAATACCTCCAGAAATGAAGACTAGCTAGGGCTATAGCATATGAGCCTTTGGTTTGGACTGTGTCATCTGTGCTGTTCTTATTAATTCATCTGGAGAAGCAGAACGGGTACAAGAAGAATCTTGACATGTTTTTTTAGATGTCAAACCTGTTGAAAATTTGCAATTAATCCTGGCATCTGGTAATATTCTAAACCTCTAATTTTCATAAGCCTTCGATTACTTTCATTCCTTTTGAGATAATCATAGTGAAATGCATGCTTTATTGATTTTATACATATGCCTCTGTTGGCATTTAGGAAATGGCATAAGTCTTGGGATCATATTGCTGGATTAACATGGTGGAAATAAAAACAACCACAAAGATTCTGCAATTTCCTATAAATTCCCAGTAGGAGCTCAACCAACACTTATTCCAGGAAAGGTTATTGCAATGACCATTTTCAATGGAATGGAAATGAATGCCTATGGACAGCTGAGGTGAATCCATCAACTATGGACATTCTTGGTGTGGGTTAACCTGGCCAAATTAATCCATGCTCTTCCTAACTGGAGAACTACAGTATGCTCTGTGTGGATCTTGAAGATGATTCAGAGACTGCAGCTGGTACAGAATACTACCACTTGTGCTGACATAGTCATTGAGAAGTCAGCCTATTACACTTATTCTGCAATTTCTGCACCAGCTGCCAGTTAGCCACATGACCAACTTAAAGGTGCTGATACTAATATACAAAGCTCAGGAACCAGGTACTAGGAAGGAACAAAGGATTCACTTTCCTGGGATTTAATGTCTGCTATGGAGGCTCTACCTGTGATTCCCCTAAGATAGTGTGGCCTGTAGGGAATCAGCATGTAGTTAGGGTGACAGAATCTCAATTTTTCCCATTCTTGTCTTTTGGGAGCTAGTCAGATTATACAATTACTTGTATGCCATTCTGGCTGTCTAAATACCATGTTAGCAAACAATACATTTTAAACCCCAGCATAAAAGCGACAAGAACCAACCTTTTATCCCCAGTTTTCTAAACCTTCAGGTGTTTTGTTTTGTTTTGTTTTTGCTTTTTACTCCATAACCTGTTGGAATGTGATTCCCACCAACTGAAGCTAGTATATCCATTGATGTGGCATTTGGGTGTTGTAATCCAAAAACATCTGGAGGGCCACACATTCTCCAGTGCTGTACCATATTTGTAATAATCAGAGAGACCTCATTGTGATTCTTAAAATGAGCACATTTCAATTCTTTTGTTCTCCTGCTCCTGCCATGACTAATTAATTAATTAAAAGTGGTTTTCATTCTGGGCTTACATCACTAGTGAATGACATCTTCAGAATGTACAAGATTATGTGTCAAGAGGCATACCCAGTGGTAGTTTGTGGACAGAGCAGAGGTGGGTGGGTCCTCATCAGAAAATGACTCACACAAAATGAGCCTTTCTTTTTGAATTTTCCAAAAGAATATAGATTCTATTCAAATGTTTTAAATTTCCTTCTGTTGGTATTGTTCATTTTACTATACATTTTGCAAATGTTCTTTTCTACAAGGTCAATACCTAGCCAAAGTGCCATGGTAAGCTTAACAAATGAAGCACAGTGGTTCATAAATGTTAGATTTTCAGCAAAATTGTTTCTTTCAAACCAGCAAAGCTGAAAAGTACCTCTATCAAAAGACTCCAGTAGTTTGAATGAGAACAGTGAAAAGAAACTAAAATTAGTCTAGACTGTGTTAAATATATTCATAGGCAATGGCACATGATAATGATATAAGACAGGGAAGAGTGGTTGGTTTTTGTCCCTTCCATGCTGAGACTTGAAAGTTAAGGTTTACAAACATAACATTTTTACAACAGATAATATTCCAGCCAAGACAGTTTCACAGAAAAAAAATAATACTATGTTAAAATAAGATGCCAAAACAAGACAACAAGCATGCTTTTCTATATACAAAACAAGCTTTTCTACATATAATCAAAGAGTTAGGCCTTCATGCGCCACTGAATTTGGCTGGACATGAGGCATGTAGCACCCAACAACTTTGGTTTTGGTTTGCTAATAGAAGCTTCTAGACCAAGTAGAGTGTGCTAGGGATGGTAGATCATTATTTTTATGAGTCCAGATGGATGTTGAGAACAACAAAATAGTTTTTCATCCCATAGCTTTAAGACACTCAGGATTTTTTTCCCTCCAATGATGGGAAATGGTACAGTTTTTTCACAAAGACTGTGCAGATTGCCCAGAGCACTGTGTAGCTTTCTGCAAAGCACGCAGCTTTTCCTGAGAACTGCCTTCCCTGAAAGCTGTACAGCTTTTGGTATAGAAAGGAAAATGCACAACATTCAAATTTCAGGCAGCCACATATGTTGTTTTATGGATGGTTGTTGTTACATAGAAAACAGCAATGTTGCGCAACAAAAACATGCATCTATTTTTTGTGTAAGATTGCTGGATTTTGAGCAAGTTCTTTGTCTTTCAACACTGCTTTATTCTAAATACAAAAACAGAAATTTTGTACAATAAAGATCTTGCATAATGAAACTTTTGTGCAGAAAAGGAGCAGTCTTGCACAACTAAGGCCATTTCCATACAAAGGCCAGCTGGCCCCTCCCAAAACTGCAAACCCCAGGATTCCATAGGATGTTGAAAGCGGAATAATTGCGCTATAAGAGTGTAGTGCGGAAATGGCTGAAGCCATGCATAGCTACATCCTCAGTTTGTCCAAGGTTCTTTTCCTGATGGATAACATTTAGATTTTACAACTTTCAAACCAGGAAGGGCTGCAGCTATTCATCTCACCCTACTTGGAACCTCTCTACCTGTGGGAGGGGAGGCATCTTCCTGGCCTCCCAGGAAAAGGCCACATTAAACAGTGCCACAGCATGCTGATACATGATTGAGAGCACGAGAGTAGAGCTGGGGTTACTTAAAGCCCCCAGTCCCACAGCATTTCCTCTTCATTCACAGACTTTGATGATGGGCACTTCATGCTAGCAGTGGAGATTGGAGCAAGGAATTTCTATGGACACCTTCATCACAGTGGAGAACTGCATTTCTTTTTTCAGCCTAGGTATACTGAGCCATATTGAGGGTTTGATCATGGGGCAGCAGGGCCTTTTGGCTGTGCTGTGATATGACCCAGTTGCCAGCACTCACCTGGCAGGGAGGTTGGTTTGCAGGTGGCACGGGTCCTGGGGGACTGCAATTTGAATGCCAGGGGAGCAGGCATATCTGGCCTAGTCAGCCAAGTGTGAGACTATGATTAATGAGATGGGAGTGTGGCTCTGAAGTGCACCAATTTATTCTAAACTGGTTACTAATCCCCTCCAGTCCATCAACTGAACAGTCTAGTTAGTGTAGCCTGGTGTGGTCAGCACTCAGTGCAGGCTGCCATGTGGCTACTCAGCCTGCCTGATCACCACTCCTGACCGCCACCCCATCTCTCGCTCCTCACTTACATTATTCAGCACCAGATGCGGCTTTGGGTGCTAAGTGTTTACATGGTCCACCCCTTCAGGAGCCACATCACAGGCCAGTATGGGCCAAGGCATTCGGGGCCTCAACACATGGTGCACATGGTAGACCATAACCATGTGGGGCTGGATCACACACACACAGATACACACTTTCTTCATTAGCAAGAGGCCTGCACAGCACAAGGCATCCCTGGGCACTAGACTACACCACATGGCACAGCATATAGGTCACACTGTACACACCTCAGCCTAATGAAGATGAAGGTACTGGCACTGTTGCCTGCAGACCCCAGCAGGACTTGGTGCTGCAGGTGAGACCTTTTGTTAATTCAGCAACCACTGGTAACCTACTCAGGGCAAGGCTTTGGCCTTGTACAACACCCCACAAAGTTAATGTACATAGGCCTCCAGAGCTGAAGCCTTACACCCAAGGCCTGCAGGCCAAGGTGGTAAGTTACTGCCTCCTGACAACCCCTTCCCACCCACTGTTGCCTTCCCCATAGTGCTGAGGTCCCACCTTAAGACAGTGGTTTAGAGCTGACTAGTGTCCTTAGCAATATAATGACCCCTAAGAAAGATGGTAGTGGATCCAAAGGGAAAGAGAAGCAGCCCACTAAGCTCCCACCAGTTGAGCTGTCCTCCTCTTTTGAGGATGAGGGGGAGGGAATTACACTAGAGGCCATCTTGGCAAGGATGACAACTTTGGGCAAGTCATCATCGTCGTCGTCGTCGTCATTTATTGATTAGTCAACTGACCATATCAATAATAAAAATACAATACATAATACAAAAATACAGATACAGAAATTACATACACAAATGGACTCAACTCATATAAAATTAGCTAAAATAATTAAAACATAAACTTAAACTTAATAAATAGTGAGTTTGATATAAGAAGTAAAATACATGGTAAACACGAAAGATAAAATAACAAGTATAAAAATTCAGTCATAACATTTAAACAAGCTCATCGCCATGACAGGGAACACCATTTTGTGTGATAAAAAGATCTCTCAGGTAGGCAGCTTTTGTAATTAATTTTGCAATCCTGCAGACAGAGTGTGAATTCTCTCCGGAAAGAAAATAGGTCAATTTAACAGTTGGATCCCAATTGGTTGTTCTAACCAGAAGTGGTTGCAAGTATTGGGATCTCTCCTTGGTATATATACAGCAATCAAACAGGATGTGCACAATATCCTCTATGGCTGATGCGCCACAGATGCATGTTCTTTTGTGGTATGGAATTTTTCAAAACCGTCCTATTCTTACCATAGAATTAAGTTGTTCAAATCTAGCTCTGGTAAAAGCTATTCTCTGTTTCTGTGTTAGGTTCAGCCTAAGATACTTTTCTAGACCAAATATAGTTTTATTTTTGGCTAACCAATTTAGAGACTTAGAACCGGCCAGCAGAGCTATATCTGTTTGGGTACTGATGTCCAAAATTCTTTGTTTTAATATTTCCTGTGCTGAGTGTCTACAAGATAATAAATAAGATGAAGAAAAGCCAAGCTGGTGCATTAGTTGGAACAGCTGGCATATCCAGGAATTTGAACGCTGGAGATCTAACTGTTCATCTAAGCAAAGTTTAGAGAGTCTTCCTGGGTCCATTTTGAGGATCATTAGCCAGTAGTTAAAAACTTTTATCAAAACCTGGCAATGACTACAATATGCCCCTAATTCTGCTCTCAATGCTTGAGCTGTGTTGTTCTTATCTGTTCCTAGTATCCTCCTTAAGAAGCAGCTCTATACCTGCTCCAAAAGTGGTACTTTCATTTGACCCCACAATTCTGCCCCGTAGGACAGAATCGGCATGATCTTAGCCTTATAAACTTTTAGAATAGGGGATATACTGGATTGGACAAGTCAGAGGCACCCCACATACAGGCTTCTCCACTCCCTAGGATGTCAGCAAGAGCATCTAAGCAGAAGAGAATCACTAATGAAATGATCACCCATCTTGATGCCATAGAGAAATGGAAACAACATACATATGGTAATTATCGTTGGTGAGCATGGGTGATGCCACCCAGTCAGTCTAGCTTTCAGGGACCCTGCTGCTCATCAATCTGGCCATGAGCTCCACCACAATGTGCACTGTGGCTGGGCCCCCTACCTCCTACTTTATTACAGGTTTGGCAAGGGGCAGGAGCAGGCACCATGGGAGTGATACCTAGCATCAGTTACAATTATGTCTCCTATTCAGCCATACCATAAGGGAAGCTGATTCTTCCCCTTAGAGACCAGCTTCTTCAACCAACCAAAGAGAAAATCCCAAGAGGCAATTATGTAGACATATTTACACTCCTCTTTAGGGAGCTGGAGAAGAAGGTCAAGGATGAATTAGATGACAAGAAGAAGGAGAAGCTTAGGAGAAGGAAAGTAGAACAGAATTGGCCCAATTGGTTGTCAGGGTTTTTCGTTCATGCAGGGGTTATTGCCAAGGTGCAGCCAATGCATGTGCCATCACTAATTCAATACATGGATGGAATTCATCCAGCATATGTAAGTTATGCAGGCTGGCATGGTTGTTTTACGATAAGGCCCTTCATAGGAAGGCAGCCATTTTTCTAACCCTCAGGTGGGACATGATGCATTCCCAGCTGCGGATGCAGTTGATGATGATCCCTGAGCAGAATGTGCAGGACGAGCCATCACATAGTAGGTACTTAATCCAGAAGTCAGCAGGGGACAGTTCCTTTCAGGCCTTCAGTTAACTCAAGCAGGCACAGAAGTTGTGTTGGGAATTTGAGGTACAGGGAGTGTGCCTGCATGTTTAAGCACAAATGCTCAGTTTGCAGGGGACCCATGCCTTCACAAACGGTACCAAAGGTTGAGGACAGGCTAACAGTGGAAGGGATCAGCAAGTCAATAAGAAGGGCAGTGGAGGTGCCCCCCCACTTCCAAAAGGAACCCTTTAACCTGAACAGATTGAAGGATTGACTGTGTTGGTACCCTGGCAGAAAATCCCAGTATTTTACTTGGAGGAAGGCTTTGAGGAGGACTTAAGGATTCCATTTTGAGGAATCTGGTGCCTGTACACAGCTAACAATTTGAAAGCTGGCAGGGAGTTAGAGCAGGTGGTTAGGAATAAGATTAGGAAGGAGGTAGTGGGAGGGAGAATAGTTGGCCCATTCCCTACACCTCCAGTACCCAATTTGAGGGTTTTCTCCTTTGCAGCAGTGCCTAAGAAAGCTCCTGGAGAATTCAAAGCTATGCATCACTAAAAGGTGAGTCAGTCAATGAGTCAATGATCCCTCATGTCTAATGAGGTACATGTCTTTTGATACAGTGGTACATATGGTACCCAAGCATGGATTAGAGGCAGAGCTGATGAAATGAGACACGAAGTCAGTATTCCACCCCTTCCTGTGAACCCTGTGCACTTTGGGCTGCAGGCACACAACAACAACTCTTTTCTTATTTTGACAGATTCTAGGTTATGGCTTGTACAGCATTGGGTGCTGATCTGAAGCCGCAGTATAATGTACTGGGCAACTCAGCAGGCCAGCACCAGCTATTTTTGGATCCAACTGTCAAGGTCAGAGACCCAGGCAGCAAGCCAGCCCAGAGAAGGGAGAGGTAGAGATTGCAGAGTCCCACCGGGACAAGTCAAAGCAAGCAATTACTCATAGACAATCCATTTACCTAAGCCTGAGCAACAAGCAAAAGCCATAGTCAGAATCCAAAATCCAGGGATCAGGAGCCAAAAGATCAATTCAAGGTATCAGGTGCTGGAAGCAAGGAACAGGCAAAGAGAGGGCCTGTAAAAACTTTGCCACAAGCAAAGGAAAGCTTCCAGGCAGGCAGTTATATAGCCCAGGCACAGGTGTGGCCAGTCACCGCTTCTTGAACTTAATCAAGGAAGCCTCCCTTTGCTCAGTTCTCTTGAGTCTCCGCCTTGTTTGTGGGCTGATTGACGCAGGCTCCAGGGCCTCCTCGGGATCACAGCTGGATCCCTGTTGCCCTAAAGGAGCAGGCAGAGGAACGTCTGAGCCTGCTCAGTCCATGGCAGCAGGGGGAGCTCTTGAGCTGCAGGACTCATCTCCAGCCAGAGCCACAGGGACCAACAGCTGCTGCTTGTCAGGGGCTTCACTTATCACACCTACCTGGGATCAGGGGATATAGCTACAGTAAAATGGCTTGGCAAGAGGGGCCTATCATGGTAGAATATGATATCTATGCTGTTTAGGGAGTGCCATAAACCTCCATTTAGGGAATAACCCTGATCTGCTGAACAGTAAAGCTCTGATTCTACAGGCAATCCATGACACAATGGTGATCCAAACCAATTGAAATGGAGTGGAAATGTTGTGGTCTACCATTTTTCTCTGGCAGGTATGTCAGGAAGGGAAACCTGTGTTGTATCAACAGAGCACAGCATACGGCCAATAGGGAGATACACAATGCAAAGGGTTTGGGCCATAATTTGCCACCCTCAAATGTGAAATTCCATAGGCGGGAGCTATACAGAGTGGATGGTGTACACCTTTCTCAAGCACAGAATACAGTCTTCCTGGGGGATCTGAAACAGGAGTTTTTGGCCAGGCTAGCAGAGGATAGGGGCTAAGCATATGCTTGCCTCATAACTGTGGCAGGTAGTCAATGGAAACAGAAGATCTGGTGAATATCTTGGCACGATTTTGGTGAAGGGTAAGGCTCTAGAACTACCCTTTTAAGTCATGGAGTAGGAAAAGAAACTTTCCTAGGAACTGACTTAAGTGCTAAACTCTCACTTAAAAAGTCTTTGGATTTGTGTGTAGAGGGGAACCTTGGGTTTACCTTCCAGATGCAGACTGGATGGGGAGCAGCCTAGCTTCTGGGTTCTTCCTGGGGCTCTGGTGTTTTTCACAGGGGAAGCTGAAAAGTTGGTCTAGGATGGAGACCACCTGCTTCAGCTTTTTCCACATTAGGTTGCTCCCTTCCCCTTTGCAGCTCTCGAGAAGGAAACTAAAATAGGCTTGAATTAAATAAAATGGCCCAGTTTTCAACCCAATTTTCTACATCACATCTCATTATTTCCTAGGCTGGTCAGCAATGACATTAAACCATTCACCATCTTCTTTGTATAGGGCTATAGCCTGCAATTTAGTTCTGCATTTGATGCAATTTTCCCAAGTACATAGTGAAAAACAACATAAGTGAGTGAGGTTTTTATCTCAGAAAGCTGCAGTTTTTGTAGAATCACAAGTGGATTGTGAATATAGGTTTTTAACGAAAAGCTGTACAGTTTCTCAAACTCTTCTGCAGTTCTCACAAAGTGCACAGTTTAAGTTATGCCTGAAAAAAAGAAAATTTCCCACAACTTTCAATATGCAATTTTTCTTCCAACATAAGTTTGTTGAAAAGTATTGAACTCCATATTCAACCTCAGTCAGGAAACTGATGACTTTCCATTCTACCCCTAGTGTGTGCAGGTGGCTTCAGGGGAAAAAATCCTAGCAAATGCTGAAAGCAGAGGGCTTTTCATCATGTGTCATAACTGACCCTCTGGAATGTGAAGAATTGGACGCAGAGGAGCCAGATTGCCAGGAGTCAATGGCTTCAGATAAAAATGAGCTCTGAATCTAAGGTGCTGGGGATTGAAACAGTTTGGGGGCCCTTTCCCTTAGCAGGATGTATCAGAAGCCAAGATACCCCCCTTCCTTTTAAGTTTCCAGAAGAGATAAGGACAAGCTTTAAGTCCCAGTGGCTGTTACTTCATAAATAGAAAATCCTGACTTATTAAGCACTTGGTGGCCAGAGGTGGCTACCTATAAATCTCCCAGCATCTCCCTGGAGTCTTTGTTGCTTGCAACTCTCCTGTCTCAGTGACTAGCAAAGCTCTCAATTGACTTGTGTTCATGTGCTCTTGACCTTTGGACCTCTGTGTCTTTCCTCTTGTTGACTTCATTATCTAGATTTCCTTGATGGTATGTGTGATCTGCCCTCCTGCCTTTATATGCTACCACCTGCAGCTGTCAGAACGGGCATGTATTCAACTTCCTCCACTACCCTGGTGCTTCATTCCCCCATTGCCACTGGGTGGTTGAAGAAATTATACAGTGGACCCTCTAGATTTGTGGGGGGTTCTGTTCCAGGACTCCCACAGATACCCAAAAATTCCGATGACTGTGTAGCATATTATTAAATGGCAGTAATGTACAGACAGATGCTTCAGCACATCCACATTCATGTCACCACCATGTACAGGATGTGACAATCCATGGTCAGTGGAAATCACAGATCCAGAGCCCACAGATCTGGAGGGTCCACTGTATTTCTGTGTGGTTTCTAGCCTGGGAAGCCATTTTCTTGGTGAGACTCCTGATGCCTGAAAATTGTGTGTACCTTGTCACTTCTGCCCACTCTCTTCCACAATTTCCCAGTTGATGTTTCTAATGGCCTGTATATAACAATTTTCCCATGGTTATTTGAACCACTGACCCTGGGAACAGGTGTGTATTTTTTTGTGTGTGTGTGTCTGTAATCTTACCTAACCTTCCCTAAAAGCCACTAGGAAAGGTAGGGTAGAGAAATCATATTTAGATTGGTTGGTTTCTTTCTTTTTTTTAAGCACTTATATACTCCCTTTGAGGTCCACTGGGTCACAAGTGAAATGTTTAAAATAAATTTCAGCATTAAAAATCCATTAAAATCACTTTTAATGAACAACCATTCCAACAATGAAATGGTTTCTGTATTAAGCAGTGTCTGCTGTCAGTAATGGAGTGGATATGGGTGAACAAAGTGATACTTAATCTCAATGATGTATTTAAGTCTTTTACTCCAAGTCTCAAGTCAAGTCTCTATCTTCAGGTCTCAAGTCCTTGAAGACACTTTCAAGTCAAGCCTGAAGTCTGGGATCCAACTTTGCACCCCAATCTATATTCCAGAATTTCTGGATAGAGTCAAATAAATTCAGTTTAAGCACATTTGCAATTTTACCATCTGCAGCTTCAGAAGTGGGGAACAGGATCCTTCTTACTCCTCCTTCCCAAAGCTGGAGACTTTTGTGCCAGTGGCCATAAAAGAATCTGCAGCTTAGAAGTGGGAAATAGGTTCCTTCTTACTTTCCATTTCTGAAGCTGGAGGCTTTTCAGAAGTGAGGAATAGGATCTTCCTCACTCCCCATTACTGAAGCTCCAAAAGCTTTAGAAGAAAGGATCCTTCCTCCTCAAGCCCATTGCCTAACACATTTGCTGTTTCCCTCTGAGAAATGCACCCTGCACTCTGGGGGCAAGTCTTATCTTCTGCTTCTAGGAAAAGTTTTAGAAGGCTCCCCTGATATGTATCAGGGACAGGTTGCTGAGCAGAGCTCAAGCCTGCCACAAGCCATTGCCTAACCAGTTTGCTGTTCCCCTCTGAGAAATGTACCCACAATTTGGGCTTGAGACAGATTGTCATGTGACCATGTAGGAAAAAAGAGATGGAAGTGTTGTTCAAAGTCATAAGATTTCTGGATGAATGTGTTATGTTGCTGAACCAAGGGCAGCAAATCAGTCACTAAAAATATACAAGTCTCAAGTCGAGTTGCATCATTTATTGCTGAGTTGAGTTTGAGTTTGAAGTGACTTAAGTCCAACTTGAGTTCGAGTCAGTCGACTCAAGTCTACATCACTGCTTATTTCAGACAAGACAGAGGTGCTCCTGGTCAACTATAAAGCGAATCAGGGAATAGGGTTCAGCCTGTTCTGTGTGGAGTTACACTCCTCCTGAAATCTCATGTTTGCAGCTTTGGTAAACGCCTGGACATTGATCTGAGCCTATATGCCCAGATTTCAGTGGTGTCCAAAAGTGTGTTAGTACAGTTAAAACTAGTGCACCAGCTGTGCCCACTCTCTTAGAAGTCAGATCTGGCTATAGTAACACACACCTTGGATGCATCCTATTTGGATTACTCTTTGTGGGACTGCCTTTGGAAACTGTTCAGAAATTTCAGCTGGTCAACCTGCTGAACCGGACTGGTTATGGTGATCATATGACTCCTTTGTTGGAAGAGCTTCAGTGACTACCAGTCTGTTTCTAGGCAGAATTCAGCACTGATTATAACCCGTAGACCCTACATGGCTTGAGTCCAGACTATCTGAAAAATCATATCTCTCTATATGAGCAGCCAGAGTTTCGGATCTTGGGTGAGGGCTTTGTCTCAGTCTCACAACCGCCACAGACATGTTTGGTGAGGACACAGGAGAGACCCTTCACTCATAAGCTGTCTTCTACAAGAGGTCTACTTAACCCTCTGTCTTAGCTTTTTCTGCCAATAGCCAAAGACCCTTCAATTAGGCAGGCATTTGATTTTTAACCACATGGCAGAAGGCCTTTTAAAAGTGTTGTTGCTGTGTTTTTATTTTTGCATCTGTTCAATTATGGTTTAAATATATTTTAAACAGTTTTTAACTATGTGCTTAACAGACTTGCTGTTTGATAATTTTTCTTTTAACTTTGTAAAACTAGGTCTTAGCTAAACTTTTATTTTAAATTATTGCAAGCCACTTTGGGATCCATGCCAGGAGCAAAGTGCATTATAAATTGAATGGATGGATGGATGGATGGATGGATAAATAAATAAATAAAAAAAAGAAAATTGATAACAGTTTCAAAACAGATCAGCATCTTGTGCCATTAAAAGCACATTTTATTTAAACTGCAACCTTTGGAGCATGTTTTGCACCTCCTTTGCACACTGCATCACAGTGTTCCTTTGTCTGTTGTTGTTGTTTGAGTTTTTCTTTTGTTTTTCTTCCATTGCAGAGTGGAAGAGAAGTCAAATGTTATCTCTCCTGTGTGGATTTGAACTAATGACCTCCTGAGAGTGTTTATACATTTTGCGTCTGCTTTACAACATCACAGAGTTCACTTGGCTACTATAATATGACTTCCCAATCCTTTGGAGATAACAGTCTGCTCCAGTAAAGGAATTCCAGGTTTTTCCAAAATATGTTGAGCATTAATTAATGCAGACACTTTTCAGAACTTTGTGTCTGTATGGGCCATGTTATTTTGCTTCCAGTGCCTCTGCACACACCTATATGAACACCTGGCCACCAGTTGGTTCTCTTTGGCTGAAATCCTGTTGATTAATCCATCTAGTATAGACCTATTCAGTCAATTGTGAGTCCACACATGGGTAGATCTAATTTGTTTAATAAGTCTACTTTAGCTGGGAGTATCAATAGTATATAGGACTATGGGTCTTAAATGTTAGTGATGTGTCACCGTGACAGACAACATTGAATAAAACGGGCTGGGGAAAAAATGAGTTTCATGGGAGGCATGTGAATGTCACCGCTAAGTCCAGGAGTGCTATTGGTATTTCTAGGAAACTTGGTTTTGTTTTGTTTGTTTATTTGTTTTTTGCTACTTTTATGCTGCTTTAATATTTTCTGTTGTGATGATACAGCAGGTGTTCTGCCAGCATAAAGATGGTGTATTTTCCTCACCTTAGTATATATTGAATATCGAAGTTTTTCTGCTAGTTGTCAAGAAAGGATGGGGGAGAACTTTGTTGTAGTTCTCCTTCTGTAAGCAGATTTCATATTTGAAATGGAAAGAAAAAACTGAATGGAAGAGAAACTGAAATTGAAGATTCTCCCATGCAATCCCAAGATTTTCAATGCTTAACAGTTAAAAAAAATGGTGATTTGAATATTGGTGTAGGAAATAGGTATGGAACCAGTTTCCAAAATGGGGTTGAATTTGGAGTTTCTGATTCCTTGAGAAACTTATGCAGGAAGAAAAACAGCCCTTCAAAAGTTTCCACAATTTTTTTGTGAACTTTTTTCCCCAGCACAATATACACATGGCAGCTTTATATTAAAAAACAAACACACACTAGGCTCTAGGTCTTTGCTATGCATGAAAAACTGCACAGCCTTCTGAGGGGAAAAAAATCCCTATGCAAACAACATGATGAAGGGTCTAACATCATGACAGTTTGGGGTGATGGAAAACCAAAGAGAGGTATAGAGGGCGACTGAGTTGAAATGAGTTTTGAGAGTTTATACTTACATATATATGAATCTAGAATTGTCAGGGGAAGGGAAGACAAGCAATGCCATAAGGCAGAATAAGAAACTTGGTCCATGTGAAGCTGTCGCCTATGCTGGTTTGAATGTAGCATAACCCAAATGTTATACAACAGTAAAAGAAACTCAGGCTAATTGAAGGTGCAGCCTTTGCTGGTTGAATTGTATGCAATTTGCTTTCCATGCTGAAATCTGAACAATTGTCAGGGAAGGCTATTCCATTCACAGGAAAAGCTGCATGGTTTGTGAAAAACTATGCAGTTTTCTGGGCAAGCATGTAGTTTTCATAGGAAAGTTACCATTGCAAGTTGTTATTGTGTGCCTTCAGGTTGTTTCTGACTTATGGAGACCTTAAGCTGAAACTATCGCAGGCTTTTCTTGGTAAGATTTGTTCAGAGGGTTTTGCCTTTGCTTTCCTCTGAGACTGAGTGTCAGGAACTGAATTCACACACACAAATATAATAGTGCATAAACATTATTTATTAGGAGTGTGATACATAGTATGGGACTTCAGTGAGTGAACTGGAGGCAATTAGCAAAATTCAAAACATAAAAAGCAAAGAGTTTCTCATCCCACACACAAGAGACTTTGAAGTACTGGTTTAGCCTGGCAGCACTTATCACTACATTCCTAGCTTTGTTTATCTAACGGTCTCTGGTTCTCATACCTTGTTACAAGCAAGCGGCTACTTAACTCCTACTACATGTCCCATAACTAAAATATGGAGAGCTACCTGACACTGAGAGAGTGTGACTTGCCAAGGTCACCCAGCAAGTTTCCATGGCCTAATTGGAATTAGAACTGGGTTCTAGTCCAATACACAAACCACTACAGCTTGGTGGCTCTCTCACCATGGCTTGTAGGCAATCATATCAGCACTTAAAATTAGGGATGCTGTCTCTTTTTTTCAATAGGCTCTTCTTCTTTAACACATATGTCATGCAGGTACCACATGGCCCTCTCCGTACTGCATTGATTGAATTTGACAATCACAGATAGGTGAAGTTTTGTTGTAATTTGTTTTTGAAAAAATTACCAAAATTCACAAAGCAAATGTATGGGAGAGAAAGAACTGGAGGTGTTGAAAATTACTACAGATAAATAAAGTACTACAGATAAATTTTCCAATCGCAACTCTCAAGGATCCCAAACTGGAGCAGAGTGGCGATTGTGAGATGTCTTCGGAAAATTCGCTACAGATTTCTTTGCATTCACCTGAACCATCAGAAATTGCCAAAACAGAGACCATCTTATTATGGGCAACAGTGATGAAAGTTTCATGAAACTATAATTGAAAAATGTCTTAAAACTGTAGCATATAAAATATCATGAAATCATAAGTAAAAATGTCTTTAAAATTATAACATATAAAATATGAAACTACAAGTAAAGGTGCCTTAAAACAATAGCATGGAGTTATACCTTGTAGAAACACCTTTTTCGGAATTGACAGAGGTTACCCTGCAAAGAGTCAGTCTCTCAGCAGAAGTGGTAGTCCCGCCATACACACATATAATTGTCACCTGAAAGCATAATAATGAGGCAATTTCTATGGAAATAGACTTGTTATTATTTAATCAGTTCTGCATCTAAGTGATTCATGAACCTCTTGTTGAAATTCAATAACCAGTTCATGAATTTCTGAAGATGATGGGGGTGGGGTGACTGAGAGAGAGAAGGAGAGCCACCAACAGGTCACCAAGAAGTGGTTAATAAATTCTTTTCTGTCAATGATTAATGTTCAACAGTTTACTTCAAGGAATGCACAAATTTCTCAGTAAGGTCACACCATGCTGATACCTCTTACCTTCAAGCAATTTTATCATTTTTAGGAGAACTGCTCACAAATAATAAATACTGTTTACACTACATCCCAAAGGTATTTGCGAGAGGTTAAAAAAAATGGAACCAAGGGTAATTTAAGTGATGAGGGAGATGGAGCAATTCCTGTAGGAGGAAAGGTTACAATATCATGGGCTTTGTAAAAAGTGGTTAAAGGAGGGCATGATAAAAGCTTGTAAAGTTATGTGTAGTGTGGAAAAAGGAAATAGGGAGGAAATTTCATCCTTCTCTTATAACAATCCAGGATCACACAATGAAGCTGAACAGTAACATATTCAGAACAAATAAAAAGAAGTCATTTTTTCACCCATGCATAGTTACTATGGAATTTACTACCATGATAATGCAGTGATAACTGCCAACATATATGGCTTTAATGAGAATTAGGTAAATCCATGAAGGATAAAGCTACCAATGGCTACTTGTCTTGGTGGCTATATTATGTCTGGTAACAATATACTTCTGAGTGCCAGATCATGAGTAGGAAGCAAACCACTGTACTCTCATGTGCTGCTTGTTGGCAACTAAGGGAACAGAATGCTGTCTTAGGCTCTTTTCACATGCCTTTTCTCATGCAAAAGGGCCTCCAGAACATTGCGTGATTGTGAGGACTGGTCCACATGATGTCCTCGCAATTGCACAATGCTGCTGGGGCCAGCAGGTGCTGATAGTGCAATATATCATTTTCGGCTTCTTGCCAAAAATGATGCATGATCGCACATCGCTCCGGGGCCCCACACGCGCTTACCGTCCATGCAGAGCCTCTGGAGATGCAGCCCTCACACTTCCTCCCCCAGCACAGCCTGGGAAAGTACCCAACTGCACTGCGGAAGGAAGAGGTGGAGCCCTCATGCTGCAGGGAGCTGCTGTGGAGCAGAGAGGACATGAGTGCCTCTTGGAAGAGGTTGCTCGCATGATCCCCGAGTGCCCACGCCAGAAGCAGGTAAGCTGCAGAAAGGGCCTTAGATAATCCTTTGGCCTGACCCAGCTGAGTTTTTCTTTTGTGATTAATTTATTCATACACATATGCATCTTACTGGTTTACCTAGTAGAATGCTAAACATATTCTTGACCTGAACTAGATGGTGTGTGATGTGTATAAATTTATACAAGCTAATAAATCAGTTTTGGCTGCTGGCACTAGATACTCAGAAGGGCAGTATTTTATGGAAAGTGAGAATATACTGAGAAACAGCATTGGGATAGCCTTAATGCTTGAAGGACTGAAATGTAAGATTGTGTTAGGTTGTATGTTTTCTGGTAGGATTAGTAAAGTTGGATAGAGAAATGAATTGCATATCATGGCTCTTTTCTAGTAAGATAAATGTTTTCCAGTTTCCCCACTATATGGGTGAATCTGCTCTTCAGTTGATAGTTGATCCCCAATCATCCCTTTCAGCAAACTAGTGTGTCCAAGGTGATTTTAGTGAGTTATTAAACATTTGTAATGCTCATTCAAACCTCTAAAACGAGGGGCAGGGGAAACAGAGTTTGCATTGCATATAAGCTGTTGACCAAAGGATGTGAGGATAGCACCAGGTTGGGGATGCCCTGGGCAAGATGCCCCAAGCCCCACCCATTTGAATTGAAGATTGGGACAGATGCTATAGCTACTTCCTTAGCACACTTCTGCTTGACAGGGACAGGGTGCTGCTTCTTGTGCTCATTACTGGTAGCCTGTCCCTGCAAGTTTAGGCGGCAGTGGAGATGGGGGTACTCTGCCCAGCATGTAGGACAGGATGAGCAAATTGCGCCCCCTGATGTTCAGTTCCTGGTATTGCTCACCATTGGCTATTTTCAGCTGATGGGCACTGTAGTCCAGCAGCAGCTGGAGGGCAATGCTTTGTCTCTCCCTCACTTAAGAAAACAGATTTGCACCATGTAAACTGATATCTGCCAATAAACTTCCACAACTTCACTGTGCCTGAACTCCAGTAGCTTCTGAAAGCCCCTTCCCTCCAGCTCCTAACTGCCACTGCTTTGGGCCACAGACCTACTTGCCACAGTTGAGAGTCCCATCCTTCAGCTTCAAACTGAAGCTGCACAAGGGCTGAGTTGAGCAACGAATGCTTGCATAGCAGCTTGTAAAGTTATTTTATCTTCTGACTCCTCTGACATAGTACAACTGTGATAGAGAGAAAACAGAACCAGTGGAAAATACTCTGCCTTTCTCCCTCAACTATCTGCTCTCAGTCATGATTCCAGCAGGCTGCTTAAACTATTTCCAACTTATTGTAAGCACTGAACTTAATTTCTTCAGCCCTCCTACTTTCTATCCATCTTTCCTTGCGTGTTATGGATTATCAGCCTGACGGCAGACACTGTCATTACTACATCACTTGGAAACCACCCCGGGAGTCTTCTTTTGGCTAAAGACTGGGACTCATACAAATAAATTACCTCGGACTATCACTGGGCCCTATTACATACTATGTCAGTGCCCAGAGGCATTCTGGGAGTAGTAAAAATGGCAGAGGTTACAACCATATTCTCAGTGTTTCTATCAGAGCACCAAATCATTAAAAATACTTTTTAATAAACAGAAATGATGGAGTTAGCTCCAGTGCCTCACCCAGGGTGCATGGCTTCCTGCTGGTAGAATGTAACAGACAGACACACTATGTGGTTTCTAATGAACACTTTCTTTCTAATGAAGACTTTCTCCACTTTCTTCCCTTGCTCCTAAGGCATGATCTTCTGTTGTTGAACAAAGGGAAGAGAAATAAAAGTAAGATAATGCCAAGGGCTGCTTTTTAACTGGTGATTTGTAATCTTGCTATGTTTGGGCTAAATCTTTTCATTTCATGAATATCTAAGCTGAATACAGTTTACTTGCTCTAATAGGAACCAAAGGTATCCTGCATTATTGTTACAACATGGTACTAATATATTTATAAAAGCAACCTGTTTTTCCAGGGAGAAATCTTACAAGTGCTTACAAGGTTCTGCCTATATCAACTTGGTATAGCTATATGCATATAAATTTTCTGCTTCTCAGCAAATTCCCCCACTGCGTTTAGCTGATCCCTGAGCATTGTATCATTCTGTTAATATTTATTTATAGTTTCCTCAAGTGTAGTCGCTCTCTGTTTCTCAAGCTCTCTCTCTCTCTCTCTGTTTCTTTCTTCATATATATATACCTTGTGTTTAATTTTCATTTCTGCATTGCCTTTTTTACAGATACTAAGGTATTAATTTAAGCAAGGCACAGGAGAAAATTACTTGCTTCCTTTTGCAGGAGATTCAAAACTGGTAAGCAAATTGCACAATTGTAAGGAGCATTTTTTCAGGTTTTAATGATGTGGTATACCAGTCCTGTAAAGGTTAGTGTAAATAGCTCATGTTTGGAAATGCTTACCAGTTTGCTTTTCTCCATATTTCTCATAGATAGATAGATAGATAGATAGATAGATAGATAGATGGCTAGTCACAATCACCAAATAGATTAAAGAGATTGGCACAGGAATTGTTTCTCTACCTTGTTTCTCATACTCACTAACGTGGTATGGCAAAACAAACCTGCTTCCTTATTCAGGCAGTTTCCTTGGTTCCAGTAACATGCTGTAGCACTGAACTAGGCATGAAGCAGATCAGTGTCCAGATGAGACTGTATTTTTCAATTGGCCATTGTGGTAGGATCTGGGAACAGATGACAATACACTTGCATTGGTATGGTCAGCCATCAGACTTGTGATGCTGGTTGAGTCCACATCTACCATACCAGCAAATAAAGAAGAAAATACATCCTCCTTTACCAAAGAAGTGTTCACAAATTTTTAACTTGCTGCACAGCCAGTTACAGTGCCAACTAGTGTTTTATTGGCAGACAAATGTTCTAATGCACTTGCTCTGGTTCTTATACTAACACTGCAAGTCCAGGTATGTATATTTGATTAGTTGAGGGACAATGTGATGGAAGCAGTAATCCCCACGAAAGTAATGTAGTGCAATATTTTTCAGGTGGGAAAGTGGAAAATATGCTGCCCCCAACTGCCATCCCTAGAACACTAATAACAACCATACTGTTGAGACAGAGAGAGAGAGAGAGAGAGAATACAAAAAGCAAAAGGAATTTATCAAGAAAGGCCTGGTCAAAGCAAGAACTTTAAAACAGCTTTCTAAATGAAGGGATGGAAAAATACATCTAATGTGCAGAACAAATATTTGAATGTGTGTGTGTATTTTCTGTAAGCAGAACCATTTCACATGGAATTACACATTCGTTCTCAACCTTCTATTTACAATTCTTTTTTTCCCTCATTTCAAATGTTTAAAATTTAATATGCTCAAATAGAAGTCTGTCTGTTTTCTGGTACAGAATTTATTGGGTCTTCCCTGCTTAGATTCAGCATGATCAAGGTCTATACTCTACTATTATTATTATTAGACATTATTAATAACCAGGAACTTTCTCCCTTTTTTTCCCTATAGGATAAGACTAGCTCATCCAGGCCAGGATTTCAGAAGCAAAGTGTAGACAGTTCACCCTAGTATTGGTATCGCACTGGCAAGGCAAAAGCAGTCTGCCAAAAGCTATAGGAAAGAAAGAATCTATGCCATAAATCCTGCATCTTCTACACTTGGTATCACTCCACGCTTCTATTTTCTAGAGTCCTTCACCTTAGATCACAAGGTACAAGGCACCTTAGATCATAGCAGTTTGATCCTGTACTTTTTAACAGCTCCGTCTTTGTTTCAAAATGCCATCTTGTTGTTCCTTGAGTGAGAGGTGGGTCCACTTAGGGTTCTATGGTATCCTAAAAGAGTTTATGGGAACGGAGATGACTACTGGCTTTTCAGCCATCTGGTTGACATTCCCTAGCTTATTAGTGAAGCAGATTTGTACTTCTAGCCATCTGTTACCCATACGCCCATCTCCACCTCTAACGTAATACCCTGGCTTACAATGAAACCCTCATGCTCTCTCCTTCAGTCTTATCCAGAGTTTTGTTATCAAAACAAAATGAAGCAAAGGATATTTTCCTTTTCATATAGAAATACGCTGCCAAGCTATTTTGTGTAACAATAAATAACATCATAGGAATAGGAGGGCACCAATATAGATATCTCCCCACACCCCACGACACACACTACTCTTCTGAATATTTGGCAGCTTATCCCCACTTTAACTTCGGGGGGGGGGGAACAAGGCAGCCAATTTTTCTTAAAGTATCAAATTCTGCTTCTGTCTTGAAACCATTTACTGTGTGCAGGAAGACAAAGATGCTTCATTCTTTAATGGAGAGGTGGAGAATGACCTACTTTCAAAGAAAATTTCCTGTGATGTTACCTGGTAATACAAGGATGGAAACTCTATGAGTTCAGCTCTCCTGTAGATAAAATAAGTACCACTGCATAACATTCTAGACCTGACACTTGCACATGCTTTTCATCTTTCAGTTATATTTGCATTGTTCTTGCGATGACAACACTGTTATACCAGGGCTTTCCAAATGCTGTGTCATGACACATTAGTGTGTCACTTGAAGGATATGGGTGTGCCCCCTCCTGGACTGAGAATGAGTGCCCAACCCAAGCCTTGGAAATATATGTTATATGTAATAAATAAATCATATTTTTTAAAAATATAAATGAAAGGTTTTCATGAGATATGTCGTGTCCCCATACATTTCATTATTACAATTTATATATGTCCCTGTATCTCTTATAAGGGGTCAGTTTAGCCTCTTGTTTGCTAATAAAACTGAATTACTGTGATGTGAAATGATGCATGTCTAAAAAGTGTGTCACCAACATGAAAAGTTTGGAAAGCTCTGCTGTATAGAAAAGAATCACAATTTACCCTGTCTTGAAAATAACTAAACTTATGATTTTCACCATTTGACAATAATATCCCAAGTAGGTGTTAGGATGTGAGAATGTTTATCTCAAAACATTAGTGTAACAAATGGGAATTATCTTGGCACGCAAGTAAAAGTTTCCTCTAAAACCAATATTTGACTTGGACTATGGCACCTGTGGGAGCCAGCACGATGTAGCGGTTTGAGCACTGGACTATGGCCCTGCAGACCAGGGTTCAATTCCCTGGAAACCCACTGGAATTTGTCACACACTATCAGCCTCCAGAAAACCTTATGATAGGCTCGCATTAGAGTCGCCATAAATCACAAACAACTTGAAGGCACACAACAAGAAGAAGAAGAAAAACTATAATTCCTGAATCTGGTTTTCATTGTATTATTTTTTGCATTTATATATTACCTTCCTTCCAGTGATCTCAAGCCAGGCAGCATACCTTACTCTCCTGTTCCTTACTTTAGCTTCCAACAAGTTAGATCAGGTTTAGAGAGAGTAACAAGAAGTAGGGGTCATGTAGTGTGTTTCATGACTCAATAGAGACTCAAATTTGGAATTCCTAAGACTTAAGGCTATTTCTGCACTAGATTGCTATAGCACTATTATTCCACTTTTAACATCCTATGGAATCCTGGGGTTTTCAGTTTCAGGAGGGGCAGCCTGGGGCTGCCCCAGGATTCCATAGGATGTTGAACGTGGAATAATAGTACTATAACAGTCTAGTGCAGAAATGGCTTTGGTCCAGAAGTCTAACCACTACACAACACTGGTTCTATTGCTGAGCTTAACTTTATTTGTTTTGTCTTTAAAAATTATTCCAAGTAGTGGCACTTTCTGATTAGCTCCAGCTGCCTGGACAACTACTAACGGAAGCAACCACAAATGTACAGAGTCTACATTATTGAGTAGCACTGCTCAACAAATTATTTTCCTGATTAGTTCATATTTGTATGATGTTATTTATACTATACTCAGTCAGTGATAAGAACACATGCATTAATTCAGCCATCAAGGGCCTTCAGTTTGCATGTCAGAGGGGCAGTGAATCTGCTCAGGGTTTAGTCCAGACTGTGAGGTGGCAAACCCTCTGCCCTGCCCATATCTTAAGTACCTTAAATAACTCATTTGAAGTTAAAAATTACAATATGGAGTAGTGCCCCTATGACAGGAGAGACGTCCATCACTGAATTTGGCCCTACAAAGCAGGAGGGTAATTACAGTACAACATTTGAAATGGGATTCATCGTAAAACTACCCAGTCCTATTCCTCTCTGAATACATTTTTGCTCTAATAATGCCTTATTATAGACTCACTCTTTATTTTGATCCTTGTTTCTTCTCTCACATTCCCCTTTTAACATGGTTTTTTGGGTCTGTTCTTTTGCTTAATGCTGTCACCAGTGGTTCCTTCTCTTGAGCAATTGTTGTGATTTGGGTTGATCTCAGCTTTATGATTTCAGTGCCTCTGATTTTGCCTTGCTAATGCATGAATTCTATCAGTGTCCTCTTTGAGCCCAGTCTTGCCCAGGTTCTACGATAGCTGCTGCAAATGCACTTTTGCTTTAGGAAAATGATCTCCCATTATTGGCTGAAATCATATTTGCAGAAACCTTTACAACTGATGAGAATTGCATTGGATTCCAGAGCCTTCTATCAATCAAATGGATGGAAAGAAGGAAAATAATATTGAACGAATGTGAACAGAATATTGAAAGGGCTGGCACATTTTGTGTATGTTTTGAAGTTTGTCACATTGAGCTACTCTCCTTTCCTTCTTCTCTCCTATCCTCCTTCCCCTCTCTATCTCTGCTCTGTGTGCACGTGTATAATTCTGTACTACATTTACACAACCAAAATGTAAAAGTGAGCAGAACACTAGGCACAAAGCACCTTGCCCTGATGGTCAGAATCTATAGAAATAGAAAAGTAATATAGACGATAGGTTTTTAGATGTGGGAAGATTTTGCTGAACATCATACACTCGGAAAAGATGTAAGATTTGCATAATGAGTGGTAATATGAGTACCTTGCAGTAGAAATTAGCTTGTATTTCTGGATTTGCCAGAAAGAAAGAAAAATAACAGGCTACTGCTCCTTTGAATCTGTCTGTCTGTCTACCTACTTACCAATCTATCTGCTGTCATATTAAAACTTAAGTTCAGCTGTAACCTGAAAACACTGCCCTGTTGTATGGAGGACAGGAAATGCTTATAACCCTAGGCTGTTCCATGATTCAAGGCCACCTGCCCGAAAGCCTTGCTGCAACTTGCTGTAAACATATTATTCCCAGGGTACATCTCTAAAACACTTGCTGTTCTCACTCCAGTTCAAACACAGATTATAGTTTATACAGCATTCAGGTAGGTCACTGTTGAATAAACGTGCTATGTGGAGAACAAAGTCAACTTTAGGGCCTCCACATTTGGCATCTGTATCATCACTTAGTAGTCTGTATGCACACGTATGGTAATCCAGAACAGCAGTGTAAACAGGTAAGAGACAGAGAGACAGGGAGAATACATATATGTAAGTGGAAGAAATTAAATGTGAGAGGATTAAATGGAACATGCTGAAATATAGCACTATGCTTTCCTCTTGTGCCCTTACAGTTATAAGGTAGGCTGAAGTTTTCCGCACTTTGTGGGGGAAACGGAGCAGTCCGTTACTCACCGGACTGGCACGCTCCCCCTGACGATCCACGATGATCCGGAGCAGCGCGCGCCCGCGCTACACACTCTCCAGAGATGAAAATGGAGGCTTCCGGTTGGCGGAGGCTTCCACCAACTGGAGAAGCTCACCAGCCAGAAGCCCGTCCCCGGAAGATTTGCAGCCTTGCGCTGGCACGAGCCTGCAAATCTACACTTAGGGCAGCGACGGACTGGGGTGTGCCAGGCTATTGAAAGTCCTCTCTTAATCGGTCTTTCAATAGCACGGGGAACCACCAGTTCTGAGCGTTCTAGAACGGGCTGAAGTCCGGACAAACATTAAGTAGTCTGGACCCAGTTCGCCCCCAAGTGTAAACGTCCTCACTGGAGGACTTGCCACCCCGTTTTAAATATAAAATGCGGAAAAGGCCTGAGAGGCAATATTTTCCCTGTTGCTTCATTTTCACTTTCAGAAATGTTTCATGGACTCTGTTTTTCTTTGTCTTGTAGCCATTAAAGATACAGAATCTTGGAGAAAAAGATGGCAGTCCTGCCTAACTTTGCAATATGCTGTGAGTGAAAACAATGTGACCTTGGAAGTGTCAAGTTTGTACTTCAAAAAAAACTAGCCTAATATAAAATATAAAAGAAAACTTGCAAAGAGTTCAGAAGTCAGGCAGCAGGCAGGCAGATAGATTTCACATCTACAGCTTTGGAAACTGAGGGCATTACATCCCATACAACTCCAATAATCATTTGCCATTGGCCATACTAGCTGGAGCTTCTGGGAACTTAAGCTGCAAACACCTGGAGTATCAAAGGTTCCTCATCATGGCCCTAATGAATAACAACTGGAAATTATTTATGTCAAAAAAAGGTAATAGCTGGCAAATCATCTAAGTTGCAGGGCTGCCAGAGTAGAAATCTGTGTCTGTAATGGTTGTGCAGAAGAAGGAATTTCAGCAGGTATTCTAGACAACCATTAAAGGTGTAGGAATTTTCACAGATGTTCAAGCTGTCAACCCTATCTCAGTATGAGCAAGATGGGTGAGAAAACCAGTTGTTCTGTAGCACCACCCGGGAAAGTTGCTGTTTTGGCCTATAGCTCCCTATGTTCTCTAGCCAGCATTGCCAATACCCTCAAATGTTCAGGTGTGAATCTGTAGTCCCATTCAAAACCAGTCCTAATCTTTAGTCTTCTGCCAAACAATGGTCACCTGCAGCACTAAAAACACCGCTTCTAGTGGGAAAAATCTAGGAATCTCAATAAGAAGTTCACAAGGAAAATTGTTATAAAATTTTCTATAGATGGTTTTTACTCCTGTACAAATATCAAAATTTGGTAACAGCAATAACCATATATATTGGAAATGTGACCAAATAGGTTCCTTTTATCATCCCTCCTGGCAGTGTATAGAAGCAAAAAAGTTCTGGCAACAAGTCTACGACCAGCTTACAAAAAATTTCAATATTAACTTTCCCATGCAACAAGAAATATACCTGTTAAATATATTGGATGGAATAGACAAGCGGACAAGAACAAATATTAGAGAATCCTCCTTTACATTGTTTATGCAGCAAGAATAACCTTTGTCTGAAGGTGGAAAGATGGTCGTATCCCAACAATTAATTGATGGGTGGATTTTGAAATTATATGAAATTACAGAATTGGATAAGATGACAATGGCATTAAATGATAAGCCAATTCAACAACTTAGACATGAATGGAGAATTTTAACCTCAGTCTGGGAAATTAGATGGGGAACTTATTCATAGTAGGTTTCTAAGGCCCCTTTCGCATGGCAGTTTGCAAGCAAAAGGGCCCCTTAAGCGTCATGTAAATGTGAGGAGCGGTCTGCATGACGCACTTCCATTTACGCAACACTCAAGGGCCTCATGTGCAGTGCACACACATTTTTTTATTTTCGGCTTTTAGCCGAAAATGACCCACACTTGCACACTGATCAGGGGCCCCACGCGCACTTACCTGCCATGAGGAGGCTCTGGAGCCGGGCCAGTCATGCGTCCTCTCTTCAGTGCAGCCTCCAATTCCCAGGCTGCAGTGCAGAAGGAAGGGGTGGAGCGCTCACTCGGGCAGGAAGGAACTGCGGAGCTGAAGCAGGAGGCTTGCAAGAGCCTTCTTGCCCAGGCTTCTTGCGCAAGCCCCACAAGCAGTGTTAAAAGGTAAGGTGCGAAAAGGGCCTAAGAATAAGTCCAGGAACTTATTTTGGTAACTGTTGTAAATCTTCAATGACTGAAGTAATTTTTGCTATACACACTTTGGCCATTTCCGCCCTACACTGTTATAATGCTCTTATTCCACCTTCAATATTCTATGGAATCCTGGGGTTTGCAGTTTAGGGAGGGTCATTTAGAATCCTCAGCAGTTTGACCTCAGTAAACTACAAACCACAGAATTCCACAGGATGTCAAAAGTAGAATAATAGCACTGTAACAGTATAATGTGGAAATGGCCTTTGTTTAACGTAACGGGTATTTCGGGAGAAAATGAACATAATGGAGCACTTATCACTGTTATTTTCTGTGTTTGTTTGCTAGCTTTCTGTAACTTTTTTTTTCTAATCAATCCTTTTTTGATTGATTACTTTTAACTTTTTTTAGATTTTATTGATTACTAAAATTGACATAGAAATTTATTTAGATGTAGTTCTTAAGTTTCTTTTTCTTTCATATTTCTCTTTTGTCTATTTATATTTTACATATGCTGATATCTTGAAATGAATGTATTAATATTATATTAAGCAGCTTTTTTAATGTAAATAAATTTCTAATGTAAAATTTTTAATGTAAATAGATTTCTTTATTTTTTAAATTTTTCTTATTTGCTTAATTTATATCAGATCTTGCTTCCAAGATAGGATCCAATGTAATCTTTCTCTTGTTTAATATAGAAGGAACAGACATGGAAATTCCTATGAGGACTATATCACTGAGGTACTTAATAAATTACAATTTTCTTTTGAACACACAATTCACATCTTAAGAGTATATATACATGATGTTGAATACAGGATCTCAAAATCCAATTCTTGAAGCAATTCAAATTCAGAATGAGGCTACCTTCCTAACCCCTTTGTTTTGGAGTAAAATGCTTTAAATGCAATGGGAATAATTTCTGTTTTGGCTAATCATTCAGAAGACTGCTATCGATGTGGCTTTAAGATGCTGAAAGTGACTTTGCAGACACCTGCAATGTAAGCAGATTATTATGTACCTATGCAGGCTGCTTGCTATATCCAAAGCTTGGTAATGAGATTACTTTATTGCTTGTGAAATTCAAGGTCAGATTTAAAGCTACAATGAAAGGGAAGGATGGGCTGCTGTCAAACAAAAGCATCTCTGATGTTTCAGACTATTATATGTGGATATAAATGACTTCTGAGTTTATGCATTAGTTTCTACATCTATTGTAAGGAAATTCCCTTAGCGTTTTACTGGTAACCATGATTTTACATCAACACAATGCATCCTTACTGCTGTAACAGTATCCACTGATGCAAGTGTACTAGCCTTTCCTGTTATATTTGCACCCTAGAGTTTAATTATGTACGTTAAGTTGCATTTCTATTCCATTCTACTCCTTCTCCTACTTTATCTTGATATTAAACCAACGTATATACCCAGTGTTGCCTGGGATTTTATTTTCTCATAGGTAATATTTATTACAAAGATTTGAGATCCTGTGTCTCTAATTCCCCAAACTGTCTTATCCAGTACTTGTAACTTTTCCCCATATTGCCCAATCCAATCTGTATTCAGAGTTATTAACATACACAGGTTGGGTTCCTGAGGGAAATACCTTGCCCTCCGCCTTGCTGCTAGGCCTCATTTTCATAGCAACCAGCCTATTCAAGACAGGCAATATTGACTGAGCTGACAGTTGACTGAGGCTGAAGAGCTCTCTGGCTGAGAATTCTAAAGGCCCCTCCCTAAACTGCAAACCCTAGGATTCCATAGAATCTTCTTAGGCAGCCAATCATATGAGGTCTTTGCCTGATACAGCCAATCAATGAGGTCTTCACTTGACACAGACAAACAAACTTTGATTTTTATATATTAGATAGGTCATGGTAGGAGAGAATGTTTGGCCCATGGACACCCTATGAAGGTGGATGTGAATCACAGTTCATCTTTGTTGTTATTGTCAACTGCCATCAAGTCAACTTTGACTTATAGCAACCCTATGAACGAGAGACCTAAAAGTCATCCTTTCATCAACTGACCTGCTCGGGTCTTGCAGATTCAGGGGTGCATCCTCCTAGATTAAGGCCCTTTCCTCACGGGGGGGCGAAATGGGGCCGCGCACGCAGGGATGGAGCTTACCCGCGAGCGGGTTGCTCTGTCCCTCCGAAGAGCGAGGATCCGCCATTCCAAATGCCGCCAAATTTCGGCGGCGCTCAGCGGCACTCGGCGGTGCTCGGTGGCACCCAAAATGGTGGCCGGCGGCTTCCGGCAGCGCTCCGCCAATTAGGACAGCGCACCAGCCGGAAGCCCACCCCCGGGCAGATCTGCAGGGACACGCTACCGCGTCTCTGCAGTTCTTGACCGGGGGCTGCTACGGGACAGCGCGGTAAGTTTTATAAAAACCACTTTTGAAGGTGGTTTTTATAAAACTCACAGCGCCACCCCCGGGACTGCGCTAGAGCAGTTTGAGGTCTAGAACCTCACTTTTTTTAATTGCCCTAGTGCAGACCCCGGTGAAGAAGACCTCCTGGAGAGGTCGCTCTAGCGTGGGAAATATGCCTGTGTGGAAATGGCCTAAGTCTATCCATCTGTAATGTGGTTTTCCTCTTTTCCTACTGCCTTACCAAACATTATTGCCTTTTCTACCCAATTCCCTGTACAGCACTCTAACCACCACTGAGAACTAGATTCTTTCTGTTGGTATAAATATGCTTTTATATTTTAATGCATTGGACAAACACCTTTCCAGTAATTTTCAGTCTTTCAGTACCCAAGTGCAGTTTATAGCTGTTTTGGTTAACTCTTCACAAAGACACTTCCTTACCTCATGGTTGATGCCTACTCAGTTCCAACTGTCTTGGCTAAAGTGCTATAATAAATGGGCCCACTGCATTTGGGATGTAACATCCTCACAAACACCTCCTCTTATATAAATTCTTATTCTAAGAAATTCAGTCAGTGTTGCACATCAGGGATGCTAATGATTTCACTTATAGCCTTAAAGATTGCTGGTGGCACCAGTCAAACTTTTGCTTAATTCAAAAGTTTGACCAGTGCCAACAGAAATCCTTTTCTTTCACATTAAGTCCCATGTGAAATAGACCAAAAACTAACAACAGAAGTTTGCTGATCAGTGCCAAACTTTCATGAAAATATTCAGGATGTCTAAGTATCATCTTTGGTTAAAAATAGTGTATCAAAAAAGCAAAACAAAACAAAAAACAAGAATACAAAGTAATTGATGAATAAAGTAATTGATGAATCAGGTCCAAAACTTTACTGTGATCTTCATTTTGGTCCCATTAGCTAACATGGCAAGTTGGGTGGCTCTTTGATTAAGCACGTGGATTTTATGCAGCTTAAGATACAGAGAAACACTTTGAAGAATAGTATTGATTTCCAAGAGTCCTTACACTATTTATTCAATTAAAGAATTATATACAAGGAGAGTAGGCGCCTGTCTTTATGCTCTGGTGCAGGGGTGAGGGCTCTGTGCATCTCCAGATCTTGGGCCTTTCCGCACTACACTGTTATAATACTATTATTCCACTTTCAATATCCTGTGAAATTCTGGGGTTTGTTGTTTACTGACACCAAAGAGCTCTCTGGCTGAGAATTCTAAATGCCCCTCCCTAAACTGAAAACCCCAGGAATCCACAGGATGTTGAAAGTGGAATAATAGCACTATAACCGTATAGTGTGGAAAGGCCCCTCGTTGGACTGCAAATCCCCACAGCCAATAGCCAGTGTATATATGCAAGGGAGGACCATGATAAGGGCTGTAGTTCAACCATACCTAGAGGACACATTCTCCATTCCTGCTGTATTGGTTTGGCTTCCCAAATGTATACATTAGAAGAAGTTCTGAGGCTCCAGAAAAGAACTGAAAATGAAAGATGAAGGGAAGGTGTGGCTGTGCAGAGAATAAACTGTAACTGAGAGTAATATCTATGAGATTCTAGAACATTATTCTTCATAGAGTTAAAAGCAAAGGTAAGAGCCTTAAAATTGCAATATCATGCTTCAGAAGAAGAAGGGAGAAAAGACAAGGAAGAATTTCCTAGAGGGAACAGGGTACTGGCGTGAGTGGTTAAAATAGTCTTGCATTTATTTATTTCATATTCATATTTATGCGTGTTCATTTTTTTTAATGAATTACAAGGAAATAACTTTTTGCTTTGTGTTTTATGTTAACCAGAGTTATTTAAACTTTGTTGACTAAGGCAATTCTAATCTAGTGAGTCGCCCTTTTTTTTTCATCTAAAGTGTGTGAAGAAAGCAGAAAGTCCCTTAAAGGTTGCTTGAGCCACAGTTTAGCTCCTCATTTTCAAACCTGACCTAGTCTGCTGTGATACATCACAGAGCATCTGAGTTATACAACTTTTGCTGAGGGGTTGATTTTGAAGTACTAAATCAAAGACCTGTGCTTACAGTGGCATCTGTAACTGGGTGAAATTTTTCAAACATTGAAAATATACAAACATACCAATATCCAGTACTGCATTTCTACTAGTGGAAAAGTATAATCCATTGTAAAGTAGGAAAGGAAATCTCCCTCTGACCTGAAGACCCCTGTGCACCATCCAAAGATTTCACTGGACAGATGAGGTTTTGCAATATGAAAGGGTAAGGAAAAGGAACGTGGTTCTGTCAAGTAAGATACTGGATTTGGGTCATTGCCATATCTAAGAAAAGAAACATTTTCTATTATGACTAAAGTTTTGGATGTTCTTTTTTAGCACTTTTTTTCAGCTGTCAGCTGCATTAAGACTTCTTTGCAGAGACTTCATGCATTTAATTTTCAAATTAACCTATTTAGACAGAAAAGCTATCTTTGGAACATGGATTTTGGACTGACTGTATCAAGTCAGATTATGGATCTTCTAATTCTCTCTCTCTCTCTCAATCTCTCTCTCTTTCTCTCTCTCTTTCCCACCGCTTATGAATCACTGGAATAGAGGCTTCTCAGTAGGCTTCATTAGATTCTTCTAAAGGAAGTGATTTCTATGTGAATCCAAGGGACAAGAGCTGGTTTTACTGCTTAGGTCCATGGCCATCCCATCATACAGATTGTTTTGAGAGCTATTCAGTCTTTGGCTTTCTGACTGTCAGAGATGGCCAAAGAAGTCCTGCCTGAGTTACAGCAGCAAATGTTTCTTCATATCTCTCCCACCACCCACCCCAAAGTAAAGGTACATAGCACTTAAAGCCAGCCAAGCTATTATACCATGTGAAATAGAAAATCCCTCTCCATCCCTGACAATAAAATATTAACAAGTTAAATAATTAACCCTTTAATCTTCTTTCAGGACATCCAGAATTTAGTGTCTGAGGCTATTTCCACTCTAGATTGTTATAGTGCTATTATACCATTTTCAACATCTTGTGGAATTCTGGGTTTGTAGTTCACTGAAGTCAAAGAGCTCTCTGGCTTAGAATTCTAAATGCTCCTCCCTAAACTGAAAAGCCCAGGATTCCATGGGAAGTTGGAAGTGGAATAATAGCACTATAACAGTGTAGTACAGAAATGTGCTGAGTTAGCTGTTCCATTCCGCCTAACAGTAGTCAGACATGCTCCCTGTTGGCAGACAGGAACACTGTATTTCTGTTTCAACCTCTGTTTCACCATGAATGTTGGAAGCATCACTTGATATGTGGTACACTCCAGGTTACATTAACAATTCTGTCAGTTTCAAGAGTTGTGTAGTATATGTCTCTGTTTGGTGCTACCTGTGCACATGAGACTTCCTTTGCTTGCCAGCTTGTGACAAAATGGCTGGCTGGTATAAAATGTATTACATGTGTAGATGTTGTTAGTTTAGCACTTGGTTCCTTTTCAGGAGCTTGCCATGGCAGACAGTGCTGTGCACTCGCTGGAACATGCAAAAAGCTCCAGGGTATTGCCAGATGAGAACCTGTTATATTTAGAAATATGCAACCTCTACGCCAGGATGCATAATGGAAGTTGCCTCTCCTGGGAAGTTTACATAATCATCAAACCCAATTCTTCCTGTAGTATTTTCCCAAACACTATTGTAGCTCTTTGATCATAACATGATAAGACAAATATCAGGAAATATGAGCCTATAAAATGATATCAGACTGGTTCTCTGCTGAAGAAACAGCTACGAGCATTCACTTCATCCACATGTTTACTTCTGCAATTTATTCCACTTCTATACTGACACTGAATGGCAACTTTTAAATTAAGAGTGAGATTCTCACTTACCCATACAGCATTCGGAAAGACTGTTCTGCCTTACCATTCATTTTAGAGGAAAACATTTTAATAAATCACTGAAATTCACTTGAGTATAGATTTTTTTTTCATACTGTGCTCTGATTCTATAGATGAGAAGTGGATTAAAAATGAACCACAGAATGTTGCCTTAAATATGCAGGATTAGCGTATGAGATTTTTTAAAAAATGCTTTTGAAAGCATGTCCCCCCTTTCAACTTAATGCACTCTGTTCAATAGTTTAGGGCTCTTCCACACTACACTGTTATAGTGCTATTATTCCACTTTCAACATCATGTGGAATTCTGGGGTTTGTCATTTACTGAGGCCAAAGAGCTCTCTGGCTGAGAATTCTAAATGCCCCTCCCTGAACTGCAAACCCCAGGATTCCATAAGATGTTGAAAGTGGAATAATAGCACTATGACAGTGAAGTGTGGAAATGGCCTTACTTTTAGAAATGTCATGATCCAGAACAAAGTTAAACACTTGAGAACTCCATTGATTTTTAAAATGTCAGATTGTATGTACAAATGTATGGCTTTCAGTCTGTTCTGGGCTCATTCAAACTGCTGTAAATCACCTACTTAGCTCTATGTGACTTTTCTTTTAGTTACTTGAAGGACTGTCGCTTCTCATGCAAACCTACCTAGATTATTAGATCTTTAGCAGATCCCCTTCCTTCAGTCCAACCTTCCCCAGAAGGAATTAGGTAGAAACAGAAGAGAAAGAAGTTTAATAATGGCTTTTCCCACACAACAGGGCTAAGCCGCTTTTGGGACAGGATGGCAGCAGTCGGCAGGTCAAGCTTCTGCACGATGTCGTTGCCAGCTCGTTGCCATCCCATCCCCAAGCATCGTGCTGGTGCAGTTTTTGTGAAACGGAAAAAATCTATTTTGCACCTGCTATTGGGTGGCACTTTTGTTGCTCCCAGCCATGCAGAAGCACATTGGCAACACTTCCTTCCATAGCGCAGCAATGCAAAATGGCTGACTGCACTGCAGAAGGAAGAGGTGGTGCCTTTGCTTACTCCCTTCTGCATGGACCAAGGAGGTGTGGAGGGGAGAGTTGCTGATGCACTCTCTTCCGGACCTGGGATTGTAGCGCAATGACACTGAAGAGTGGTGTGGTGTGGGAATGGCCTATGTCTCTCTCTTAGAGTGATGTGTCACTCCCAACCACCATCAGGCAAAACTTTTTTACCATATAGCTATTGGACTTCCCTTTGAGTGAAATGCTGGATCTAAATCCAATAAGTAGTAGCATTTTAAAAAAAATTGCAAGAAAATTATTTTATTATGCATTATAACCAAGCTTACATTGGTCTAGAGTGTAATATTTTCTGATTATTTATTTATTTGATTGATAAATCATTTTCCCAAATGATTCTCAAAATGGCTGTTATCCAATATCAAATGAAATAGCAGACGTTTTTTGCACATGATATTAACTTCTTCTTATAACATGCACATGATATTAACCTCTGTAATGACATGATACAATCCACACTTTCTAACAGAAGCCTCTTTCTTCGAAGATAATGAGTTAAATCCTGTTTTCTGAAAGAAGGAAAAGTTTTTGGAAGAGAATAGGTTAGATCCAGATTTAAAGTAGCAGGTTAAAGTAGACCTATTTATATGAGTTGGACAAAATAGTCGTGACTAATTTTCTGATTGATTAAGCTGGATCTACTCTATATATGCCTAAATTGGGCCTCGATCCAGCCTACAGAGACTACTGCTAAAAATGTAATAAAAGTGACTATCATTGAGTAAGTTTTCAAAGAAGAACTGTGTTAGTCTCTTCCAACATAAATAGGAGGAAGGAAAGGAGAGAGGAAAAAAAGAAATGTAGCAGCACCTTTAAGACTAACGGCTTTTATTTTCACATTTTATTTTGTGAATATAAACTCGTTTCTTCAGATGCAGTACTGAGTGGTATTAAAGCCTCAGGCATAAAGCATAATTATACAGTTGTTGGAGCAACAAATGTACCTCTGATGTTGTGAGTGGCATTGTTGGCTCCTGTAATAATGCTTCCAGAGTAGATGTGAGGACAGAGTTGGCACCTGGGTTTGTGGTAGGGTCTTGCCCCTGTATTATCATCTATGTTGTGCAACCATTTCTGGAAAATAACACAGCACTCTCACAAGCTCTGGGATGCAGACATTTATGGGCTTACAGATGGCCTCCAAATCTTAAATAACTAGTCACTTACAACAGAATACATAACATGAATGGTAATATAGGGACAAGACCTTACCCTGAACCCAGATGCCAGCTCTGTCCCCACATCTATTTGGGGAACAATATTGTTGTCGTGTGCCTTCAAGTCATTTCTGACTTGGGTGAACCATTTCTGACCTAAGGTGAATCTATCATGGGAGTTTCTGGGGCTGAGAGTGTGTGATGTGCCCAAGGTCACCCAGTGGATTTCCATGGCCAAGCAAGGGAATTAAACCCTGGCCTCCAGGATGGCAGTCCAGCACTATATCACTCTGGCTGTTACCTCTTACCAAAGAGGAAGAGCAGATAAATGTACCTCTTACATTTTGAGTGATGGTATTGGCCTCTGCCAATACCATCACTCACAATGTAAGAGGTACATTTATCTGCTCTTCCTCTTTGGTAAGCAGATTTATTGTTTTCACACATCAACACTGACCACTGTAAAAACCTGAAGTACCTGTATCACCTCACCCAGGCTTTGGAAATTTAGGGCAAGTGACATGATTGCATCTTTTTGGATCCGATTACATTCTGTCCCACTCCCACAATTGTAAAAATATGCTTTATGCTTGAGGCCTTACTACCACTTGATATTTCATCTTAAGAAGTAGGTTTATATTCACAAAAGCTTATGCAAAAATAAAAACCAGCAAGTTTTAAAGGTGCTGCCACATTTCTTCTCCTTCCTTCCTCCCTCCTTTTTATCACTGATTTGTTCACAGTGTTTTACATAAGAATGCCTTTGTTCCTCAATGAAACCCTTGCCCACTCTTAATTAAAATTACATTTTTCTTCTTAATAACAACATCTATCTAAGGGATCAGTTAGAAGTCCCTAACATTAATTTAATGAGGGCATTCCATTGGCATTCCATTAGATTTTCCCAGTTAAATTACCATGATGGACTTTTAATGGATGTTTTAATAGACATTATTAACTAAAATATTGTAAAATTAAAATCTCACCCAATGAGTTTGCTTGAGTCACTGTTGTAATGTTATATTGAGCAATTGATCTTCAGCCTCTGAGAAATAACTTCATACACATAATTTAATGACACCAAGCAAAGGAAAAAAAAATTGTAATATGGTAGAAGAAGAAATGTACCTGTGATGTGTATTTTTTAGAAAAGTAATCTGACACTATAATTCTAGCACTCATTGGAATGATTAAAAGCATTTTTTTTAAAAAAAATCACAGTATCAGGGACACCTGCTCACTGGACTAGTACAGAGATTTTCTACAGCTGATGTCTTTGATAGCTTAGATTACTTGCTGAAGTCAACCTTGAAGGAATTTATTTTAAAGAAATACTCTTGTTCCTCTGGGACAGAAACTCTCAGACTCCACACACTACCTATGATTGTGAAGTAGGAAAAGCAGTTACTAATATCAGACACTGAGAAGGTTTCACAAAACTCCTGAGCCAGAATTAGTAAGAAAAATCATCCAGGTATCCTTTGGAGATGGAAATATGAGGTATTACATAAATATAGGTTTAAAATACTACTGGGGAATGTCCAGCAGTATCTATTTCCCCATATTAGACATACACAAATAAGTATAATACTGATAATCACAATTGTCAACATTCACTTGATGTTCCTTTGAATTTTCAAATATTCTCTTTTTTCAAAGTGGAAATTTAAATGAATATGCCACATTCACCAATATTGAGATTTACCTTTAAATATTAAGCGTACAGCATTTTTCTGTTTGTTTTTTCAACCCCACCCCTACCACTAAAGTTTTGCTTACATGTCAAGCAGCAGTTTGGCAGTTTTCAGCATCCTGGTCATATTCCTAGGGTAGATTACCCCATTACTTGTGGGGAAGAAAAATGGCTATTCTTGAGGAAGAAAGATGGTTGCAATCCTTTTCAATTCTATGATCCTAATCTCTTACAAGTGCTTCTGCTGTGGATTGCTGCATGGTAGAGGGTTGAATTAGATGCAGCCACTTCTAACTGTATGATTTGCCACTTTTGCTGTTGTGTGCCTTATATCCCAAAACCAAGGTTCCTGTTAAGAATCTGGGCAGAAAAATCTTAGCAATGTGATCAAGGTTCTATGTGTTCTGAGACCTTATGATTTTCTACTGTGAGTCCTCAGTGTGCATGACATGAGGCCAAAAAGGCTTATGCTACACAATGTCATCTAAGTAACGGTCTCCCTGTGTAGGGTTTATATTAGGGAAAGGACGAATCCAGAATCTTCTGAATTTTAATCCGGATCCAAATCCCTGGAAGGTTCTGGGAATCCACAAATCTCACGAATCTCAAATCTTTTAACTCCTTTTTTAAAAAAGGGTTTAAAAGCAAGGGAAAGACGGATAGTCTTGGGCAAGACAACTCTCTCAGCCTTAGCAAAAGCCTAGGCAAAGGCAAGCCTCCCTCTGAAGAAATCTGGCCAGGACAATTATCATAGTTTTGCCTCAGGATCTCCCTAGATTGAAAATGACATGAAAGCCCATTCTACATAGGCAGAAAAATGTGGATTACGCCCACAGTTTCCTGCCTGTGTAAACAAGGTCACATACTACAGTACAGAGATAATACAGGTCAAAACTGGATTTTCTTTGCATAGCTCCTTATGACATCCTGGGGTTTACAGTTTGATGATGCACCAGCACACTTTGGCAGAGAAGGCTATGACAACTTGTAAGACTACAAACCCCAAAATTGTGTATGAAAGAGGTTTGCAAGGGAGCTATGCAAAGGAATCTTTCAGCTGTCCTTGAAATCTCAAGCCTCTACCTTCCAATCAAGTCTCAAGTCCCACAACAAGGAAGGCACTTAAAAACAACAACAACAACAACAGCCTCTAGTCCAGTCTCGGTTCTGCACCCTGCAGTCTCAAGTCAAGTCTCAAGTCCCGCAACAAGGCACTTTTTAAAAACAAGAAACAGCCTCTAGTCCAGTCTTAATTCTCTACCCTCAAGTTCAGTCTCAAGTCCTACAAGAGACTTTCAAGTCAAATCTGTAGTCTAGTCTCAATAATTTCTAATCCCTACCCTCCAGTCTCAAGTTAAAATAATAGAGATTATTACCTTTCAGAAGGAGGCAGCCCAAGCAGGCACAGGCAGCCCTAGTGGGCATATCTTGTGGAAGGAGGTACACTGGCCGACATGTGGCAATCACTGGATGAGATTGTGCGATTCTGCCCTCTGCCTCACTACTTCTGATAGGCATCAGACCCACTGACCCAGCATTTATATATACCATTGATTTTCAGCACAGGAAATAGTGCTGAACTTAAATATTAAATGAACTTAAATATTAAATAATGCTCAATTTAAATACATTAGAATACAACCCCAGATTTAATTTCTAAAATTGTTAGCAAAGGCCATTATTACTCCAAGGGGAAAACTCACCTACTTGCCATCTCCCCTTGTGTGTCTTGTCTCCCAGGTTTTCAGGCATCCTAGTCGCCCAGGTTTTCAGGCATCTTGGTCTCCAACAGACTATTTGGTTGGTGGATTCAAAAGATTTGGTTCACCTATTTTGGCACAGGGATTCGGATTCGCAAATCTTGAATCTTTGCTGCGGATTCAAGGATTTGGTTGGTCCATCCCTACTTTATATGCTGGAGGGGTGTGCTGTGCTTGGATGCTGAATTATACCTCATCTTCAGCTCATTCATGGTAATTTGGGCAGAGTAGTAAGCAATACAAGGGCAGCTATTTTTTAAAAAAATCCCACCATCCTCTTGGAGTGAATGGGAAGGAAATATATTCTCTGTCTGGAGAAGATGTAAAATTGTACCATCAAGGGGGCCATGGGAAATGAGCAATAGACTGAGAAGGTATGTATGACATTGATGCATTATCATTGCTTATGTCCAACCCTGGAATTTTCTCATATTTCTCTACTTTTGTATTTACCAATTTGCTTCCATCAGTAGCTACTAGCTTTTGAACTCAATGGACATTTCCTTCACAATGAAGGTAGTTCCACAGTTACCAAATAGCAAACGCAATCATCCCATGGAGGATTTTTCTAAATGCAACCATAGGATATCTCAAAGCATGAACAATATTCAGCTTAATATGAGACTCACAGCTGGCAGATTAACAGTACCTGACTTGAGTTATTTTTAAATTCAGACATGAAATGTAAAATATTTTAATTCTCTTAGCAATGAGTCATTTTGAGAAAGAACAATTCAAACTATGCACAATATATTGTAGTAAGAAATTTATCCAGGGTTCCAATAATTTTGTTATGACTTGGATGAGTCCCTTTAAAACCATTTAAATGAAAAAAAAAATTAAAAATTGTCAATACAATCCTTAAATTTTGTTTCAAATGACATTCCATGTAACATGGACCTATAATAACCATATTGTTCAAAATCCAAAGTTTGCCACTTGGTCCTGAATTTGCATAAAATGTTTAGGATGTCAACTTAAGTTCTAAATATCAGTTCCCAAATTTGAATTCTAGAGCAAAATCTAAATTCAGCTATTTTGTTTGGGAGATACCCAAATCAACTGATGGGTTAGGTCAAAAACATTACCTCTTGTCTGAGGGCCACCACCACCTGTGCCATAATAGCCAAGCCTAGCTTAGAGGTATCGTCGCAATTTTGCTGTGGTCACTTCAATGTTTGGGTAATGGGAGAGTGAGCCAACAAACAGCCAATCCAACCCTTTGACCTCCACAGACACAGTTGAAACCTAATTTACAGAGAAACATGAGGGAAGTGCTACAGCAAGATGCCCGGTAGACATGTCATGGGGGAAATTGGTTCTAAGAGACAGGATACTTTGAAAAAGGGAAAGAATTTATGTACCAAATGTGTTAATGGCCAAGATTTTAAGGCAGTGCCATGACATAAAGGCAGCAAGGCATTTTGGATTCATTAAAAGCTTAGTCCAAGTCAGGCTCCAATTCTGGTGACCTTCACTGGGACAGGATATAGAAGCCTACATCAAAAGCTGCCCAGTTTGTGATAGCTATAGTTACAACCATTCCCTACTTCACCTCATACATCGGATGAAATTAGCATGGACTTTATAGTGGACTTGCCTGAGAGTAAGTAGAAAACACAGATTTGGGTAGTGACTGACCTGTTTTCAAAGCAATCCCATTTTGTGCCCTGTACTTTAGTTCCAGTGGCTCCCCAACTGGCCACATTATTTGTGCAACACATCTATAGACTTCATGAGGTTTCCAGAAAGACCAAGATTTCCAGTTTACCTTCTAGTTTTTAAAGGCTTTCCTGAAGCTACTTGGTATCGAGCAGCTTAGCCCACCATGCCCAAACAGATGAGCAGACTGAGAGGGTCATCCAGATCCTTGAGCGGTACTTATAGTGTTATATTAATTTCCAACAGGATGATTGGGTAGACCTGTTGCCTTTCGGTGAAGTGGCTCATAACAACTCTGTCCATGTAAGCATGGGTCACTTCCCATTTCGAGTGTATATGGACAAGACCTTAAGTGTTCACCAGCCTTACTGATGAAGGAGGATGAACCTGTGACTTTGGCCAAATTGACCAAGTGAGTCAAAGCTGCATGGCCTGGGATTATGAGTGCCTTGGAGCATGCTAAGGACTCTTATAAAAAGCAGAATGACAAAAAGAGGACTCCTGAGTGGGGCTTTAAGGTGAGAGACTTAGTATACCTGTCAACTAAGTTTTTGCAATGTCACCAACCTTCAAAAAAGTTGGGTCAAAAGTATATTGGTCCTTTTCTCATAAAAAGAATGTTCAGTTCTGTGACTGTCAAACTATACTGTCTAATACATACCGACATGTACAGTTTTTCATTCCAGCTTCTAAATCCTGCAGCAAAAAAGATCTAGCACCCTATGAAGCCCACTCCACCCCTGTGATGATTGATGACCAGCACCATTTTGAAGTTAAACAAATCTTGAATTCTAGACAGCCCAAAGGCTGCCTTCAATATTTTGTTCTTTCCTATGGGAGAATCCAAGTAGATTGATTACCATCGTTTTAGGAACCCAAAACTGCTCCAGGACTTTCATAAGAAGTGCCCTGATAAACCAGGTCCAATGTAACATCACTTGTCAAGTTGGGAGGGGGTTAATGGCTGTAGTTTCATTATTTTCTGATTTACTTTTTTTTACACATTCTAAGGCCTTGGCTTATATAGCATATCATTTGTGATTCCCCATTTTTCATTGCTTTCGTATATCTTCATGCTAGCTTATCTTCACTGTTGCTTGGAAACTTTTGAGGGGTCGGAATTGCATGCGGGGGGCAGAATGTCAGAGGGCCTCTGCCACGCTAGCCATGCCAAGTTTAGCTGTACCATAGCCATATCGATGTGTTCACATAGATGTTTGGGTAATGGGAGGGGGAGCATGGGGACCAAGACCATTCTAATGAACTGGTGCGATCTGGTGTGTAGGAATGGAAAATGAACTGGAAGGAGTTAGGAGGTGCATAAGGGGTTCTTAAAACTGAAACCTGTATTGTATCCTCAGTTTTGGCAAGGACATTGTCTTGTTTGCTGAGTCTAATCTTTAATAAATCCTTTTCTGGATCCATCCGTGAAAACTTGATGATTGAGTTAGGACAAAACAAGAGATTACACTTCTTCTTTCTGATTCTCTTGGTTAATACACACATATCTGAATGTTAAGCACATAAATCTGTATAGTGTAACAGAGAAACACTTCAAGTTACAGTATAGATATCCATTATACTTATTTGGACTCTCATTGGCTTAGAGTTTAACAGTGATAACAATATTTACAGTTTAAATGTCTTTAAATATTCTTTTATCTCTGATTGTTGACTGGAGAGAACAGCAGGAAATGTTTGCATGCTGAAACTGGAACTCCTTGTTCTTCAACATATGGCTTGGATTGCTTTCATGAATCATTTGATGCTATTTCAACTGGACATCTTTTTTGTTTCTGGAACATGGTGATCTGAATTACAAGGTAGGGTGAATGGGAGACTGTCTGCATATTCTTTGTACAGATTCTGAGTTCCAAGATAGTAAGATGATAGGATCCAAGTGTAATAAATAAATTGCTCTTCAACATTGGCTGTAAGCTGTAAAACCTCAGATTATAACAGCTTAGTATTAGTGCACATGGATGTCTACATTATTGATAAATTAGACTGCAACACCCACTTAGCTGGCTGCAGGCCCCTTGAGCTCAGTGGAATGAGTTCAATAGCAATAGCACCGTGTATTTCTATACTGCTTATCAGCTAAGTGCTCTCTAAGAAGTTTACAATGTATTTAGCTAATTGCCCCCAACAAGCTGGGTACTCATTTTACCGACCTGTGGAAGGTAGGACTGCTGAGTCAACCTGGAGCCCAGCAGGATCGAACTTACAACCTTGTGGCTGCAGTACCAGTGTTTAACCACTGAGCCACCAAGGCTCAAGGGGCCGATAGACAGCTGAGTGGGTGCTTCAGTCTAATTTAACTACTATGGCATATATAGGGTTGTGCTCTTTGTTATAGGAAATTTATTCCATCAATTTCAGTGGGATTACAACATGACTCATTTGCAGGGCATCCATAGATGTCTACTGAAAACCATGTACCCTATAAATTAACAGGGCTTACTTCCAGTTAAGTGGAGATAGAATTGTTGTTTTATGCATAAATCTACTTAAAGTAGACTCACTGAATCAGTTGCTGAAGAGTAAGTCATTACTACTGTAAAACTCACTGATTCAGTGGATCTGTTTTTGTTGGGATTAGCAATCGAGTTTAATTGATATCCAAACCACTAAATATATTGTCATATGAAAACTGAATCTGTGACAATTATTACTAATAATTAGACACTCATATGGTACATTTAAGGTTGTAAGGAGGGTATCATGTATAAAATAAATACAATATTAATATATAAATATTAAGAAAAATGTATGAGATATAAAGCATATTTTAATAGAGTTCTCTTCATGGAGTCTACTGTGTCAGCCCTGAAATGTTGTGAAGCAAATTGTTTGCCAAAAGAATATGCCTGGAGGGTTTTTCCTTCCAAGAAGAAGAAATGCTTTTAAAATAATCCTACATCTAAGGAGTCCCCAGAATGCAACAGGATTTAGACTGAGATGAAAGCAAAGTTTATACTGTACTATGAAATGAAGATGTAGAAGCTGAGACAACATATTTGCTATGCACTAGCATAAGAATAAACCAGTAAAAAAGCAGATCTACAGACTAGTGGACTCGGTTAAAATTCAGTGTGTTTGCCTCTGACAGACTTGAAAAGAAATCAGTCCACAGTGCAGTTCATGACTAGTCAGAAAGCTTAACATGTAGTGGACTTAGAAAATCTTTGCCTCTCAAACCCAAGACAAAAGTTTTCTTGAAAGTACTATATGAACTCCTACAGAAGATGGAAATCTGATAAGAACAGAAAGTTAAAAGTTACAAAGCACAAACAGCTCAGAGGTGCGTTGTGCATTTTTCATACAAGAAGTCCCAATACTGAAAGACTATTTTGCAATAAGAAATATAAATAAAATTTATCATATTCAGAGCAGTGACAGAAGAGAGGTTCTCTAATATCATTTGAGAAAATCTTAGTTCTCATTAACACAACATTCTATGACTACAAAAATATTTTCCTTGATTACAAATGCATGAAATGTGGCTGACAAATTTGGGTTGCGTCACCCACACAACTTGTAAATGGTTCTGCAGATTGCAGTCTATGGTATTATACTGCAGGGGTATAAAACATGATGGGCTTATGTGTATCTAATTTCAAGAGTGGTTAATAATTTTATTCTCATCTTTTCCCAGCAAAATCACTGAATGATGGTAGAATGTGGCTCAAGGGTATAGTACCTAGGAAGTCTAGATATACTAAAAACTTATGATAATATCTTCAACAATGTTTAACTTAGTTTATTCCAAATTTTAATGTTCACATACAGTTTTAATATGGGCTATATATCTCATTTCCTGTTCTTTTACTTGTAATATTAAATTCTAGGGAGATGAACAACTTATGAGTTTCCTGCAGTGAATAGCAGTGATTTGAACTTTCTGTACTCCGGTTTGTCACCTTTTGAACTCTCTCCTGCTGTATCATCAGAAAAATGAAAGCCTTGTTTTCTAAACTAAAAATGTCAACATAACATGATTTTTAAAAACATATTGGAAGGAGCACAGTTCAAATCATTTCTGGCAAGCAGACAAAGAGCCAACCTCTCCAGGTCATCAATTTATTTATTTATTTTTTTCAGTTGTTCCCTCAGGACTTTACTGCATGCTTATTTGCTAAAAAAGATTTCTTTTGAGATAGTCCAAAAGAAATGCAAAAATGGCTTGCGTGTTTTCAATAGTAGGGCAAAATGTTGTGTTCTAATTCCATAAGTAAATATCAATTTGTTTAAACTCTGGGAAAGAAGCACTATCTTCACTGCAATTTTTCTTCTTGAGCTGAAAGCTCATGGCACTGCAGTTATGTGAGAAGCAGATCTGTCCACTTCCAAACTTACAGGGCTTGGGAAAAAAGGTTAAACACGAACATGAGAAAAGAGGCCTTAAACTGAGGTAAGGAGAAAAAAAGCATAACAATTTGTTGATGTCAGTAACACTTTACTTCCTGGGGCAAATATCTGAAGGTATCAGGGGTATGTTTTATTCAGACTGTATGTAATACAGATGGAAGAGGTTAACCCCTTTCTATACGCTCCTGTTCCAAGTCAAACACTACCATAACTTTTAGTTCTACTAAATATGCCTGCATTTTTATTTGCCTTTCATATTTTTATTGGATACATATACACGTAATTTTTGTGAACAGCTCTGGAAATTCTAATTGAATTCCAAATAAGCCAAAACTGACAAACAAGGACAAAGACTGGCCTTTCAGGACCCTGGACAGAGCTCAAGGCTTTTTGCAGCAACAGCTGTCTAAACTGAGCAGATTTATGCTTTTCAATCCTTACTAGCGTTTTTAGATTCTGTAGAGATCTCCGTAGAACCTTAAAAAAGAATCTCTGCCAATGAGGGATCCTTGCCCTAGGTCTCCTCTTTAGGCCCACTGAAATGTTATGCCTTGAGGACAAAATTGACAGACTCTTGGTAGACTCTGCCTCACAGTCTGTGGGAGATAGTACTTGGAAGGTTGGGTTCACACTGTGCTACTAGTCCCTCATTCTTTATGTCTGAGTCTAAGTCACTGCTGGATGTTTGTACCTCTCTGAATTAGGGGAAAAGATTACTGGATAAACAGCCTCCTTTTCCTCAATAGGTAGCTGAAGTGCTTGCTGTAACCTACACTTGAGAAACAGAAAATAAATATTTACTATACAAAAACACAGCCCTGCTTATTATGAATCTCAATGCATGTAAGGTGCCACTATGTATCAGTTAAAGCCTTGAAGACCAGAGAGATCTTTATTGATGAACACAAGTTCAGCTATCAGCATTGCGCTTCGGATACAAATGAACTTTTAAGTTCAGAGCAAGAATAAAGAATATAGCATATAATAACTCAAGATGGAGGTCCAGTGCAATTGCCTTCACGGGCTATGTAATTACTGCTGAGTAATACATACTGGGAAGGCATTTGGGAAGTTGATTCTTTTTTTCAGTTGTGAAATTTTGTTTCAGGTAAGCTTAGGGAGCTGGAAAATGATATGTTATCATCCTACCCAATCAAAACGTCCTATGCCTTTTGACACTCTGATTCCTGGCTCTGCTATTCCAGCATGTACTGTGTAGGGTGATGTCCCACCATTTCTGTGCCTATACTGGTTTCTTCTGTGCACCCATAACATGGTGGCATCATCAGTGTGCAGTTTTACAATTGGTTAGTAGTGGTGATGTTGCCATGGATGCTGATGTTGCTGAGTTTATTCCTGTGGCTGTTTTTGCTGTATAGAATCTATAGGATTGAAAGACATTATGCCAGTGCAATGCACACATTAGCAGCTGCCAGAACAGCAAGATCAGATACTTAATCTGTAAAACATGAGCACGGGGGGGGGGGGAGCAGCAACGATGGACATAGACAGCATGAAATAAGAGAAGGAAAACAAATGAGCATAAAGGTGTTTTAGCCTGGCTATATGAGACTGCTGGCAGTTATTGAGGGAGGCTTCACGAAAATCAATGTAGAAGCACTTTGAACCTTTCTAATCATCAAGATGCATCCATTGTGAAATATAATATTCACTAGGAATGCTTTCCTCTGAGAAATTAGAGTAATCTATTCTCCACTTTTGAAGCTAGATGAAAATATTGAACACTTGAAGCATCCACCCACTGACTTTGATGTGTGAGTGATAAGCACTTCTGAAAACTAGGCCACAAGGCTAGTCTTCTCAGTGGTGCAGCAGTTACTCTATATTTGAAAGCCCTGTTAGGAAGCTATACAAAGCATCTTGATTATCAATATAATTTTACAGCCAAGCAGGATAGAAATACTTTCAGAAATCCACTTCCAAGTATAAAAGAAGCCAGAATCTACTTGTCTTTATTATTTTCCAAAATTATGTTCATAAATACTTAATTTATACATTCTGCATTTTATGACACTGATTGCTTAATCTGTAGTTCATAATTCATCTCCTTGCTTTGCCGCCTATGCAAGACTCTTCAATGTATGCAGTGTGAGAGTTGTCATTAGCTACTATTAAATACCAGTATCACAACGGAAACATGGCAGCTGATATCAGAAATTATAGCATAATGATAAAAACATATACACCATAATAATGCTTCCTATCAAAAGCAGTAACATCTGGCAAAATAGTGATATTTGGTGGAAATCTTTTTTTGGAATATGCAGACATAAAAGCCTAACAGCAGACAATTTTGCTTGGTTTGCACAGGAAATTTCATCCCACAAACTTTAAAACTTTAAAATATAGCCAATATGTTACAACATATAAACCTAGTGAAGTAAGCTTTGGAAGAAATGTTAACAGCAGAAAATTTGAAAAGGGGAACAGTGATAAAAAGGCAAGACATGTTATCAAAAATTATCATATCTGAGCCAATGTGGTGTAGCGGTTAGAGCATTGGACTATGATCCTAGAGATCAGGATTCAATTTCCCATTCAGCCATGGAAACCTGCTGGGTGACTTTGGGCATGTCACATACTCTCAGTCCCAGAAAATCTTGCAATAGGTTTGCCTTGGGGTGGTAATAAGTCAGAAATGACTTGAAAGCACACAATAACAATGTGGCTTTTCCTCTACCGGGAAGCATCACAACAGTAGATACTAAAGTAGTCTATGCACTTTTTTTCTCACTTCTACTATAATGTGTTAATCAGTGATTGTTCTTTTCTGTTGTGGTGACACATGTATATTCTACATGATTGAAGAATTCGTTCATCTCATCATATGGAAGATACACAAGTCAAAGCTTTGCAAATTATTCTGAATTGTAAAAAGAGAAGTGAGTTCCTTATGTATCCCCTATTGGAATTTCCTTAAACTTGGCAAGCAATCTAGGATGCGTATTCAAATATCATAGACAGTCATCACTTATTTATGATAGCACGATCAAGCTTTTTCTATAGTAGGGATTGAGAACCTTTTCTATAGTAGGGATGGAGAACCCTTAGCTAGTCCTTTACGCATGGCCATGCAGCTGGGTTTTCACATACTGAAGTCTAAAACATTTGAAGGGTCCTAAACTTCCTCAACACAGAGAATAAAATCTTTTCTTAGCAAAATTAATGTTTTGTCTGAGATTCTGTGGTTACCCTTAAAATTGCTTCCATGGGAATGGAGCTTAATGCAAAAGCTATCAGTTATGTAAATAGTGTCCACATAAGTTGATACAGCAATATAAGGTACAGCATATTGACACCAACAGCCAACCAACAACCCAGCTTCTGGTGCCATTGGTGTTCTTTCTACTTCATCGTCCAAAGCAGATTGTATGCAATTTACTTATGTGAGGAGAACTGTCTGAAGGTTTGACAGTCTAGAATCTGTTTTTGGTAGCAACCATACTACTGCAATCATGTATAAATAGATCAGAAGAGACAAAACAGCCAGAAAGTAGCACTGGTTTGAGGTGCTATGGACTTTTTATGGAAAATGTTGTTTTATGTATTAGATATTATGGTAATAAAGCAACGAGCTAGTAAGTAATGGAATGTGGGGAGTGGTGATTGGTAGAACATTAGTGAGATGTTTGAAGGGATTCGAATACAGTTGGTGAAGGTCAAGTGGTATAGTTAAACCTTTAGTGTGGTGAAGTGAATGAATAAGAATTAGAGCTGAGAGAGTCAGTCAGTGACGTTTAGGAAATAATGAGTGATGCTTAAGAGTCTGGGTTACGTAGGAGAAGATTGTGAGTGAGAGTGAAATATTTGTTTTAACTGTATTAAACTGTTAATCTATTTTGTTATATTCAACTTCTGTTTAAAAAATATTGTTTTTGTATCATATCCTTTTGGCCTCCAGGAAGACGGTGTTCAGACATGTTGTCTTTTGAGTCAGTGAATAAAGAGGGATGGTGTTTGGTAGGGATATAAGTTACATAATGTCTCACAACTTAACTGCCACAACAGTTAATGCAATAACAGTCTTGGTGAGATGGAGACAAAGGAAAGTCCTCACTCTCAGCGGTAACAGTAAGATCTGTGGAAATCACATTTGGTAACAGCAGAGGTTTTGGCAGAACCTTACATCTGCTGGAAAAAGTAGTGAAATAAGGGGTAGAAGCCTCACAGGGTTTCCATTTCATTTTTAAACATTAAATGGTATGATTTTGTGTGGTTATCTTCAGACTAGGGAGGGAAAGAATTTTTTTTTTTTAAAAAAAATAAATGATCAAAAAATTGTTTTTTTTTAGTGTCAATAAACTCTAATGAGAAGAATCCTAGATATACTAAATAACTGGAAAATTTGAAGATCAACTCCTATGTAAGTCTCATTGATTCAGTGGGTTTACTCTAGTTAGGACTGACAATTGGATTTAAATGGATAAAATGCTATTCTCTATACTTAATAAGTGGATTACTTAGGGCATAATCCAATTCCCTATTGCATTATCACCACTGACTCCTGCATGCACTGCTCTCCCCTGCTTCTTCTGCCCTGGCAACATTTCTACAAGACCTGTCAATGGTTCCTTGAAATTTCAAATCACAGCCTTCTCTTCTGTCAGGTAAAACTCTTCCTCTAGATCTTAAGTTCAACCCTTGATATTTGCAGCCAGCAAAAGTTAGAAAAGTATCTTTTAGAAAGTCCCTGGAGGGCTGCAGTCTATCACTGGGCTCTATGGACCATTAATTTGATTCTTCGGACAGCTCCTTATCACATTTCATGGACAGAAAGGTTTTGCACAAAGGTTATCAGACAGTTCAGATTCCACACCTCAGTCCACATTGTACAGTTGTCTCACAGAACTGGGGTGATCAATCCAATGCGGCTGCAACTAAACTGTAGTAGATTGGTGGGCTGTAGAATGTATCTTTGTATCTAAAATTTGACATATGATTAAATCACAATTTTTAAACACTACTAATTCTCAAATTTTGAGAATATTGTGACAGAACTTAATCAGAACAACACAGACATCTACAAGCCCAGACATATACGTCTTCTGGTGCTTCTAGACAAGAACTGATGCCTAGATACAGACTATACGGAAAGCATGCATGTAAGGAAATCTTTTTCAGACTTGGGTTGGTACTCTTAAGAAACCTTGACATGTGACTAAAAGCATAGCATAAAATATCTTGCAGCCTGTTTTTGTGACTCTTTTGTGAAAGAGTGATTTGTGTTGAATAGATTGTATATCTCCTCGGAGCTTCTAGATAGCTTTCCTTCAGCATTGAACTGGGCATTTCTACCCAGCATGTGTTGTGAATTACCTTTTACAGAGCAATTATCAGTTCAACTCATAATGAACCAAAGCTGTAAAGAAAATGTCCATTTATGTTTTGCTTGACTTACTAAATGGCATAAAGTAAAAAAAAAATCACATTTGAAAGCCCATGTTACTACATTCCCTACAGGAATGGGATAGTCAACAAAGTCCTGAACAGTGAGGAACAAAATTGGAAGGGACGGGCATTAAGACACTGGGGCTGCCCCTCTCCTTACCTCAACAAAATTGCTTAGCCATTGCAAAGAATAAAAAAAGTATCATCATCATCATCATCATCATCATCTTTATTTTCATCCCGCTTTTCTCCCCAAGGGGACTCAAAGCAGATTACAGCCATTAAAAGAATCATAATTAAAAACTATCATATATGAAAGTTAAAACAAAAATTAAACTACAATAATAATTAAAGCATGTTAAAATACATATAAAAACAGCATTAAAATATCAATTAAATAATAATTAAAATGACCAGCACTGATAGCAATTACATATAAAATGCCTGCTGGAAGAGGAATGTTTTTAACTGTTTCCTGAAGGTAGGCAGGGAAGGTGCCAGTCTAACCTCTTTGGGCAGGGAGTTCCAGGGCCTGGGAGCAGTCACCCAGAAGGCCCTTTCCTGTGTTCCCGCGAAATGCACCTGTGAGGGTGGTGGGACTGAGCGAAGGGCCTCTCCCGCAGATCTCACGGCCGAGGGTGGTTCATAGGGGAGGATATGGACCTGAGCCCTATAGGGCTTTAAAGGTCATCGCCAGCCCGAAAAAACGGAAGGAAAAAGCACAGGAGGGCACTCAAAATTAGTGAGTGGGTTCAGCGCCCTGGGGAAAACTGCAGCCCCTCTTTAGGTAAAGGTTTTGCCTTGATTGCTGCCCGTGTGGGAGCCCCTAGCTCTTGATTCCTCCCCCCGCCCAGTTCTGGCTAGCTCGCTCTCTCTCTCTGCTTCTCGTTGGTCTCAAAATGCCATATTGTAAATTGCCCGAGATTTCAGGGAGGGGGAGGGTTGGAAGGCCACAGGAGCGGGGAAGGAGAGGGACCGGGAGAGAACCAGGTCACCCGGGCGACTGGCTTCCCAGGGCAGCGCTTGGGGTGGAGAAAGGGGAGGGCGGAGTGGGCGGAAACACAATCACTTTGTCAATTTCCAAAGCCCAGTTTGATGTCCTTGATTGTCATTCGTGGGGAACTCCCTCCCCCGCCCTTTCCCGCCCCGAAGGCGAGTGCGGGTTTCTCCCCGTGAATGTGCGCGCGCCTCCCTCCGTCTATATGCCTGCGCGGCGGTGCGCGTGTGTACGTATGTCTGTGCGCGTGAGTGGGTCCCTGCGAGTGTGTGCGTGTATCTATCCGGAGCGGGAGGGGGGAGCCCGGCGGGGTAAAACGTAGCGGCGGGGAAGGGCGATGCTGCCTCAGCGAACCCCACCTCGGATTCCTGGCAGCTGATTGGCGCCCGGGGACACAATCCCCGCCTCACAGCCAATCGGGAGCCCGCGGCTGGGCATGATGAGCTGCCTCTCCGTGGAGGGATTCCTGGAGAAGCTGCAGAGCGGTGATGCTCCAGCCTCGGCTCGGCGGCCCCTCCCTCGCCCAGTCGCGCGCTCTTTCTCTCCCCCCTCCCCCTCCCCCGCCGCCGCCGCCGCCGCCGCCGCCTCCCCTCTCCGCCCGCCCGCCCGCCAGCCAGGCAGCCGCCGGTAGCGGCTGAAACTTAACCCCCGACACAAAGCCAGCTCACGGAGGGAGCAGGGGAGGGGGAAAGGGGAGGGGTGCTACACCCAGGACCCGCGGGGGCGCGGGAGCGCGCGCCTGGGCGATGAGCGGGCAGGTCTGAGGAGGAAGGTTAGCCTCACCCCGGCACTTCTGCGCGCAATTATTTGTTCCCGAAGTCTCCCATCCCGGGAGTGGCAGCGAGCGGGCGAGTCTACTCAGCCGCCTCGGAGAGAGGGGGAGAGAGAGAGAGGAGCCCCTGAAGGACAGCCTCTTCTTCTCCTTCCTCCTGGTTCTGCTTGGCAGGTAAGGCGGCGGCGGCGGCGGCGGCGCCAGCGCCGGACTTGGCTCGCCGTGTCCTCGCTTCATGGCAGCGACTCGGAGGTCTGCGGTGCGTGCGGAGGGTGAGAAGGCGGCCAGAGAGAGGGGCTCGGAGGAGACCCCCGTGGCCTCTGGAAAGGGCAGCGAGGGGAAGCACATGGTTCTCCTCCAGATAATGGGGGCGGGGGCGCGTGGAGGGAAAGCAGGAGGTCCAGCGCGCGCTGCCTGGAGGTGTTTGGGGGGGGGCAGGGATGGAGAGGGAAGCCGGGTTGGGTTGATGCCTGGCAATCTCCACCCACTCTGCCCCGAAAAAGCCTCCCACCCACCTGGCGGTTTCTCTCCTCTGGAGGAGAAGTCGCCTGGTGTGTGACATGGGGTGAAATGGAAGGAGGTGGGGGGAGGAAAGAGAGAGAAGGGGGCGGGAGAGGAGGACGGAGGGGGAAAGAGGGTGACTTCTGTCTGCTCTCCAGGGACCGAAAGGGGCTAAAAAGACTCCCCAGCAGAAAAACTGCCTCGACGGCCGTAAACAAACCCTCCAGCTCCTCCTGACCGGAGAATCAGCTTCGGAAAGGACCAGTCGGGCACTTGGTTTTGTTGTTTTGGCCAAAGCAAGGAGGAGGGGAAGGAAAAGGGGCACCGAGCAAAAGTTAATTGCAGTCCGTTTGTAAGCATCAACCTCTCCACTTCCCGTTTCTCCTACCAATGATTTATTCCTTGAAGAAAAAGAGGGTCAGCGTCAGCAATTTCCAACAGAAGGTATCAGTGCTCCCCCTTCCCTCATAATACTCTGTTTGGCTGCTCAGGACTCACTTGCATCCTTTTGGATTCATTGCAGGGTAGGGTAGATACAGATATAGATGTTGTTTTCCAGCGGTATTCCATGAAAGATAATGCAAGTGGTTGCTGGAGATGAAAATGAAGCTTTTGAGATATAAAAATTACAGAGATGATGGACCTGCGTATCTCTATAGGAGCTGGCAGATTTGTATTTATTTTTATCATGGTTAAAAGCATCTCAATTTATAATTATTTCATAATTCTCTGTACTTTCTCTTCCACAGATAATGTATACTAGATTGTAGATAATCTGTGTAAGCCATATGGTATTATGGCACTGGAAATGTGGTTAAAAATGGAATGTATAAAGGCTTACCTATCGTGTTAGCAAAAGTTAAAGAAGCAGGTGTTACAAAGTTATAAAAAGACATTTTGAGGGATATCGCACCTCTTGTTTTCTTGTAAAGATATTGAGCCATTTACTGGAGCAACTATGTTCATTAAGCACACTCATCAGCATGAGTCTTTATGGCAGTTTCAACAATCTGCAATTCAGTCAACACTGATACAAGCTGCCTTTTACCATCGTTCATCAGACCCAGCTGAGTGATTTCGGTCAGAGTGGAAGTGATACAACAAAGTCTCTAGGTAAATGTTATTGGAAAGCATTCCAAGTGACGTTCTAAAATGAGTAGAAAAGCATATTTGGCCACAGTCTGTTGACTGATATAAACTTCCAATTGGCATGGGAGATGCCAAGTTTTGGGGGGTTTTAATGTCCAGTTGTGACTAAAGGTGGTATCTATGTGCTTATCTGGATCTGATCTCATACATTTTCTCACTAAATGATATTTTAGTAGCATTTTCCCACATATTCTTCTATTCTGAGTCCATACCATAATTTTAGATGCTTAGATTCTGTAACTCATAGCATCATCCTGTGAATTGCTCTTCTACTTTTGTACCCATTCTGTGTGTCTTCATGAGTATTGTTAACAGGGAGTTATTTTTAATTCTAAAGCAGATGTAAAAGGCAGATTAGAAGTATGGATGTTTCATTGAGTCGGCAAAAAGACTCTTAGGGTTAATCTGAAAACCTATGTTTTAAACCCATAATATCTGAAACTGCATTTTAAAGGATAATTATGTCTAGATAAATATGTAGGGGATGATTTCCCCTCAGTGTATGTGTATTTACATGCACTCATGTCAGGACAGGTAGAGAAAGCACAACATTCAACAGACTATAAGAGGATTTAAGAAATACTTTGTTTCTTACAAATTTGACCTATGGCAGGCGGGCATTTTGTTGCAGCAAAAATAATGAAGTCTTGTACCTTAAATACTTGTATATTTATTACAAAAGGTGTTGATAGTGCGGAAGATCTGGTTATTTAAATGTGACCTAGTTTTGTGTGGAGGAGACATTCTCTTCCTCTACCCTGTGCTGTTGCCTTTTTTTATAGAAGTATGTGTAAAGGCAGAACTCTATTCACTTGTCTTGCAGCGTTTGATATATATATGACTCCAAAATTGAGAGGTATAGAGAAAGCCATTTGCGGTATTCATCTGCACTGGTTTATTTCCACTGAAATCAATGAGTCCGCATCGTTTTAAGTGTTCTGTGAATTTTACTTGTTTGCAGTAAAAATCAGGACAACAGGCAGATCCTGTAAAAAGAAAAAAATAGGAAAAAGTCAGATAATATTATTCTGTAGGAGATTGTGAACTGTTTTGCACTTGCAAAAGCATTTAATGTTTCTGTGTACCTATTTCATACAACCTAATTTTCTTGCACATTAAAAGAGTGCTTAAGAGTGCCTTATGAATGGTTGATGCTAACATGCTGCCTCTATTTTAAGGGATATTAATCTGGAATCATGAGTTTTATCCCAGAGATCAAAGCCAGACTTTATTTCCCCCTCTCATTGAACAAATGTATAATAAGTTGTTTAGGTCTTCTGGCACTTGTTCATGAGTACAGAAATAAAAAGAGTGTGAATGAGGATTGAGCAATACTAGGCATTGATGGAATGGAGCAATATTGAATTATTATTATTATTATTAGTGGTAGTAGTAGTAGTAGTAGGTTTGTACAAGTACCACATATTCAAAAACAACTCTTCTGTGGACTAAATAGAAGAGACTGATGGAAGTTACAGAGGTAGAAAGCGACTCTGCTAGAGATGTGAAAGAACAGTATCCATATTTGTCTAATTACAGTAAAAAAATGGAAGCGTAAAATAAAAATTAATGGTAAATCTGTGCATTTACAGTTGGAATATTATATTTTTATTCAGGATTTGAAGATGTGTTTTAAGAGTTGCCTCTCTAGAAAGTACAAAGTTAATTGATAGTACTTCAGAGGAAAATTAAATCATATATTTGTGCTGTTGTGGCTGCTTTTTATTTATACAATGAGAAATTATTTTTAAATATAGCAAGTTCAATCATATCTAATATTCTGGGATCAAGATATTAAAAAACATGAACAGGTCAGCATGAGCATTCAGTATATTACCCACTACAGTCCCTGTGAAAGCTGACTTTCAGGTATTCCTGATGTTTCACATATAAAATAATTTTTACTAATCTGGACAATATCTCTAGTACTGTATTATAATGACAGCATTTTCCATAGGCTGCTAGTCTGTATATATATGTTTCAGAGCTATGGACTGAATGGCTCTAATATAGAATTCTACAAGGAAAAGAAATCAGACGGCTTTGGTGTTTTGGTCCTCTAGATTTGTTTGTTTTGAGCATTATAATGTATCCAAAAGAGCTTAATTAGGAATCTACACATGGGAAGCTTTTTGGATAAAGCTTGGACTATTATGTACCTATGGTATTTACAAAGACTATTTCACTCTAAATATGCTTGAATTAATAAATGCAGTATTATGCAAACAAATATTTGGAGGATATTTTAAATGTGCAAAAGTAATCTGTAAGCAGTAGATGGAAGTTTTTTTAATGTAATGCACCAACCAGCTAGGAAATGCTTTAAAATAGTTCAGATATTGCCACTTGTAATGCACACTCTCACACATGGTATACATATTTAATATTAATGTATAGAAAGATAGAAATTTTATCTGTATAAAATCTTTGGTGATACTTAAGGTAGAGAGTGGACAGATTTAGGTAGCACTAATGTGCTTTCCTTCTAAATGTTCCATGTGAAGAGACCTCATTTGTAGCAACAATATGAAAATTAAAAACAAAACAAAAATCCCTGAAATCAGACTTTCAAAACAAAAATGGGATACTGACGTGTATGTCCTGCATACATCAAATTAACTGTAAAAGATGGCTGGTTTTGTCACTTCATTTAGGTTTTTACAGTTTGAAATTGCGATGTGTATACTTGTTTTCACAGTAATTCAAAAGGTAGTTCAGCATGAATTCTCAAGTACCTTACCTGACAAGTAGTTCACTTGATTTTAGTTGAGATTACTGAAGAAAAATCATTTTGAGATATGCAGCCCAAACCCTAAGACGATACCAGTTTTAAGTAGTTTCAGCTTGTTTTAAAATGGCTCTGGGATTTCAACATTTTCTTCTCTGTCATATTTTGTTTTTGTTTTCACCAGTTCCTTTAAGCTGCATCCACTGGGAATTTCTTCATTTCTCTTCTAGAGGGAGCTGTGCCTCTCAGTCCTTGAAGATTCTTTGCAGATTCTTTCTGGAATTCATTTCTGTTTCAGCCACAGTACCTAGTATTAGTTGAGGGAGAAAAATATGAGAATAATAAAACAGGATAAAATATGATTAAAGTGATGAATAACTGAATATCTGATGGGGTTTGATATTTTGGAAAACTGATGCTAGATTAACATAATATGGACTGATGTTATTTCAGGCAGTGTTCAATGTGAAAAATATTTAACACTGATCAAAACACATTATTTATATACGAAATATCTTTTCAATTAACCATTTTTGCATATCTGTAATGTAAAATAAGAATATAAAAACGTTATATACGTGGTCTGTATCTATTGCAGAAATGTCTTGAATATTTTTATATCATTTTTGTATTTTACTTTATTCATTTTTGATGTTTCCCCCATTCATTTGCAGACATACATTAGGTAACAGTATGTGTAGACAAATATCAGGAAGCTAATTGAATTGAGTAGAACTGATAAGAAGCATTAAAATAATAATAATATCCTGTCTTGAAACAGCTAAAATCTTTCACCTATTTGAAAGTCCAGTCAAGAATACTGTACTCACCAGTATGCGCAGGATTTTGTGCATTCTCCAATAGATTTTGGTGGAGGTGCTGGCCACCTCCACCATATCTGAAATATGCATATTTCAGATCTCCATATTTCACATACAAGGTTAAGAGAGTGTTGTTCATTGACAATAAAGAACTCTGGCATTTAAGATCAAATTTACGTTTTTGTCTCTGATGTTTAGTAGTTTGTTTGTTTTTACACCTGTCATAACATTCTAACTTTAGTGAAGGTGCCAAATGCTAAGGGGCAAAACCTTTGGATAAGCACTAATAATGTTTACACAAGTTATACTAAGAAAGGAATACATAGTTAAGTTGTCTGTTTTGGCTTTGTGGTGAATATGACTGGATTATAATTTTGTTGCATCCGACTTACATAATTTGTAGTCTGTGATTCCAAACTTGAGGTAGTCACAATGAAATTTTGGTAGGGTTTTAATTTACCTTCCTTCAAGGAGAAGAAAGGTAAATTTTCCTGTTTGCTTTTTTATCGTTTTTTTTTTATTAGCCTGGATGTTATTTTGTTGTTGTATGTCTTTTCCTTATAGCTGATAGGCAATTTTACTTAGACTGGCTACCATGTGTTATGCTCTTTAAACAAAAATCAATAAATAAAATAATTTCTGCAAAGGAAAACAGGTCTGTTGAATACTTCAAAAAGACTGGACTGTTGGTGGTGGGCTTTATATTTATTTGCTTTGTGAAAAAGCTCGTGATGTCCCCTAATCCCTCACTCCTGTTTTTAAAATTACCATATACAGAAAGCTGTGTATTTCATGCTTGTTTGAGTTCTTGCTGCTGTTGTTGTTGTTGCCTTATTCTGTCTACTGATTCTTTTGGACCAAGTTTATAACAGCATGGTAGAAATATCCAGTGTCATTGTCTGTTTGGCCTCCCCCACTCCCGACATTCCTATTGCCTTGTCAATAACAGTAATAGTAACAGTAAGAAGCAAATCTAGCACAGATGTCACTTTTGTAAATTTCTGGGTTTAGAAAGCTGCTCCCCATCTCTTCCCAAAATGGTGGCAAGCTACACTGAACTCAGCATTCCAGATTGTGAGGTAAGGGGTTTTATTAAGGTATAGCTTGAAGATTTTGGGTTGCATCTGTTTGATTTAAGGAACTGAAAATGAGTTTAGTCCTGCCTATGCATGAGGTGAAGGCACTTGTATATGTGTGCATACATTATTTATGTTGATTTATAGGGACCCCATAAATTTCGTAAGGTTTTCTTAGGCAACAAAGACTCAGACCTGGTTTTGTGAGCTCCTTCCTCTAAAATATAGCCTTGACCCCCTGGTATTCATTGGTGGTCTGCCATCTAAGTATGACAGTGCTGACCTTGCTTAGCTTCCAAGATCAGACAGTATCTGCTGCCTTTAGGGCAGTGGTTCTCAACCTGTGGGTCCCCAGATGTTCATGGACTTCAGCTCCCAGAAGCCCCAGCCACTATGGTCAATGCTCAGGGCTTCTGGAAGCTGAAGTCCACAAACATCTGGGGACCCACAGGTTGAGAACCACTGCTTTAGGGTATTTAGGCTCTTGGGAAGTACTTACCCTTGTGTATATCCAGTTTTCACTGAATCACCTCATTTATTGCATTAGTTTTCCCTACATTCCTATATCCCATATGATGCTGGAAGGTTGCTCAAACCTTCAGTAACTGTATTTACAAGTCAAGGAGCTGAAAAAGATAGTGAGGAACCAGAAAAATGGGTGCCTTACCTTCTGTGAGCACAAGTGCTTTCTACTGGTGCAAAGTCATTGTTGGATACAATCCAGAAACTTATAGAATCATAGAGTTGTCAGAGACCATTATAGCCATTGAGTTCAACCCCCTGCCATGCAGGAACACACACGCTCAAAGCATCCTCAGCAAATGGCCATAAAGGTGAATCCACTACCCTCCAAGGGAGCATATTCCACTGTTGAATGGCTCTTATAGTCAGGAAGTTCTTCCTGATGTTTAGGTAGAATCTCTTTTCCTGTAGTTTGAATCCATTGCTGTGTGTCTTAGTCTCTAAAGCAGCAGAAAACAAGCTTGCTCCATCTTCAACATGACATCCCTTCAAATATTTAAACGTGGCTATTGTGTCACCTCTTAACCTTTTTTTTCATCAAGCCAAACACATCTAGCTCTCTAAGCTGTTCCTCATCAGTCGTGGTTTCTAGATCCTTCACCATTTTGGTCACCGTCTTCTGGCCACATTCCAGCTTGTTAATATCCTTCTTGAATTGTGGTGCCCAGAACTGGACACAGTGTTCCAGGTGAAATCTAACTAAAGCAGAATAGAGTGGTATTATTACCTCCTTGGATCTAGACACTATACTTCTATCGATGCAGCCCAGAATTGCATTGGCGTTTTTAGCTGCTGCATCATACTGCTTACTCATTTCAGCTTGTGGTCGACTAGTATTCCTAGGTTCCTTTCACATGTACTGTTTTCAAGCCAGGTATCACCCATCCTATATCTGTGCATTTCATTCTTTCTTCCCAAGTGTAGTACCGTACATTTCTCCCTGTTAAAACTCATTTTGTTAGCTTTAGTTCACCTCTCTAATCTGTCAAAGTCGTTTTGAATTCTGATCCTGTCCTCTGGGGTATTAGCTATCCCTCCTAATTTGGTGTCATCTGAAAATTTGATGACCATGCCTTCTATTCCCTCATCCAAGTAATTGATAAAGATGTTGAATAGCACTGGGCCCAGGACAGACCCTGTGGCACTCCACTAGTCACTTCTTTCCAGAATGAGGAGGAGCCATTGGTGAGCACCCTTTGTGTTCAGCCAGTGAGCCAATTACAAATCCACCTAACAGTAGCTTTATCTAACCCACATTTTATTAATTTGATTGCAAGAATATCATGGGGGGCCTTGTCAAAGGCCTTACTGAAATCAAGATATGCTACATGCATAGCATTGCCTTCATCCACCAATCTTGTAACTCTCTCTATATAAAAAAAAGATATCAGATTAGTCTGGCATGGTTTGTTTTTGAGAACCCTGTGTTGATTTTTTGTGATCACGGCATTCCTTTCTAAACGCTTACAGACTGTCTGTTTAATGATCTACTCTAGGATCATTTCTGGTATTCATGCCAGACTGACTGGGTGGTAATTGTTTGATTCCTCTTTTTCCCCTCTTTGAAGATAGGGACAACATTTACCCTTCTCCAGTCTGCTAGGACTTCTCCTGATCTCCAGGAATTCTCAAGGTTTCTTGCCAGTGGTTGTGAAATTATAGGTCGTTGTGGATTTTCCAGGCTTTGAGGCTGTGTTCTATTAGTATTTTCTCCTGATGTTTTGCCTACATCTGTGGCTGGCATCTTCAGAATATCTTTAGATCCTCTGAAGATGCTAGCCACAGATGCAGGCAAGATGTCAGGAGAAAATACTGATAGAACATGGCTTCAAAGCCAGGAAAACCCACAACATCCTGTGGATTCCAGCCATGAAAGCCTTCAACTTTACAGGTTATGAAATTACTTCTGCCAGTTCTTTTAAAATCTCGGGTGTAGTTCATCTGACCTTGGTGACTTGAATTTATTTAGAGTAGCCAGGTATTCCTGTAGTACCTCTTTACCTATTCTGTGCTGATTTTTCCCTATTACATCATCTATTCCATTTTCTCTTGAATGAACACTGTTTTTCTTTCTGGAGAAAATAGAAGAAAAGAAGATGTTGAATAGTTCTGCCCTTTCTCTGTCCTCTGTTACCACTTGTCCATCTTCCCCTCTCAGTGGTCCTATCATCTGCTTGTTTTTCCTCTTGTCACAGACATAACCAAAAAAGCCCTTTTTGTTGTTTTTTAACCTCTCTAGGAAGTCTGAGCTCATTCTGTGCTTTAGCTTTTCTGACTTTTTCCCTACATGTGCTGGCTGTTTGCATGAATTCCTCTCTGGTGATTTCCCCCTTTTTTCTATTTCTTGTACAATCTTAGTTCATTTGAAAGTTCTTTAGACATCCATCCTGATTTCTTTAGACATCTCTCATTTTGTCTCCTCAATAGAATTGTTTGAAGCTATGAGTTCAATATCTCAGTTTTGAGAAAGTCCCAACCATCATAAACTCCTTTCTCTTTTAGTATGCCTGACTGCAGGATGGCACCTAATATTTCCCTAAGTGTACTGAAATCAGCTTTCTTAAAGTCTAGAATGCGAGTCTGACTATGCTTGGCTTCCCCTTTCCACGGTATAACAGACTTCAGGAGAACATGGTCACTCCCACCTAAGGATCCTGCCATTTTCATCCAGGTCATCATTGTTGGTTAGGATCAAGTCCAAAACAGCTGATCCCCTTGTTGTCTTTTCCACTTTCTGGACCATGAATTTGTTTGCAAGGCAAGTGAGGAACTTGTTGTGGTATTCTTGGCAGAATTTGACTTCTAACAAATATCAGGATAATTAAAGTCTCCATTACTCCTGTCTGTTTTTTTCTGAATGTGTGGTCATCTGTTTTAGGAAGGCTCCATCTACATACTCAACCTGGCTTGGGGGGTCTGTAATAGACCCCCAAAATGACATCCCGTTTTTTCTCTCCCCCTTAATTTTTACTCAGATGCTCTCAATGTGGCTTCCAGGATTTAAATCACGGATCTCTTCACCAGGTGTAAACATCCTTCATATACTGCTGTGTCTTCCTCCTTTCCTTTTTAGGTGCACTGAAGTTTCTGAAATAGTTTCCAGATCTTAATGGTTCAGTGGTCTCAGTGGTGCTTAACCAGTAATAAAATTGTTATTCTATATGTGAACAATCTAGATCTGTGGACTGTAATAGTATTTTTTTGGCAGTAGAAATGATTGAATTGCCCATTCCCTCCCACCAATATCTCCAGAGCCCCTCTGGAACAGATGTGGAGTATGTGTGTTTGGGGAGGAGGTACTATATGAGAAAAGAAAGGAAGGGAAAGTTTCTGTCATGCATCTACTTAAATGAAGTTGGATTTAAGCTTATGATATGAAATAAAATGTGCAAATTGTCCTTTTTGCTGCTTTATTTTATAATATGAAAACCTGTAGCCTAATTCAAAATTGACCAGGATAAATAAGAATAATCTAGAGAATGATTGCTAGATGTTTGTAATTTTACATTCAACCCATTATAAATCAGTCTAGTACCATCTCTGTATCAACTGACAGACTACTTTTCCTTCCATCTCCATACTTACTATGCAGTACTGGGTGGTCTGTCTTGCTGTAAAAAAATTTAATTCCTAGTTTTAGTATAACTGTGTGGCAGCGTCCAGCAGTTCTGTGCAGAAATGTAAATGTCATTTCCATGTTTCCTGATGTCCCTGCATGCTTTGTGTACATTTATATACCTATCTAGAACTTAAACATTGAGGCTCATTCCTGGCCTTGAGGAGTGAGAGAAAAAGATTTGGCCAGTGAGGAGTGTATATGAACTAAACAGTGCACCTTTTTGCCTTTAATGGCCAGGGCTGTAATTCACTATTTTCCAGTGTAACGTAATGAGATTTCTGCCTCTTATGCATAACATAACAAAGAAGGGGATGGTTCCTTTTTTGATAAAAGTTAAGGTACAATGTTAACTTTTATAAAAAAAAACCCTAACGATCTCCTGCTCTGAGTGGAATGGTGAAAGGTGAGTGCTTAGTTCACCATGGTAGAAACTCAGAGAAGCATTGACCCTCTCTACTCTCGCAGCGCTTCTTTGAGGGGAAACACCATTCCCCCCCCCCGGCTTTTAAAAAGGACAGAAGCAGCACTGTAGCAGAGAGAGTAAAGGGGATTGGTGCTGCTTGTAGGTTCTCCTGGGATGGAAAAGCTTCAATTTTTGCCACTTTACTCAGAGAGTGGAATGAGAGTTAAGGTACAATACTTACGTGACCCATGGACAGGTTGGCTCAGGTTTTTGAGGTTAATTTTTTGACTAAAATTTTTAGACTTATACATGAGTATATATACTAGTTGGAATGTTTAAACATTTTTTAAAAAATTACCCTGTGTTTTATACCTTCTTCCATTCTGCCAAATGAAAGAATCAGCTGCTGCCACCAAAACTGACGTGCAGTCAAGGGGATTGGAGTGGAAATGGAGTGGAGTGGAGTTTTGGAGCAGAGTTTGGCAGGCTGGTTGCTTCAGAAAGTGACACTGGGCAGACTAGTTGGTGTGAACTATGAGAAAGAGTTTAGATGAAAGTGGATGTTTTATTTATGCTTGAAACCAGCTCAAGCATAATATTGCTAGAAAAAGTGGGTGGGGGCATAGATGGGGAAAGAATAGGGATTGGGTGAGTGATTGCTTGTATACCCATTCACCCACCCAATTCATCTGTCCAGTGTACATGGCAACCATGTGGTCTGTTACACTGTACCTACATGCATGTCAGAGTCCAGACAGGGTAGTCAGACTTAGAGTGATGCTGATCAGGGGTGAAGGGAACCAGAAAATGTTTTCCTCTACCTTTCAGTGGAAAATATCTTCAGTCTTAAAAATTACCAGCGTAAAGGTTAAATGGTTGGCACATGTTGATAAAGCATGCTCTTGAGGGCAGCTTTGTAAGCTATGTGGGAAGGGAGAGAGGAAGGGAGGGGCTCAGACAGAATGTAGCAGGGAATGAGATGATAGCCCCTTGAACTTTTATTTACAGTCCTGGTATAACTGATCCATGAATAATAGTAAGCTAAAAGTACTGTGGTCTCTTTTGAACTTTAAAATTATCTAATGGAAGGAGTGAAAGGACAAGAGGGAAAATGTTCAGAGAGCTCAGTAGAGGTCAGATAATCATTGTGGTACTCAGTGCACTGCTTCAGGCTTTCAACAGCCTCGTATTGTATTTTGGTATATTTTTATTATGGTTTATGAAATGGAATGCCATTTTCTATACTAACATGTATTTTAAAAAAACCTCTTCTTTGGTAGTTTCCTGATTAAGTGCTAAAAGAACAGTGCTCCATGAAAACCACTTAAATGACAAGAAAAGCTTTAAAGGACCTAATCTGGTTTCATTGCTATTTTCTTGACTTCTGTCTGTCTGTCTGTCTGTCTGTCTGTCTGTCTCTCTCTCTCTCTCTCTCTCTCTCTCTTTTTTGGTAACTTAATAAAAAATTTCTGGGAAAAAGTTTGTCTTGCCTATTAAACTAGCTGAAAATAACCGTGAACCATCTGTACCATCTGCACGGCTACATATATTGAGCATTGCTGTTAAATATTGACAAACATATTGTTGAGATTAGAACAGAAAGTTGGAACTCTCTTTCTAACATTCTGTGGTGCACATTAGAGGCTTGTGCCCACCATATTAGCTTAACAGATGAGGTTTGACACATAGGCCAGTATCCAACAGAATACTTCTACTGATGGAATTCTGAGAGGGGTGAATTCTGAATTGGGTACGTTTCCACTTTAGCCGCCAGCATAACCTGCTCTGGAGGGCTTGTAAGTAGGTTCTACTGAGTGAGTGGATGCTTCTCCAAAGCCAGATTTCAGTTGTCAGGCAGATGAGAGAGTACAGAGAAAAGGCAAAGGAAAGGAAACCCCATTATGCTGATGATTGGAGCCTTCACTGGGCATTGTTCAGGTGACACCAACTTGGTGGCAATGAACAGAGGCCATGTCAATGAGGCAGTGAGTCTATTCTGGGTTTCACTCTGAATATTAAAGGAGCTATCCAAGATGCTGAACCTATCTCCAAAATAAGCTCTACAACCTTGATAACTCCTTTGAAATTTAGACTAAACTCAACTGACATAAGAGTCAGCCAGTGGAGAGAAAGAAGGAATCAAGTGTTCGACAAGCAGGGTTCATCTTATTCTTGGAACCATGACTGAGGATCAGTGAAGAGTTTAAAAATATAGAGGTCAAATATATATTCAAATATATTACTAAGACCGAATAATATTTTTACTATGGGGTCTTAGATTTACAGGTTACCTGCTACAACTAGATTTCTCAAGTGCGTTTACATGCCAGAAAAAGAAACAATAATTTCTGCTTTGCAGCGTACACTTTGAGAATCACATTTTAAGCCTCTTATTTTAAAGGTTTTAACTGAGGGGTGTTTTAATGGATTGTTTAATGCTTTGGGGTTTCGTGTATATATTTTAGGCATTTTTATTGGTTGTACATCACGTTGAGATATTTATAGGTTTGGGAAGTAGTATAGAAAACTGGCTTTTTTAATTATTGTCATCATTGTTGTCATCATTGTCAGCATCTTCCAGCTTAATTTTCATCAGAATCTTTTCTTCAGACAGGATGCATTTATTTAAAAAGCAACCATTCTTGTTTGAGAAGCACTGTATGATAATTTTCATATTTTGCTGACAAAGAGCAGACTTGCATTGATGAAATCTGTGTGCCTTATCCTTTTCACTGGAGTGCCTCTCCTCCAGGATTTCTGTTTTTGTTGTAATGGATTCTATTCATGTCCTTCTTTGAACTTGAACTAAAATTGTTAAGGCATTCCAACATAAAGATAGAGATGCATTAGTGGAACACATTTTTCAAGGGTACACATGGAGATAAAGTCAGGAGTATTTTGTTCGTTGTACAGCATCTACTTATAATTTTTTCTTAAGTTTGGTCTGGTGTTGTTTTTTTTAAGTTCACAATAAAATGATCTGTAGCAGTTTCCTTTCTTGATAGTAATATATAGAATTTTTTTAGCTTGTAATCTTAACCACACTTATTGAGACGTAAACTTCAGTGATCACAGTGGAGTTTACTTGTAAGCAACAATGTGTAGGATTAGGTTGCAAATGTTTCTCGTTTAATAAACTGTTCTTTCAGACTCCTGCTTTTTTAAGATAAAGCGTGAGGACTTGTTCATTCTTGACAGAAAGATACCATCACTTGAAACTTCCAGAGCTAGCAGGAGTAAACTGCTCTTGTAGAGAAAAAGAATTCAGATTTTTCACAGTCTAAGAGGCCTAGTAGATTATGCAGTGATAGAAGGGTGCCTACTGTAGTACTGGTATTCAGGGTATATTGTCTGTACTTAGTATTGTTTATTTCTTTGAAATATTTATACACTGCGTACAAGCCAAGGCCCTATAGGCGTCTTATAATATATTTAAAATACAACAGAGCACACAGTCAGGATGGTTGACTGCTGATGTTTTTTCCAAGCCTCTGGTGGAAACAGACTAGCAGACACATTAGGGACTGGTGAGCAGCAAGTGGGAGTGGGACACATGTACAGTTCTTTCCTAGCCCTTACATAATCCAGATAGGACTTTACAGAATCTCTGGGCTATTGTATGCCTCAAGTCAAATAACTTTGGTTCATATATGTCTCCCAAACATAGAAAGGAGTGAAGATCGTGTAGATGCTGTCAGTTTTAATCCTTGACATCTCCAGGATCAACACAGTGATAAAGTAAAAGTCCTCTGTCTAAGAGTCTGTAAAGCTACTGCCAGTTGAAGTAGATATTGGTCTAGTTGATAAATGATTTGACCTAGTATACTATAACTTCTTTTGTTACCTGTGTTGCTCACCTAAGCTGTTGCTTAAGTCTGTCATAGTTATGATTCCTATGTCCTGTGTACTGATCAACATGCTATCTTCATGAACTGAACTTCTCATATGAGTGTAACTTGTGCAACCGTGGAGGTATACACAGAAGATTGCATCAGCTGACTCATCTCCTACTGTGAAAAAACTTCCTGGTTTCCACTGCTCCTGAGCAGGGAAGGAGTTGTTTTGAATTTTTGTAGATATATCTGCTGATGTGACATTGTTCACATGAATAGACCACTTGTATGACCAGATATTGGCACATATCCATTGGCTTCAATAATAGGCAGAGTGTCTGTGTGTATACAGGCACAGTTGGAGATGGAAGTTAAATATTGAAGTCCTAACATTCTATCTTCTTTAGAAATATCATCCCCAAAATGAGCCTTCCAGCTGGTGCATTTAGATATATCTGACCTTTAAATACTGCTTTTGATTTCAGAATACCTTTAGCTGAGTTACACTGAATAGTGTAGAAGGAAACACAAAACATACCTTCCAGTCCATTTTGTAGACAGTTGAGGCTTGACAAGTGCTATCTTTCTTTACATTCTTTTTCATCCTGTGTTTTTAAGGTTGAGTTGAGATTGAAAGTGGTTGCAAGTGTTTGAGAAATTTAGTTTTGAAAACATTTTTCAGGATATATTAGCACTCCTTGTATTAGCACTTCTTGTAACAGAACCATAATTTGAGAGAGATACTTAGCTATGTGGATAGTAGTCTGGGGAAAAAGTTAAATAGCTGGACTAGGGCAAACAGTTGCATCTATTGAATATGACCTGGACAATACAGAACTAAACTTGAGTCTGAAGTAACTGGGAGAAAAGGATCCAGATTAATGCCAATTTAGATTTTCAGTAATTCTATGACTTTCAACTTTAGTCTCTCCAACCATATAAAAAACTCCTTGGTCCCTTTTTTGTGTATTTTGTAAACATAAATGGCTATTGTTCCTTAATCAATCATGACTTCTGTTATGTGGGACCAAATGGCAATTTGCTTGTCAGGGCTCCAATAATGCTTTGTTTGCTGTATAAATTTGTAATTGGGTAGTAATTTAATGTTTGCATTAACCATACCAGCATAGATATAATACCAAGGGTATAATGGGGAAGATATACCTTACGATAATGAAATCAGGTTACTATAAATTGAATTACCACTGAAATACAATTATGTGAAGGGCTTATTATAGCTGTTTCCCAGGAGAAGAACTTTCGTTATCAATTTTATAAGGAAGAACAATTCAGTTTTTGCAAGCCTGTTTCTATTTCTTTTATCCCTCACCAATCTTCCAGTATCATGGATTATGCTAATAAGCCAGAACACAGGTGATAGATAAAAGTAAAAATATAACTCTCCATTATAAATAAAGTTTGTGCACTGTACAGATTCTTCTTCCTTTCTTCACAGTTTTTGGAGAGAACAAGATACTGAGTCTGTCTGTGAGTAATACGCTATCCTTCTTTGGTAGTGAGATATTCACTGTTTATCCACAGCCTATGACCAATCAGGACTACTCCTACCATTAAACAGAGTATGGCACCCACCTATGGCAGCAGGAGCTGAAGAGTGGGGAACTAACAAAGCAGAACTACCTAAACTGACCTGCTGCCCTTAGGTGCATTGGATGACATTGGTCATGACCAGAGCCAGGCCAGTAGTTTGGATTTCTACCTAGATGATGTTGGGCCAGACAGATTAGAAGGAGCCAGAAGCAAAGATCAAGGAGTCATAGCCGTGACATCAGACCTAAGACACAGCCTGTCTACCAAGAGAGACTCCTAAATGGAGATCTCCAGATGCATAGCTAGACACTTCCCGCAGTGCTCTTGTAACACTCAGTACCCAAAAGAGCACCTCACCCCCCAAATCCTTCCTGGTCAGTGTGTAGCTACCAATGTCTTGGAATGTGGGCACAAAGCCAGAGATCAACCAATGCTCAGATAAGCTTAAACTGAAGCAGTGTAAGTAGTCAGTGCTGTTGTTTTAGCTAAAACACAATGTTATACCAAGGTGGCAAGAAATAACTGTTATTTTTCCCCTTCCAATGGATGCCAGACATTTGCTTCCTTCTGTAGCAAAATTCAGTGGACTGTCGTATGAAAAAATGATAGAGAAGATGCCCTCTTCTTAGGTTTTTTTTAATTGTTACATAAAATCTGATTAAGCTGGGATCGTGTTGGAATTGTCATATCCTTAGGTATGCCCATCTTTCATGCCTAACACTCTCTAGAGCAGTGGTGCAACAAGACACCAGGGATGTCACCATTTCCTCAGTGTGTTGAAAGACCCAGAGCATGCTGCTTGAGTCATACTATAACCTTATTCAATTAACCAAGGAAAAAAAAACATAATCTCCTCCATTGAGCTGTTTTCCTAGTACAAGACCTGGAAGCTATTTTCCTCTCTTTGATTTCTGGTTGTAATGATGGAATATAGTTCATCTGGCCCAGCCTTCATTTAGAGGCAACACAGTGCTCCCATAATTTAGACAGTAGGCTTCTGAATTATGAAACATAATTTAATAGGCACCACTAAAACCTGAGAGGAGGGAATGAAACTCATGAGTAGACTGTAGCAATGGAGGGCTATAGCCTTTTCAAACAGAAGGTGAGGAGGAATATGTAGAGGATGTTTATGTGTGTGAGGAGATCTATAACTTGAAGTATTGAAGGCAAGTTGAAAGAATTTGGATTAATATATAGAGTGGTTTGAGGGTTGGACGAGGAGACTGGAGACCTGCATTCAAATCCCTGCTCAGCCACTGGGTAGCCTTGGGCAAGTCACACTCTTTCAGCCTTGGGGCAGGCAAAAGTAATTCCTCTCTGAGCAACTTCTATCAAATTGTGATAGGTTTGTGTTAAGGTTGGCATAAGTCAGAAATGACTTGAAGGCAAACAATATGTATAGTATGTATGTATGTGTATATATATAGGGTAGAGAAATCACAGTGGCAACTTGATGAGGGTTTGCTATAGGACTGTAAGCCAGAATGAAGATTGGATGATGCTTTCTTATAGTAGACTACCAAACATTAAGAAAAAAAAAGAGAGAGAGACAGTATTAATGGACAACTTCAACTAACCTGATGTCTGTTGGGAGACAAGCTCTGACAAGAATGTAAGGTTCAGCGGGTTCTTCACTTGCCTTGCTGACAGTTTCATTTTCCAGAAGGTGGAAGAAGGAACAAGGGGATTGATTTGTTTGGGCCAGATTCTCAGTAGCGTGGAAGAATTGGTTAATGATGTAGAAGTAGTAAGAACCCAAGATGGAAGTGACCATGTTTTCCTGGGGTTCATTGCACAGGGAAAAGGGAAAGCCAAGTATAGTTGGATGTTCAATCCACACTTTAAGAAAGCTATTTTCAATAGTCTTAAGAAAATATTGGGTGAGATTTTGTAATCATAAATACTCAGAGAGCAGGGTATTTATGACAGATGACTGTGACCTATTCAAAGCAAAATTGCAAACAATTTCAGTGAGAATGGAAAGTGGGAGATGCCTAAAAAAACTGTGCTGGATGTAAAAACCAGGCTGGATGCCTAAACAAACCAGGCTAGATTTTCAATTAGATTGGAGCTGGAGAATGTTTAGCTCTCTGGACATTTGGGATTAAAACTCTCACTGGCTATGCCAGCTGGGTATAAAACAGTTCTGCAGTTGTGGATTAAATGGAACTAAGCACAGAGTTGTACTTAATCCACTTCTCCTTTTCCAGCCTGTTTTCTAACCTTACCTTTTTATCCAGAATGGTCCAGAGCAGTGAACATAAATTTATCCTATTTTATTCTCCTAACAGCCAGCTGAAGTAGATTAACGCAAGAAATAGCAGTACTCAAAGCCACACATTGACTTCAAGGAGAGAATGTCCAATTCAAGCCTTACATACTGTCCACACCCCATTGGCTCTCATGGTGGCAGTGAAAATATTAGTTTAACATGCTGTGATCCACTGACACTTATATATATCTTTATTAGCTGCTGGTATCATTCTAGCTCTAGCTAGTTCAAAATAAACCACATTATTCAGAACTGAGAGTTCATATACAGATTTTCCCTTATTATAAAGAAAACAATGTGCTTCTTTGAAAAATCCCTGCAGGGCTGTCAAAAGTGAGCAAACCAGATCCTTGAATTGGGTTTTGAGTGGTAATTAAAACTTTTACTATGAGCTCATTAGAAAGTGAGAAAATTGGAGCTAATCCAGCTTAAAATGTAGGTCGTCTCTCTGCTTCTCCATATCTAATATCCAGCAAATGGTTATGGACATAAATGCTCATTTATTTGTCCCAAGAGGCCTCTAAACTACTTGTAATATATGGTCATGGATGAAGAAAATTGCCTACTGCAAAGTATGGGGCAAATAGATGTTGATTTTCAGTTGGTACCAAAATACCTGTGGGCAAACCCTGAAAACAATCATTTACAGCACCATCTTGTACGTATGTGGTTGGAAATCAGTCTTGTTGAGTTCAGTGAGGCTTACTCCCAAATCAGTGAGGATAGGCTTGCAGCCACAATTAGATAATCACTTTTTCTTTAGGTACAATGCTGTCAGATAGCATTGTCCTCAGGCTGGATGATCTGCAGGTCACATGCCACTTCTTTCTGTGCTACCAAGAATACTGTTTTGAGAAGAGATTTTCAGACAGGTCAAGCTAAAATAAAGACACAGTTTGCCCCAGAGATAATTCAGGAGACCCAGTCCATTTTATAGATGGCACTGAAACACTAAGAAGCAGTCATGCTTTTGTTAATACGTGACCCCGTCATACTCTTGACATCTCCATTCTTTAAATGGCAACATACTGTGCTGTTAAAGCCTGAGGGTGTGAAAGTACATTTAAATGTAGCACTGAGAGGAAACTGGGGAGGGGAGCTTGCAAATATAACACTGGAAAGTTGGCTGTTCAAAGAATAAGGTAGAAAGTATAATTTTGGAGCTTATAATATTTATCTCCTTCAACTCAATACTGGTAGTTGTTTCATAGGATTGTATATTTTTACATCCAACTTAATGCAAAGTGCTAAATTAAAATGATCTAGGAGGAGAATTTCAATATAACTTGTGAAAAACAATCACAGCAAAATGGTCGTCCCTGTTGATAACATCCACTTCTAAAAAATCTCATCCATTTTCAGCCTCTTTCAAACTGATGCGTGACGCCTTGGTAGTTAGCTAAATCTTTCATAAACCAGAAATAAGCTATAAATGATGAAGCTGAAAATCTGTCAGTCTGTCATTGCAATTCTCATTATTTCAGTTTCTTTCACTGTTTCAATTCCTCGCCATTCCTGGCATTTGAGATGTGAGCATTTGACAGATACCTGTTGAACTTTAATTATTGTACAGAAAATACAGAAGGTGTTTTCAAAAATAAGTACTTATGCAGCAGAATTCTACAGTCAGTAGACATGGATATCAAGTAGTTGGGAATGGGTGGGGAGGGCTGTCGCCTGAACTCTGATGTACTGCTGTCCACACCTCTCAGCTGGCAGACGATTGGTGTTAGTCTGAAGGGGGCCTGTGTGAGTATGAATGTACTGCTCCCTCTTCTTGAATACAACCAGACATTTGCTTAGTAATCTGAATGGATATGCCCTATACCTGTTGCTTCTTTAAGGCACTTCTACTGCTTCTTCCCCACTTCTCTTCTACACTCAGTGGTCTTCCAGCTTATAAAGCTCACATGTCTGTCTACCTCCTTATTACACTGTACAGTAGCAAAGGCTGCTCTTCCCTCATATGTAAGGAAAACTATGCACCCAAAGCCCTTAGCTCCTCCTTTCTCCCACTTAATTTAAACTAGGGTGACATCTCTTTTAGCACTGGTCTCAAACTCACTCTCCTAAACAATGAACTCTGAAAATTATCTCTTTGGAGATGCAGCAAATGCTAATCAAGTCTTGGAAGTATGTTCCACCTGTTCAAGAACATATTTTCACTCAGCCTTGAAAGTTCTTGTAAGTTATGTGAAAGGAGCTTTGGATTAATCCCTAGTTTGGATTAATCCCTACATTGGATTAATCCCTAGTTGGACTGTTTGGTGGACTGTGCCCTCCAAAAGCCCTTCTCTTTGCAAGCAGTAAGACTGTTTTCTTCTGCACTGCACAGAGTCTCCAAGTGGTTGGCATGGTGGTAGCCCGAAATGACATGGGTTTGATTGTCCTGAATATCCTATTTGCCGGCTTACAAGACTCACTTTTTTCCCTGAAAAATACTGTTTGAAAATGGGGGGTGTCTTATATGCTGGTGCGTCTTATGTGCTGGCAAATACGATAGTTCAGTTTAACCTGACTGGGAAATTAGAGCACTGATTGACACCAGCTACAAAAAACTCGCTGGGCAAGTCATACTGTGACCTTGGGCAAGTCATACTCAGCCTCAGAGGAAGGCAAAGACAAACCCCTTTTGAACAAATCTTGCCAAGAAAACTTCATGCTAAGTTCACCTCAGGGTCACTATAAGTCAGAAATGATTTGAAGGCAGACCACAAAAACATAAGAGAATCTACATATTTCTTTTTTTAAAGTTTTTTATTAAAGATTTTAATTAAAAATAAAAAAAAAACCTCCTCCCCACTTCCAGGCTTATTTTCCAGTTGAACCTGCATGTTTTCATTCCATTCATACATAATTACTACGTGCTCAAAGAATTTGTTACATCATTGTTCTGAATATCCTATTTGCTTTGTTGCATTGCCTTGCTACCTTGCTATATTACTTTGTTATATTGTCTTGCTACATTGTTATATTAGATTACTTACAACTTACTTTATTTTTTTTACTTTTCTGGTACTATATCTTTATCCAATCCAAAACTTCTGTCCATTCCCTTTCAAATTCTGGATAGGTTTACTTCTCAGAAAAAATGTTAGCTTTTCTGTCTCTACCATATCCAGGACTTTTGATTTCCATTCTTCTATACCAACATATTTCCTTTCTTTCCAATATTGTGCATATATCAGCCTTGCAGCAGTTATAACAATGTCTTCTGATGAGATCTTATTTCTCTTTTTTGCCCAAGCATATTTAACAAATAAAATTCTGGCTTCATTTCAAAATTTACATTATAAATTCTTTGAATTTCATCATGTATTCCCTTCCAGAATTTCCTTGCTGTCTTACAAGACCACCACATATGATAAAATGTTCCCACCTTTTCATCACATTTCCAGCATGTTACATTTCCATTTTGAGTTATTTTTTGCAATCTTTCTGGTGTCATATACCATCTATGTAACATTTTGTAAAAATTTTCTCTCAAGTTTAGGCTTGGTGTAAATTTTATATCTGTCTTCCATGCCCTCACCCATCTTTCTAGTTCAATGGGATGTCCAACATTTTGTGCCCACCTAACCATTGTATCTTTAACTACCTCTGATTCCATTTCTCTGTGCAACAAAAGTTTATAAAATTTAGAAATTCGTTTCTTCTGGTCCCCCCTCGTCAGTAAATCCAGTTCATTTTATTTTATCTCAAATATTTATAATTTTTTTATCTGTTTTAAATCTCTCTTTAAGATGTCTCCATGGGAACCAGTTAAATTCATGCCCTGCGGCTTTTAATTCTTCTTCTGTACACATTCTTGGTTTATCTCCTTCCCATTTCAACAACTCTTGATAGGTTAATGAATTTCCTTGTTTTGTTAAAGCAATTTTATATGTTTCTTGAGGTGAGGTCCACATCGGGAGTCTTGTATAAAATGTATGCTTTATTTGTAACCAAACTTTCAATAGTGTCTTCCGAAAACAATGGTTATTCACTTCATTCACTGCTATTTTATCATAGCATAGATATCCGTGCCACCCAAACCTATTATTTATTCCTTCCAGTTCTTTGATTGTGTATTTTCTACTTGTATCCAATCTTTAATCATATCCAAACAGCTTGCTTGATAATAGGTTTTTAGTGCTGGTACATCAAAGCCTCCTCTTTCTCTTGCGTCTTGTAATATTTTAAATCTTATTCTTGGTTCTTTCCTTTGCCAAATAAATTTTTGTAATTCTTTTTCCTATTTTTTAAAAATTTTATCTCTTCCTATTATTGGTAAGTTCTGGAAGAGAAACGTAAACTTTGGTAATAAGGACATTTTAAAAGCATTTATCCTTGCAGGAGAGACAGATTTAAATTCTTCCATCTTTCCATTTCGCTTTTAATCTCCTTCCATTTCTTCAAATAGTTGTTATCAAATAATTCTTGATTTTTAGTTGTTATCATAATACCTAAGTATTTTACTTTCTTAGTTAATTGGTATCCAGATCTTCTCTCCAGATCTGCTTGTTCTTTTTTTTGTGTCATATTTGATGTCATCATCATTGTCTTTTCTCTGTTTATCTTATATCTTGCCATTTGTCCATATTTTTGTAACATGTCCATCAACAGCTGAATTGATTCTTGAGGTTCCTCTAAAAATATAATTGCATCGTCAGCGAATGCTTTATATTTTATTCCCTTAGTCTTAATTTTCAAACCTCGTATCTGAAAGTCTTGATTTATTGCAGTCAGCAATATTTCCAGTATGGCTATAAATAATACCCCCTTGTTGATAACAAAACTTGTCATTGTATCTCCATTTATAATTAGCTTCTCTGATTGATCCTGGTAAATCATTTCAATCCATTTACAAAAGACTTCTCCCAGGTCATATTCTTTTAAAAATTGGTGCAAAAATTCCCAGGAAACTTTATCAAAAGCTTTTTCTGCATCCAATAAAATAAAAGCTATCTTCTTCCCTGGGTTTTTATCATAATATTCGATCACATCCAAAAATGTTCTTATATTGTTCTTCGTGTATCTGCCTGGAAGAACACCTGTTTGACCTTCATGAATCTTGTCCTGTAATGCATGTCTCAAAAGTTTTGCCAGTATTGCCGTCAATATTTTATAATCTATGTTCAACAAAGAGATTGGTCTATAGTTCTTGACTTCTCTTTTATCCTTATCTTCTTTAGGTATCAAAACAATATTTGCTTCTCCCAGGATTGCGGTTTCCCATAATTTTCTATTTCTTTCAAAGTTGCTTGATATGGATGAATTAATTCTTTTACAAACCTTTTATAATATAACGCCGTAAAACCATCTGGTCCTGGTGCCTTATCTGTTTTCAAGTCCCTTATAGCCTCTTCTATTTCACTAAGTGTTATTGGTTTGTTTAATTGTTCCTGTTTCTCCAATGATATTTTTGGGATTTTAACCTTGGAGAGGAATTCAGTCCAATTTTTCTCTTTTTGATGCAGGAATTTTTTTTCCTAAAATAATTTTTCAAAATATTCTCTAAACTTCTGCTTTATCTTTTCATGTTGCGTAATCATCTTCTTCTCGTTTTTCAATTCCACTACAACATTCCTCTCTCTCTTCTTCTTAGGTTTATACGTTAACCACTTCCTGATTTTATTATCTTGTTCAAATTGAGTCAGTTTCAACTATTTCATCTTTTTTTCTATTTCCTCTATTGTATTCATCTTTATCTCTTTTTGTATTTTCTTTAACTCCACTTGTAGTGAATTCTTTAATGGCTTTTCTCAAAATTCTTTTTCTTTTTCTTGAAGTTTGGTCATCAGCTCATGATGTTTCTCTTGCCTTTTCTTATTCTGGATTTGTCGTTTTTGTATAAAAAAGCCTCTCATCACAGCCTTGGATGCATCCCAGACCATTCTCATCTTCATATCTTCTCTTATATTTTCCCTGAAGTAATTTTTTAAAACTTCTTTTGCTTGCTGTACTATCTCCTCATCATTTAATAAACTGTCATTTAAGCGCCATTGAAACTATTTTGCCTTCTCCTTCATCATCACTGGATGATAGTCAGAATCTACATATTTCAATTCTGCTTTGCTCCTGGGAAGTCAGAGACACTTCCCTTTCTCCTTCTTCATGTAGGTTATGGAGTTCAAACAGTGTTCTACCATATAGCTCTTCTGAGGGTGGTATTTTCTTACATAAATTTCCCTGTTTTGTAGTCCTGGGGTATAAATAAGTCTTTTAAACTGAGCCTGGGGTGAGCTGCATGCTGAGCAGGTAAACTTATTTCCTCATTTACCTCTTAATGGGGATATTCTGTACCTTTGGATGCAGTATCTCATCTGTATATTACTATTATTTGCTTAAATTATATTTCATAAGGTTGCAATCATATTTTTTTCTTAATTTTCTGATTCATATACCCAACGCTTGAATAGCTAACTAAATTTTTTATGTGCAAATCCTTAGAAGCTGTTATATACATACAAAACAAATATTTAGCATAGGTAATAGTAATCTATTTTCTTGTATTGAAGTAGATTTTCCTGAGATGTCAAGAAGTTATTTTTATTGAGTTGCCAAATTCTAGAATTTGACCTGGTTAGCTTATATTGTATTTGTTGTTTATTCTTTTTGTTTTCCTGTTTTTGTTGTGTTTGTTTAGAAGTTTTGTATAGATTATTCATGCTTTTTCTTTTTCTTGTTTGTCCATTGTATGTTTCTACATTGTTAATAATAAAAAGAATCTAAGAAAAAAAATACCCCCCCTTTTTTCCCATTTTTGGCAAACGTCTCCCATATGTGGTTCATCTTGTCCTGCTCTGCCTGACAGGCACTGCCTATATGATGTGTATTTATAGGGCTTGCAACATGATGAATTCTTTCAAAGGTAGAAGAAGAAGTAGATGACCTTCAGATTTTTGTCATTTGGTGGCATTATCAACATCTGAAAATTAAGTCTTCCCTGGCTGGAATAGACCATATGTTGCATTATTATGATTCTTGCTGCATTTTTAAATTCAGTGTTGGCATTTGGTCAAACCACTACTGGTTTGAAATGTGGTGCTGTTAAGATAGCCAGTTGCAGCAAGTGGGGTGGAACCTTTAGAGTGTGAAGGTGAGACAAGCACTATATTCTTAGCAAAGCTTAAGACAAGAGCAATAATGAGATAAGCACCTATCATTTTATATTTCATCAGGGAACCCACATTTCTGATTTTTCTTTTTCATCATTTGCTTTTTCAAGAACAAGATGTTTCTTTCCAGATGGCTCCTGTGTATGCAAGGATGGGGATACACGGCTCAATCTGTTCAGCTGCAGGCTTCCTCCTGAAAGGCATCCTTTAGGTGCTGGCAATGCTAGCCTTTTCAGTGTGGTTCAATAGCCATCCCTTAGCAAATCTACTCATTATGTTGCTTTTATTTCTAGCTAAAAAGGCTTTGGAGTTGCTTCCGTTGAACACTGGAGATAATACTGTTCCAAGGGTCAGCCAATAAGAAGTGCACAAAATCAGAGAAGCTTGGCACATTCACATAGAAGATGACTTCATTATCATTTGCAAACATGTTCCTGCCAGCACATGATTGTGACTCCAAGCTTTACTTGAAATTGTGGCCAATTTCTTCTTATTGTGTTGTGGCTGCAATTGTGTTTGAAATCTTATAATATGGAAAATATAGGAATGATTTTAAATGGCTGTAACTTGTGGTGTGTAAGTAAAAAGCATTTGACATAAACAATGCTTGGAGACATGCTGTTAAAAAAAATAATATACTTTTCCTTAGAAATGCTAGTCTGTAGCTGCAAACCAAATGATTGCACTCTTTAAATGAAGATTTTAATGGCAAGGTGGCCATTAAATGAACACTTGTGGATGTAATTTTGAAACTTCCTGTTCCCAAGCATGTCCCTGTGCTGCATAGCTTTCTTGTTCCATTCTCAATCTTCTAAAAGATTGTATCACACTTCCCTTTGAGATGTTCTTACTAACATCTCCCATTTCCATGCAAGATCTAGAATGTCCTGTAACCTTCCAGTTGTCCTCCATGCTCCTTTCAGATCTGACGAAAGATAGCATAGAAGATGGTACATCTGTTCATTTCTGTTTTGTCTGCTTGTGGCCATGTTGTTCTTGAACAATGTACATTTTTTATTGTCTCTACTGCAAATCATTGCTTGGGAGACATGATATCCTGGTATAAATGCAGTAATATGAGTGCCAATAAATAGCTGTCATTCTCAACATGCTGAAAGGCCAAGATATGTTGTGTTTGCTATCGAAAGACAGATGTCCTTAATATTCCAGGTGATCACGTACAATAATTGTTGACTCTCTGTGCTCATGATGGTGATTCAGTGGTATAATGAGGCAGCTACTTGACCACTGAAGAATGAGGTCTGGCTGCTTAGTATTGAAACTTTATTTTCACCAGGAAGGTATGAATGGTTAAAAGTGGAAAGTTCAGTTATTCCCTATAATTTGAAGATCCCTATCTGACAGCTTAATTTATAACAAATATATAGAGAGAAGAGATTGCTAATACTTGTTGAAGTCAGTGCTTTGAAAACTGACCTTCAGATAGGACAGTGTCTTAAATCCAACTACAGTAAACTTATTGCCTCAGTGAAACTTAAATACACATTGATTTATCAAGTTTTCATTGGTTCATTATGTCAGTTCTAGTCAGGAATAACAATTGGATTTAGACTTCAAACTTTTTTAAAAAATTCCTCAGTTGCATAAGTACTTGGTGCTTAAAACCTTTCATCTATTCCCTACCACTGTAACCAAAAGACAAATCTCATTTCTGCACTACAGTGTTATAGTGCTATTACTCCACTTTCAACATCCTGTGGAATTCTGGGGTTTGTAGTTTCCTGTGGCCCTCTAAATGCCCCTCCCTAAACTGCAAACGCTAGGATTCTATAGGATGTTGAAAGTGGAATAATAGCACTATAACAGTGCAGTGCAGAAATGGCGAAAGAGACACCCACTTCTACTGCTATCTGTGAAAGGGGACAAATCATAGAATCATAGAGCTGGAAGAGACCACAGAGGCCATCGAGTCCAACCCCCTGCTACGCAGAACACACATCAAAGCACTCCCAACAGAATGGGGGTAGCAAGGAGCCTCATGGGAAAGAGTTTTGAGATGAGGAATGTTTGGATGAATGTTTGGATGAATGACAAATAGGGAAGAGGGGAAGCAGAGAAAAAGGGAAAGATCAATCTTCTTTTTGTCTTAAATTTTAACTGTGATGCTTTGTGGCTTCTGAATAGCAACAGGAATATTTTCAATGTAAATCTGAACTTGCTTTATTTTGTGAGAGTGAACATTTCAGATATTTTCTCCCCACTGGGAAAAATTACAAGAGATGGGTTTCATTTTGCATTTTTTGTTCTTTTTTATTTTTCACAAGTATTTTGTGGTCTTCCTTCTCCAAATTAGGAACACAAAAGAAGCTAGACAGAGAAGTAAATAATAGAAAAGCTAAGTTATCAAACAAGAGATCTAGGTAAACTGTTAATTGCAAAATGCACTCAGCCCCCCCTCAACATCCGTTATGCACACTTTTCTGTGGGAAAGCACTATTTAAGTAAACTAAACCTTAAATTTATCTTTTAGACTAAGAAGACTGTGGTTTGCACAGAACCACAATTTTCACTGCTTTGACAGTTTGACAAGTCGTGATCTGAAAAAAGCTAAGGAGAGAGAACTGTAGGCCATGAAGTGAAAAGAAGGCAAGGTGGAAATATAAAACAAGAGGGAAAAAAGGAGGAAGGAGATGTGAACACAAAACCCATTCACTATAGTCTAATCATAGTTGGTTGTTGCATCTCAGACAGGTGGTTCTTGGCTCATACATTTCCATCCCTTTCCCTTCTCTAGAACTGAGTTAATTCATAAGCAATAGATTTTTCAATGCCTCTTGGTTAAATCTCTATTTAAATAAAATCCCTCTGAAAGAAAAAACTAGTAAATATTTTTACACAGAGAAGACTACTTTGAAAAGTAAAATATCTGGGACAGGTTTGCCTTTGTTCAGTATGTGTTCGATCTGTAATCTGTCTTCTCTGAAACTTGTCTATAGCTTTAGTTCAATATTTGAAACAAGGATGTAGTGTCTCTGCCATGTTGCAGTAGTAAAAATAATAGCTGTAAATATATTGGATTGGACGGTTATCACATTAAATGACTACAACAGAGGTCTCCCGTGTGGAAAATACTGCCACTACTCATGTTATCTTAGTATTTCAAAGTGTGATGTTGGGCATGTTACTGTTGTTTGTTATTAAAGGACCTAGAGAATTCAAGCATTCAGAATTATGTTGTCTGTTCCCTTCATGGCTTATATTCATAAGAAACTTGAGAGGATTAAACACCATGTCAGGAGAGAAGATAGGAACCAGCTACCAGATTTGAGCTACCCTTTGACTTTAGCAAAAATTAATGTTTTCTGGGGAAAAAAATTGCATTTCATATTCCACTACAGCTCAAGAAGCAGTTGCCTATAATTCTGTTCAGTTTGCATTGAGCTGGATACTCTTAAATAATTGTCCCAAACTCAGGGTTTCCAAAGTATGCTGCACGGATTATCCTATTTCTGTTTGTCAGAGAGGAAAATAGCCAGTATCTTTTTGAGGCTGTGATTGCTGATTTTAAAAGAAACAATAAGAACTGGTGAATTTACTGAAAGCTGTGTTCATTATAAGCTAGCCAAGCATAGAAGATATTCTCACTTTATTGTCACGCAGTGCAATCCTACATGTTTTTGCTTAAAATTAAGGTCTGCTGTGGTAAGTGGACCTTACTTCCATGAATGTGAGCTTAGGGTTGCAGCCTAATGTCCCTGTTGTATCTCCTAAAAACTAGCTATGGATATGAATACAAAGCACAGTGTGGAGGAGACCTTGACATATCTCAAAGAAGCAGGTTTTGAAATTTTTTTGGAAAGATTATTTGGCATTTCAGATGAGAATTCATGACTAGTTTATATAAACTTTCACCTCAAATACTGTGGTTAATGTAAGGCTTTTGCAGGGCAACAAGAAATTTTGCTGTATGAGGCAAAAAGAAAAGATGCCCTGTGACCCTCCATTTCATGTACAGAAACCATCTTGGACTGGCACTTGTATTATACTTCAAGGGTGATTTTGAGCCAATGTCCTCTATGATACCTTAAGGTTGTAATATGCCTTTGCATTTGCAAACAAAGAATAAAGGCACCTACTGTTGTTGCATACTAACTTTTGCTACATACGAGTATTCTGCCTCTTTATATGGAAGTTCACTATAACTGTCTCTGATAAAAGGTGTTGGTAGGTCTATCCTCCTTTAAATTTTCCCTTTAAAATAATCTAAAACAGTGGTTCCCAAACTTTGCTCCTGCAGGTGTTTTAGACTTCAGCTCCCAGAAGCTCATGGGGCTTGTGCTTACCCACTACTATTGTTTCTGGCCAGTTAGATTTGGACTCATTGACCATTGGGTCTGGCTGTCTCTTCTTAATGAAAAACTTCAATTTTTAAAGCTCAATAATTTTTTCTAACAGTGTGTGTTAAACATAGCTTCCACTAATCTTGAAGATATCAGAAGCTGGTTCTTTTTTTTTATCCAGGAACTTAACTCTTTGTATGGCTTGTAACGGTGTGATTATCTAGGATTTCTGACTGCACCCAAAGAAAAAATAAAATCCAAACAGCCTATGGCACTAAGTATTCATTAATAAGTATCTTAGACATTTCTTCTGTACTGACCTTTATGGTACTAGCAAGGATCTAAATAACCTAAAACTAGTAACCAAACATTTTCTCTGCCTTCAAGATTTTAGTAACCTCCAGAATGTTTGAAGGGGTTTATTGAAACAATACCTCTCCTTTTTTATAGAAGATGGGATAAAAATTTAAAAATATTACTAGAAAATAAAAATGGCTGAAGTGCTTGACTTTTCTCTACTGTAGTGTACAATAATATTCAAAAGCACATCTAATCTTTAGAAACAGCCCTTTTCTCTTAATAGCTACTTGATCATAAATTAATAAATTAAGTGTTGCAGTCTGGACTTAGGTTCATCTTCATCACAGGGTTAATGACATCCAAAGTGACATGGAGGGAGAATTAATACTGTTAGGATTCTCACAGAGAAGGATGTCTGAGAAGCAAAATAAAGAAAGTAAAATATGCAAACTACAGTGTCTTACAAAAGTATTCAGTTGCCCTTTGACTGTTCTACATTTTGTTGTGTTACAACCTATAATTAAATGAATGCAATCAGCATTGCTACCGCTTTAGGTACACAAAATACTTGATACTGTGAAACTTCAATATCTATTTTAAAAATAAAATATATTTATGTTGATATGATTATTAATCCTGACCAGTTTTCTGGTTCCTGCCAAGAAAAAGCGATTCTGTAACATGATGCTGCGACCACCATGTTTCACTATGGGAATGGTGTCCTCAGGGCAATGAGTACTGTTGGCTTTGAACCACACATTGTATTTAGCAGCAATTAACAAGGTCAAAATGTTCAATTTGGGTTTCATAAGACCAGAGAACTTTACCTTACATTTCCTGTGTCTCCTATATCCCTTTCTGTAAATTCTAACTGAGCTTTCATAAGGGGTTTGTTTCAGCAGTGGCTTTCCTCTCATCCTTCTTTCATAAAGCTCAGCTTTGAGAAGCGTCCAGTTTATAATTGTCCTGTGGACAGAAATCTCTCCAACTGCTCGGACCTTAGCCTCTTGCTAGCTTCTCCGGCAGTGCCTTCTTCCCTGAACAGAGTTTGGCGAACAGCCTCATTTAAGCAGAGTCAGCATTTTGAAATAGTGGACTTAATAAGAGTCCAAGGGACGTTTATACTTTTGTGATTTTTTTCCCCAAATAATCCAACCCTGAGTGGATTGCTGCACAATTTTCTTCCAGACTGATTTCATAGTTGCACCAGGGCATATTAAGGCATATCACAGCAAAGAAAGAGATATTGATGGAACTAATAAGTGTCAATTTGTTTTTGCCAGACTGTTGTGCTACAATAAAAATATTTTGCCCTTCACATTGTTGAGTGTCTTAAGTACATTCCATTTCAGTTCCTGGTTTTTACATATCAAAATGTGGAAAAGTCAAGTGGGGTGGTTAAGACTTCTACAAGGCACAGCAGATAGTTATTTCAAAACATTGATTAGTTAACAACAGTAATTAGATTTTGAGGGATGGAGTCAGTAACATGGTGCCTCATTTCTATCAAGATGCAGAGAAAGCACTTCTAATAATGTTCTTGGGTGATCTTGTATTTGGAGAACTGTGGTCTATGTGGCTTTGGTGCTTTTAGTCTTTCTATTGTATCACTATGTGAATAGTATACTTTTATTTAGATCTTAGTTGTGGGAGTCTCCAGTAAACAAAATTGTGTCCAGATGTTTCAAGATTAAGAAAAAAATATTTAGGACTAATAGAGAGTTTACAGGTATTCCTTTTAACAGTAGCAAATGTCAACACCAGCAGCTTCCTAACAAATGTAATACTACTGCGAATAAGGCTAGCAAGGATCATTAAGTTTAGTTACCTGGGAGAAAAGTTAATTAAATATATTAGAAATTAATGACAGAAACAGGGAATAAAAGTAGGGAAATGAAGTCCTGCTTAATAGCAGTCAAACTAGAAGAGCATTAGTACTGAGTAATAAAATTGTGTGGAGTGTTTGAGTGTTGGGCTATGACTCTGATTCAAGGTTCAGAATCCCACTCAGCTGCAGAAACCCATTGAGTGACCTTGGAAAAGTCACATTCTCTCAGCTTCCAGACAAGGGCAAAGGCAAACCCCCTCAGAACAAATCTTGCCAAGAAAACCCTGCAGTATGGTTGTTGTGTCATACATTGGAAACAACTGGAAGACACAACAATAAAAATAAAAATTATGACTCATTCTAAAAGAAACAGGTGTGTTGCAACATTAGACTGCCCTGATGCGTAACCCAATCTCTGCACAAGAGACAACTGTAAGGACTCAATATGAAGAAACAAAATTATTTTCAATTTCTTTGTTGGTTGATTTGTACCCTGCCTTTCTCCTCAGATGTGCTCCAATTGACAAAGGGGTCAGACAAGGCTTCCTTTTATCACTAACCCTGTTTAATGTATATGTAGAACACACCATTTGGAAAGCAGGATTAGACTCAGAGGAAGAAAGCATGGAAATTAGGAGAAGGAATATCTACAATTTAAGATATGCAGATGACATCATATTACTTGCAGAAAATTCTGAAGGATTGGAATGACTACTGATTAAAATTAAGGAAGAAATTGCAAAAGCAAGTTTCAGTTGAGTATTAAGAAGAGAAAAATAATCACAGATGATTTACATAACTTCAAAGTCGATAACAAAGATGTTGACATACTTAAAGATTTCCTATACCTTGGTGCAGTCATTAATCAAAATGAAATCAGAAGACTGAGACTTGGAAAGGCAGCTATAAAGGAACAACATCCTCAAGTGTAAAGAAATGTCATTAGATACCAAAGTCAGGATCACCTAGCTAGAGTATTTCCTATTTCTGTGTATGGGTGTGAAAGCTGGACATTCAAGGAAGCTCACATGAAGAAGATCAGCTCATTTGAAATGCAATGCTGGAAAAGAGTGCTGCAAATACCATGGACTTCTTAGACAAATGAATAGGTCTTAGAGCAAATCGAGCCTGAACTAGAACTAGAACTAGAACTAGAACTAGAACTAGAACTAGAACTGAAATAAGAGAAGATGACTAAACTGAGTCTGTTGTAATCTGAACGTATCTCAAGATGATATGACTCACTGGAAAAGATTATAATACTTAGTAAATTGGAGCGAGGTAGGAAAAAAGGAAGATGGTGGCTTGATTCAGTTAAGGAAGCCACAGTCCTTAATTTGCAAGACCTGAGCAGAACAGTTGATAACCAGGGCTCTTGAGGGTTCTCAGACACAGGGTTACCAAAAGTTGATGGAAATAATAACAAATAAAAATGCTGCAGAGGAGGAGGTGTTTTTGAATAGCTTAATCCAGACCTTCTAAATCCTGTCATTTCCCAGCTGGCTGCTCAGCCATCCCCACTCTACTCAGCTAGTGTCAAAATACATCTTTCTGCATGGAACAGTTCTGTTGGCATTGTACCTGTCTGTGATATCACTGCCATGAGCATTATAGTTCTCTCACCAGTCTGTTGTTGTTCTTTGCCTTCAAGTCATTTCTGGCAGAGGTTCTCTAAGGCAAACCTATCACAGAATTGTCTTGGCAAGATTTGTTCAGAGGGAGGTTTCCTTTGCCTTTCTTTGAGGCTGAGGAAATGTGGCTTGCCCAAAATTGCCCAGTGGATTTCCATGGCTCAGCAGGGATTCTGGCACTTCAGTCTCCAGTGTGGTACCTCAACCAATGCTCAGCCACTACACCACTCTGGCTGTCCTCTTCTCCATTCTACCAATACCATTTTTAATAGCCTTCCAGTTTTTAATTACGTCTGGTGCTATCTCCCACCCCACTGCCTTTGCAGACCTGTCATCATGCTTTTGACTTGCCATCTGGAAACAACACTGTCTTTTGGTCAGAAAGCCACACATGCACACTCCATATTCCTAGAACAGAATAGTTTTGACAAGTGGTGTTTAACACAAGGAATAATTTGCCTTGCCTTATTACTGAAACACTTTAAAATTAATAGTTGAATAAGTATACTGTATTTTTAATAGTTCTGATTATTTTCTTTGAACAGTAGCTGAGAATAAATGTGTGAACCAAATCGTGCTGCCCTTTACATTCCCTGTTTAATTTTATATTAAAAGAAAAGAAAAAAAGAACTATTTTGTATTTAGCTATCCTGTGCAAACCTATTCAAATGGAAAGTCTTAAGATCTTAAGAATACACTAATAGTTTGGTCTTAATTGGTGAGAACTCTTGGAGTAAAACCAATTGCTCAGCCCAATTAAGGTAGACCTGTTGGATCAATTCTTGAATGGTAAATCAACATTCGAATAAATCAGATTAATTCTTTAAGTTTGCTATAGTGAGGACTAGCAATTTGATTTAAACATCTTATCTCCATTTTGCCCTGTTTTGAATTCCCAGTTTTCCATTTCACCAAAAAATTTCCATATGGCCAACATATTCTTTTAAAATCTAAAAAAAGACATCCATTTAAATTTTTGATTGGGCATGGATTTGTGCGCATATCTCAACATTTACGATTCTGTATTTGGTAATAATGACAAGTAAATAATAATGTTTTCTAAAAGTTTGCTTGATTAGCAATAGTAATTAGTAGTTAAGATGAACACTGCATGACAATTTCAAGAATCATAAACACCTACCCATGGTCATTACAGCAAGAGTATGTCAGCATGACTGCAGTGAGAACGAGATTTGGGCATATATATATAGAGAGAGAGAGAGAGAGAGCAGTTATTTTACCTAATGAGTATTAAATAATCTGGTTACACTTGGATGAATACAAAGTATTCTTTACTGGATGATTTGTTGGTATAATCTAATTGAAATATTAGATGAATTTATGTTTAATAAATATGTAAATTAAGATCACACATGGCCCATTCTTACTGCTGAATACAGTGGCAGGGTGTTTGTTAATAATCCAAGCCTGTAAGTGCTTACTGAGAAACCGAGTACACTGTGTTCAGTGGGGCTTCTTCCAGGTTAAGTACACATGGGAGTGCCAGTAGGTAACAAATATTAACATGGGTCTTGGCTCTCATTTTGGGAGAAAAGTGACTGATTAATTAAAAGAATGAATAGGTTCAGAACCATTGGCTGTTAATTCTCAGAGTGAAACCTCCCAATGACATCAGTTATGTTCCTTAAGCTGCTTTACAACTAGTCAGACTGTTGATCCATTTAGCTTATGGTGTTTGACAATGATTCACAAAGGGTTTCTGACAAGGGTCTTGCCCTGATCTGCTTTGAGGTGCTAGGAACTAAATGTGGGACCTTTTGCATCCTGTCCTGGGAAAATGCAGCTACTTCACTTCCCCTTAGAATAAACAATGTGGTAGGGGCTTTTTTCCCCCTTTGTTTCATTTTCCCTTCAAAATCTCCAGCCACTGCTACTTTAGTGTCAGCTAATAAATACAGTTAGATGTCATAATTGAGATCCTCTGTATCATCAGGTTGCATACTCTTCCAATTTAAAACATAGCTCTGCCCTTGATAAGGATGTAATAGCAAAATATGGTAAGAAATACAGTTTCTACCAAATGTAAACATGACTCCCAGAGTTCACAGTGGTTTGATCAAACTTCCTGTGATTCATAACTTTTCAGTCACTTATCCAAAAGGCACACCCTACTTGTGCTTTGTTTCACATGTACACTGTGTGTGTGCATATGCCAGATGTTCTGCAGCTCTGATCAGAGCAATTTAGGTAGGATATGGACCAAAAACAGGGCTCTCTGATTTGGCTTCAACCCCATTGCATGAGATGACCTGACTTCTTCTTCCATAACAAGGACTTTAGATGCATCTAGTATGCTTTCTCATACTAATATGATGCTCATTCATGACTTGTTCACATGAAACCATTTTATTTGCCATTTTAAATGTTATGATTTTAAAATACTGTATTAATTTGTTGTAACTTTGTTTTGGAGGGTGCCATACTCCCCCTAAGAGGAACTCTAGGAATCCATTAAAATACTGCCAAAATTATTTCTTACACACATACTCTGAAACCAAAATTTAAATTCAGGTTTTTCTTCTACATTTGCTTAATCTGATTCCAACCCTGTGTCTAGATACTGATTGACAAGCAACTGTTTTATGTTTGGTCATCATTGAGTCTTTGATCTTGTAATTAGCCTTTGGGTATATCTGAAAGAGAACCTTGACTAAAATATATACACTTGGCTTTATCACAACATATATGTACCAAATTCAAATGAAGTCAGTCTTAGGAGATGTTATTGTTGTGTACCTTCAAATCAGTTATGCATTATGGCAACCCTAAGGCGACCCATCAGTGTGTGTGTGTGTGTGTGTATTTTGCAAGATTTGTTCAGAGGTGGTTTGCCAGTTCCTTCTTCTGATGCTGACAGAGTGATTTGGCTGAGTTCAGTCAGTGGATTTCCATGATCAAGTGTGAGTCCTGGTAAAATATAGATAAATTCTAGAATCCTATTTATTTAGTTATTCATTTTGCAACTGGAGCTATTTTGTTTTATCAGTGTTATTTAAAAAAATGTTTGTAGATTTCATTATCATGCTCTCTGAAAAGTGAAGTGAGGAGTAGTTTCTTACCTGCATTTTAGATGTACGCGTTCACAATCCCACGTCCGTTTACTTAGCTGTATACCACTTTCAATTCTGTGGACTTAATTCTGAGTAAATATGTAAAATTGCACTTAAGTGCTGCTGCCTAAATTCTGTTTAATATCTTGACTGAAAAGTAAATTACTGGTAAGTAATTAGTTTTGCCAGGTATAGACTGCTCTGAAAATAACGGCTTGATAAACAGAAAAGTAATGAACTGGCTTTCTTATACATGAAAGAACATGCCCTCCATGGTCACATAACAACTATCACAGTACAATCATTGCTGCAATAGAAGTACTCACCAGAACACATTTGTAATGCATTTATTTATTTTCACTAAACATCTGTTACCTTGAGTTACATTCACCTATATGAAAGGCTGACAGCAAGCTTTATGCACTGTTTAATAGGTAGAAGACAAATGTTAATGAAAACGAGGAGCTCACACAGTTGTTTCAAGAATATTTGACATCCACGGCTTTGCTTGCAAGCGTTTTTAAACGTAACATCACGTAAATAATAAGAATGTGTGGAGGAAAGCTGTTCATTCTGGAGTAATATCCACCCACATCTTCACTGTTATCAGACATCTCTCTGAGTGAAAGTGATGCAGGGATACTCTAATTGCCCTTATTATTTTTTTTCATAAGCAAGGACAGGACAAAGGTTTAGGAAAGCCTATGGATAAAGAGTAAGATTAAGACTTAAAAATATACTGCTTGGCATATATGGGGAAAGCTTGGAATCTATGATTCACAGCAACATTTAAATAGTATGTTAAAATGTAATCCTTGAGGCATGTATTTCCCAATTAGCAAATAGCATAGTCTAATGATAATTATAAAAGCTAATGTGAAAATCAGGGCTAGCTCAAGACATTTTGTCATCTGAGGTTGAGCAGGAAATGTCCCTCTGCTACTCCTGGAAATTTCTGCCCCTCCTTGTCAGCTGCCAAAACAAGGCATGTAATTTTCACACCTGACGCAGGTAATCCGATAAACTTTTCTCTCACTACCTGGTAGTGATGAGGGACATAGTTTGATAATACATTAAGCAATAGTTTTGCTGCTGTTTCATAACACCTAAAATCTGTTTCCTGAGGCAGGTGCCTCACTCTTCCAAATAGCGTAGCAGACCCTGATAAAACTGTATACATACATACATAGGTAAATTTCACTTGTCCTCATCTCCTGAAGTTCATGTTGATGGTCTTTATTGATACATCCATAAGACTAGGAAAGACACAGTCTGACAGGAAATGTGAAATAACTATATTTTAAAATTCATTTAAAAATAGCATATTGGCATAATTAAACCTGAGCTAGCATATGCCAGCTCAAACAGGGTTAGTACATGGTTTTTCAAAAATACTAAGATGCAAGCCTTTATAAACCACAGAGTGATGTCCCACAGCTATGAGAGAGCTACTTATGGGTCTTATAGTTCAAAGTTAATATTGATGTTAGCAGTAAGAGCAGCATTTGTTTTTTCTTTGATATAGTAAGGTAGCATAGGAAATGCCACTTTTCTGTACTACAGGCAAAGTGTTACTGTTGTTTAGGATTTATGTGCAAGCCTATTTGGAATTGCTTTCACTCACCTAGAAATCTGTAGCAGGGGTGGGAATCTTGTGACCCTCCAAATATTGTAGTATGCAATACCAAGCATTCCTCACCATTAGCTCTTCTGGGCTGCTGGAAATAGCAGTCCAGAAATATCTGGAGGATTGCATAATTTCCACCTCTAGCCTATTATAGGAATGCAAATTGTGTGGTACTTCAGATGTTGTTCTGCTACAAGTTCCATTAGCCTTAGCTAGCGTAGACAATGGTGGAATATGTTGGGAGCTGTGCTTTGTCAACCTTAAGGGCCAAATGATTTAGACAGCTGTCTGTATGAAACCATTATGGATGCTGAAGTGACTTAGTATCAACATGTCTCTGGTGGACAGAGGTCAACAGAGTGGCAGTAGCCATCTTTGCTGCTAGATGTACCATTTTAATTTTTTTCTTCTCTTTTCTTTTTAAGGGTAGTCACATCACCAGCACATTACAGTACAGACAACTGTTAACTTGTGGTTTGTGGACCTGCTGGTGAAAACTGCCTCTTGCATTCACAAGGTCCCCAGTTCTGTCCCTGGCCTCATGATGTGATATATCCTTACCTGTGACTTCAGAAAAAGCCCACTTGAAGTGCCAGTAAATGGGAAGCTTCTTCCCTCCATGAGATTGTTCTGGAGATGCATACTGTAGTCACTATTATGGAGACTTGTAGTTAAAGCTACAGAAGGTTGCATGACATAAGTGAAAGTTCCCTGCTTTCTCCCTTTATGGAGCTGATTAAAGGAATTCTTAGTTTCTGTTGTTTTAACCTGACTTTCCAAATGGGGTACTGGGTACAGGAGCAAACCACCAGCATGAATCTAACCAGAAAAAGATTATCTCCTTGACTCTAACCAGAAAAAAAGACTTTCAGTGACTCACACTAGATTTAAGGACTTTGCCACACTAGATTTAAGGACTTTATTTGGCTTGCCTGTATTCAGTAGTCAACTACAACCAGACAATATTTAAGATCAAAAATATGTCAGAGTTGTTTTTTTTGTTGTTGTTTTTTTTGATATATAATCAATGCCCTCTCGATCCCTGCCCTTCATGGCTGGTCGTCCAGGGAGGAGTCACTATTAAGACTCATTTAAGACATGTTATTAATGCATCTTTCAGGGAGGGCAATTTTCCAGCTTGTTTGAAAGAAGCAATTGTACGGCCGCTTCTAAAAAAGCCCTCCCTAGATCCCCTGGATATGAATAATTATAGACCAGTCTCCCATTTTCCATTTTTAAACAAGGTGATCGAGAGGGCTGTTGCCCTTCAGCTCCAAGCTGTCTTGGATGAAACAGACTATCTAGATCCATTTCAAACTGGCTTCAGGGCAGGATATGGAGTCGAGACCACCATGGTCACCTTAGTGGATGATCTACGCCTAGGTATCGACAGGGAAAGTGTGACCCTGCTGGTACTCTTGGACCTCTCAGCAGCTTTCAATACCATAGACCATGGAACGCCTTCTGGAACGCCTGAGAGGGCTGGGGGTTGGGGGCACTGCACTTAAGTGGTTCCGGTCCTATCTCTCAGGTAGATGCCAGATGGTGATGCTTGGGGACAGCTGCTCCTCGAAAAAGGAGCTTAAATCTGGCATCTCTCAGGGTGCCGTCCTGTCCCCAATGCTATTTAACATCTACATGAGACCGCTGGGAGAGATCATCAGGAGGCATGGAGCAAGGTGCTATCAGTATGCTGATGACACCCGGATATATCTCTCCATGCCTCAGATAATAGCATCAACTAAGGATGGCATCTTGCCTCTAAATGTATGCCTTGAAGCAGTAATGGACTGGATGAGGAAAAACAGACTGAAGCTGAATCCAGATAAGACGGAGGTACTTGCTGTTAAGGGCCCTAGCCCAGGTATGGAGGTTTGTCAACCAGTCTTAGACGGGGTCACACTTCCCCTGAAAGACTGTGTCCGCAGCTTAGGGGTGCTCTTGGACTCGCCGCTTCAGATGACAGCCCAAATTAATGCGGCGGCCAGGAGTGCCTGTTATCAGCTTCGGCTGATACGCCAGCTGCGCCCCTTCCTGGACCTGGAACACCTAAAAACAGTGGTACATGCACTGGTAACTTCACGGCTTGACTTCTGCAATGCGCTCTACATAGGGCTGCCCGTGTGCTTAGTCCGGAAACTTCAATTAGTTCAGAATATGGCAGCCAGGTTGGTCACCGGAAGATCTAAAACTGACCGTATAACACCCATTCTGAAGTCCTTACATTGGCTGCCTATTGGTTTCCGGGCACAGTACAAGGTGTTGGTTCTTACCTTTAAAGCCCTTCATGGCTTGGGGCCAGCCTACCTGCGGGATCGCCTTCTCCCATATAATCCGCCCCTCACATTAAGGTCCTCTGAGAGGAATTTACTGCAGCCGGTCAGAACTAGGTTGGCTGCAGTTACCCAGGGGACCTTCTCTTCTATCGCCCCCAAGTTATGGAACGGCCTGCCGGAAGAGACCCGGCATATTACCAGTCTTGACTGCTTTAAAAAAGCGGTCAAGACTGTTCTCTTCCGACAGGCCTTCCCAGACTAGTGCTCCACCGCCTCCCACCAACTGTCTTCTTGTTTTTAATAGTTAATGTGTTTTAGGGGGTTAAATGGGTTGGTGGGTGGGGAGGATGGGTTATGTTTTAACTGCTTTTAATGTATTTATGTGCTGTTGTAGTACCGCCTCGATCTGTTGGGAGAGGCGGGATATAAGAAAATTTACTATTATTATTATTATTATTATTATTATTATTATTATTATTATTTCAGTGTATTTTTCTTGGAGCGCAGATTTATTATTTCAGATTTATTTTAAGAAAAATCTGTTTGGTTTCATTATGCCATTTAATGTTTTATGTTTCCTGCATGAACTAATGCAAGCGTATACACTGTATCCAAATATTCCATTGAGTATTTGATAACAATTAATAAAAGATGTTTGCTTATCTTTAATTCCACAAGTGAAAGACAAGAACTCTGAAGTTAATTAATGGAACAAATGGACTTTTTTTTCAGCATTCAAAGAATATCTTGAGATAAAGTAGTAGAAATGGTTACCTGTTTATATGTTTATATGGATCAGTCTATAAAAGCAGTTAACAATTTTCTACATTGGCAAATTTCACCATGATACCCTTTACTGTATTCCAGAACATCTCTTCCCCTCCAATCTACTATGTCACCCCCTTCACTCTTCAGGAGAAAAAGGGATTCAGCAAAAGCTGCCCCTCTCCATTTTATGAACAGGGATGTCTCTGCTCACGGAACCTCAGCACTCAAGCTATATGTAGGATCAGACACCACGGTAGCTTCCAGTGCATTTCAAAATGGACATCATTTTGAAATTGTTCAGCTTCTTTCCTGAGATTTATTACAAAATCTCAGTTTAGTTCTTTGTTCTGTAAAATAAATCAGATTCAAGAATAGAGCCTTTAAAATAAGCCAATCACTTTAAAGTTAGAATTAGTAGAACAAGCAAGTGACCTTTTACAGTATTAGGAGGTTAGTTGAAATGGTCTTTAAATCCTGCTTTATCTTTGCAAAGCTAAAGAAAAGCATACAATTACAGTTTGTGAGGTTAACATTTTTATCAAGAAGAATCATACAACCAGTGCTGAGCAGTGCTAGGGACAGCATAGGGAAATGAACTTGTAAGTAATGCCTTGTTAATTGTAAAAGAAGTCCAGTGTGTAATGTGAATTGGTAAATAAACTGACATGGCTCTAAATATTAACAGTAGTTTACATTGCCTCAGAAGATGAGAAAATTGGTCTTCTGTTTTATGGTCTCGGTATTAGTTATAATCATTATTATAAATGAAGAAGTCTTTTCTGTTGTATTTCATAGTTACTTTTGCATATTATAGATAGATTACAAGTTGTTCAATTAATAATGTATTGAAAAGAATACTGCAAGCAAAATAGTACTGCTAGGAGAGTAATTCTGCATTGAAATTCCTGGCCTTGTGTGAAATTATCTCACAGCTTGATTTTGACTTAGTGGGCAAATGTGTGAGTATCTCATAGTGAGTAAAACAAAGTTGCCACACCATTTTCTTCTTTGGGCACTCTGGATTTCCATTAGTCTGCTGTGCCATCTTGTGAACTCAACCTTGCTAATCTAATGGAAGTATAATAAGCAGAAGTAATAGGAAATACAGTAGAGACTGGCACAAATGGAAAGGCAGGAAAATATTGCAGAACTGATTTGCAAATGGGTTTCATCTGAAAGCAGGAGGGGCATACATATCTGTGTAAGGCTGGAGTCTGATGCAGGCTTACCTTGGTGTAAGCAAGGCCCACTGCACACAGTGAGACTTCCTGCTCAACAGATATTCAAACAATAGTGCAGACTGTATTAAACTACATGCCAGGTCATGATAGTATGCCATTTCTTTAGAGATCTGGTATGTCACAAAAATTAGATTTAATTAAATAATGAAATAATACTTCTGTATACCAAAGTAGGAAGATGTAGGGAAGCAACAGGATGGGATGTTATGCAGTGAGGAAGGTAAGTAAATGCAAAACAAGTAGTAAGCAAAACAGAAGGTTGGAAGAGGTAAGCTAAATGGACAAAAATGAAGGAAAAGTGGGGAACTGCATTAGCAAAGGAACACTTTTCTTCAGTTGATATGACCCTCATTAAGAAATTTTTGTATCCTAACAGAAATTCATTTTTCCTAATGCTTGTTGCCAATGCAGAGAACAAGTGAATAGTTAAATGCTGATTACAGTGTTGTAAAGCAACCAATGTTACTATAGCAAATTTTCCACTGGAGACATATAAACCATGACTCTGGTTTTAACATAGCCGCCCTTTGAGCTGTGCAATAGAAACATACTTTATTTCAGTGACTTGACCTCTTGTATTTGTGTTTATGTATATAATAATATCTATATACACTGTGATAGTTTTTAAAAGTGCCTAACTGCTTGAAGTGGGATATCCTTTCATTTAATTTATATTCCAGATGCAATGTTATACCCATCTAATGTGGAGTAAGCCCCGTCAAACCTCAGTGGAACTTACTTCTGCTTAGGCATGTATTAAACAGTTCTATTAGTTACAGGATGGTTTAAGCAAGGATATATGGAGGAAAATATCGTTACTAAAGATGCAATAGAATTTTGTTTGGTTTATATTTCTATAAATTACCAAATTTGCCCTTCCCAAATTAATATGTAATTAATATGTAAACTGATATACAGTTGTCTTTCACTGTTCAAAATTTGGTAGTGCAGTTCTTTAAGTCAATAAGAAGAATGCATTATAGAAAATTGTGTATAAAAAGTATTGTACAATAAGGAAGGTAAAAAACAGCATTATGTTATGGAAAACTGTTTGGGACGTCAGTTTATTAAGAAAATCTGTGTATGAAATATGTATACTAGGGAAAAGAAACACAAATGCATACCAAAAGATACAGAAAAGGGTCAGAATTATCTTCAATTGAGGGGAAAAAACAAGAAACTGAACAACTGAAACTGACAGTGTCAGCCATCTCTACTAGTTATTGGCTAGCTTCTTATAGATTTTAAATATGCAACCAGCCAGATAGATACAGGAGGGAGGATGCCCTTACATTTATCATAAATGAATAAAGTGAGAGCCTTATATTTGTTAGGAGAGTTGCATTTCTTCAGGTTGCAGAACTTATCTTTTTCTTCAGCAAGTGTTGGGCTATATCGAAAACACAGTACTAAGAGAAAAAGTCTCAGGAGGTGCTGCTTTAGATAAGCTTGCACACCAATCCACAGAATATCTGTCTGTCCTATTTTAATAAGAACATTTAGCAAAATGTAACATTTCTGAATGTTGAAATGAGTCTTGTCATCATCTCACTATGTTACACAAAACATGGGTGATTCAGGAGTCCACCTACAACGCCAGTACTTCCGTGTGACAATAAGGAATTAAGTAGCTCAATTAGGAAGGCTTGCAGGGAGAGGGGTAACCTAAGGAGATCTTCCACTGATGTTCATGCAGTCTTTGCAGGAAGAACCAGCCAGAAATTCCAAAATAAACTAAATTGTGTTTTATTACGGGAATTAATTACACACACACAAAATTCAAACATTCATGCACTCACACAAGAGCTAACTGAAAGGAAAGGGAGAAAAGATTGCTGATAGCGAAGTTTCAGGGAGCGGGCAATATTTATGATTCCAGAAAAGCAGCGAAGAAGCAGCACTGTGGATTAGACTTGTGTCTAAGGGCAGTACACAACCAGGAATCAGAGTGACAGCATGATGACCAGCAAGTGAAGTACTGCACCAAAATGCTCAAAATAGAGGATTCTTGTACCCCAAATCTACCCTGAGGGTAGGGATGTGAATGGCTCTCTGGCTGAATGGACAATGGAAGTTGCAACACAGACAGTGGAATCTAGGAGAAGACAATGGTCTTAGTGTTTAGGTGATAAAGAGGTAATGGCTGTCGTAATAGCTCTGTATTGTGGGGAGGTTTGGGGGACAATGCAGGGAAACATCCAGATGTGATGGAACAGGGTTGAAACAATCACTGTTTTGAGGGAACTTCCTTTGACCATTGTACGCTCAGAGATGTTCCATCTTTGTCTTATCTCCAGAGGTGCTTGGTAATCTACCTGACAATGACTTTGGCTACACGTAGAGGAGGTTAGGCTGACCTGCCTGACAATCACACATGTTCAGTTAGTAATTTTCCTCTGGCCAGTTTGACCCTTCCAGTCACCTCAGGTTCCATTTTATACAAGTGCCAATTAAGGTATTTGCCAATTAAATCATATTTCACTGGTGAATAGGAAACTCTAGTCAGTTTGAGTGACTCAAGTCTGAATGACAGCAGTTTCAACCTGTTGACCCTCAGAATGTCATTTATTTTAAATGGGACTAAATAGAATATTCCCCATTTTACCAAGAACACTTAGCATCTGTATATTAGTGTTGAGTGCTGAAAGCATTTTATACAGAGATTTTGTTGTAGTTCTTATTACGACCTGATACAGTAGATAAATGTTCCAAAGAATCTGTAAGTTTGATCAAGCCGAAGTTTCTATACTCCGCTTAACTACTGCTATATAATAAAATGGTTCTCTGCACCAGAAGTGTACTGCAATAAAGAATGAAATATTGGTTATTGGGTTATTTTAGTCAGTTAAGCAACATATTGTAAAATTAGTTATATCTGATTTTTAAAGATAAATAATACCTTTGGAGAAACTTGATACCTATATGCAATACTGTCTTCCCAGTTCTGAGGAGAAAAAGCAGTTGTATTCTTTAAAATCTTAGAGAATTACTCTTGGGAATCTACTTCTAGACATGTTTCAGGAATGTACCATCTATTGTACTAGATCTTTATTTATATATTTGCCTCACAAAAAGAGGGAATATACCCTCTGAAAGTTTCTCAACTATAAATAGTTTAATAATATTTATCAGTGATAGTCAGTGCTGGTTAAAACATAGTTTTGTAGAACTAATCAAAACAGTTGGAAATGTTTATGCTGAAGTTTATAACTTTGATCTTGGGAATTATCCTATTAAATGGATGTCTAAGGATACTAGTTTACAGTCTTGTATTGACAATAAGTCTCTGTAAGCCTCTGGACATAGTTCTGATGCTTGAATATGTTAACACACAGTGATAATCTAACCACCCTCCTAAACCTATGGGTGGAAGTAGAGCTAAAGTTGCTGGTAGACAAAGTGGCTATTTGGCCTTTCCTTTGTCAGGTGAATCTTGAGGTTAAGTAGGCTTTTCAGTGGCTGTGGGCAGCTGAGCCGTAAGAGAGGATTTGCATGTACTGCTTGACTTTCTATGGTTAACAGAGGTAATATGTTTCCACATACTAACTTCCTGTCTTGAGAAAGAGCAGCAATTTATGGCTGACTCAGTATATAAAGAATAATTACAAGAGTTTGCTTTAAAAATTTAGTGAACATGATCAAAAGCACTTTCACAATCTTGCAAGATTCCTTCACCAGGCATAATAAAAGCTTGTTGGTTCCTAATTGGAAAGAAACCACCTTTAACTGTAGCATTCAAAGGATACAGTCATTATTATGCACTGGGAGAACCATTAGAGCCAAAAAGAGGGGGAAAAAAACCTTGTTTTTCATTTTCTTCAGTAATTTGCTAGAATTTTAGGATATCCTTTAGTACAGCTTGGAAAGGAATTCCATGTAGCAATTCAGAGGAACAATAACAGTTGACTTCAGACAGGGTGATGACCTACCAAGAAATGCTCATGTAACTTTTCATCTTGCATGAAAAATTAAACAGGGCTAGCCTTATCGTCAAACAGAATAAGAGAGCTTCTTCAGACAGCTGATTTTGGATGTCATGTAAGAGCAGCAAATAGTTACTTAATTTAGTATTGCTGTATTTTTACTTCTTTGGAGAGGTACTATTGAGAGAGGAAGTCCAGTGTATCCAAATAACTTGCTCAAGCTTGGGTATCATGCAACTTGATTTCAGGATTGATGTCATTCCCTGATCCACTTCAGACAGCAGTTTGAGCAACCTGAAAAAGAGTTAACAATAAAATTCAGTGAAAGTCCACTTAGCTGCCATACAGTTGGCCTTTCATATTCACTATTGCTGGGGATGCAGGATCCTTGCAAAAGTAGAAAAAACACAGATATCATGATGTGTGTGTGTGTGTGTGTGTGTTTCTCTTGGAAGGAGGCTGAGATGTGGTGGGGACAGCAGGCACCCAGGATCCAAATGGGGTCAGGAAAAGGAGAAGAAAATGGGGTGGACTTGGGGAAGTCAGCCTATACTTTCTCTCTTGGACATCTACTTCTGTGGGTGTGAGGGAACATTGAGAAAGAGTTTGTGGCACTGTGGTATAGGGCTGTGATCCATCCATAGCTGGCCAGGCAGTGACAGGTGAAGAGGGAGGAGGATCAGAGATGGGTTTTTAAAGGGCTGCACAGCCTGTTTATAGCCACCAAGAGGGAACGTTCCCCTGGAAAAGAAGCACTTGAGGTGGAGGGGGAACTCTGGTTGAAGAAACTCAAAAATAAATCCATGAAAGTCAAACCCACAAATATGGAGGGTCAACTGTATTACCTTGTTTGTGAAGCATAAATATAAGAAGCTTCTATAAGAACAAAAATGACCAAAAACAGAGATGTAGCCCACTAGATTTAACATTAGCTTTTCAATACAGAGAGATTTGTGCTGCATGAGTGTTTAGCACAATTTGAAAACTTGATTTTCTTTTGAAATATTAAGACTTTGTTTAGTGAAATGTTTCATAAAGCAGTATAGAATTTTAGGGAAATGGCCCGGAAAGATTACAAAGGATTACATGATCAATAGCTGCTAGTTGTGATATCTTTTATAATTACCTCAAGTATCAGAGCCAGTATGTTTTTCAATAGCAGTTGCTGGGGAAACATGAAAAAAAAAATCATTCCTCTACTTAGAAGAATGACTTCTAATGTCTTCTTCTAGCATTGAAGGTCTTAGCTTGTGAATGAGCTTTTAACTGGAGTCTGTTCTGCTGTCATGGGCATGAGGGACATGTGGGCCTCCAGGTATCATTGGTCTACAACTCCCATCAGCTTTAGCCAGCACAATGGGGTGATGGGAGTTGTAGTCTACCACCATTTATTTGTCCATATGTTCCCCATCTATGTATTATGGTAGAAATGCATGTTCAGGATTAAAACATATAGTTGTCATAGTCATTAATTTCAGCTCAGCAGAAAACTACAGCTTTAATTCAGGACTACAGCTTGGATTTATATATTGAATTCTTTCTCTGTCCTTTTTTATTTTTACAATTCTTTGAGGTGCACATGTATTTTGACTTTTTTTCAGTTCTAAAAATAAATTTTAATATTAAAATTCCCCAAAAAAGAAAACATCAGAAAAATCCTGAATATCTTTTAATTTTTGAAACTGACAGTTCACTTCTGAAAAGTTGTTTAGCAACAAAACCTGGGGCTGGTGAAATAATGTAAAACCTTAAATTTGCAAAGACCAGCATGACATTAATATTTTTGGATTATTATCTATCAACTTAGAGAAGTAATGAAGGCAACATAAAGCTAATTCAGAAAAAATAACGCTTTTGACACACACTCCCTCCTGTGAAACCCAAAATGTATTATGAGATATAAGCATCTTTTCTAATCTTCCTGCCAAAGGCTGATTTTCTCTCTGAAAGCATAATAAAATACCAGAATAATTAAAACCTACAGTACAAAAGATTAAGCAACGCAGGATTCTAGATTAGTTCCACTTGTTCCAATTTCAACATCAATAACCCCAAGTAATATCTAACTGTTATAAAGATGAAATATACCCTCTTCAAATCATAACAGAATTATCCAACCAGAGAAAACATTAAACTAGAGATAATGCTGGTTGCCATTTTTACTCTGTGGATCAAAATGCTAATGATTGGGTTAATAATGAGGTCTGAGGACAGCTATAGTAAGACCAATTAATATTCGTAAAAGCATTTTAAAAAATTTATTATTTTAGTTTCATTGGTGCCTTTTAAAATACCCCCAACCATTTAAACTATTTATTTAATGTTAATAAGCACTAATCTAACCAGTCCGTTATATATTTTGATAGCTGTGATAATACTTGTCAAATAGTGTTTTGGGTGGGGGAATATCAAAATAATGGTAGTTGTCTTTTCAGACCTAAATACCCTGAAGGCAGCAGGTCCCAGCTCATCTGGAAGATAGGTAGAGTACGCCCTGGTTAATACTTGGTTGAGAGTCTACCAGGGAATACCGAGTGTCATAGGCTATATGGCAGAGGAAGACAATGACGAACTACCTCTGAGTATTCGTTGCCCAACAAAACTTTATGAAATTCATGGTAATGCCATAACTGAACGTGTGACTTGAGGGCACATAAACAGATACACACAGTTTTAATTTTTTTAAGGTCCACTTTATAGAATATGTGAATCTATAGACTGACACTGGTTGGTAGGCACACAGCTACATAGTAATGTACAAGATTAACTTCTTCAGTTATATTTAGGTCAGTTTCTATATAACTGCATATAATTCCTGTATACAGTGTTTCAGGCAGATGGGATGCCACTTATATTACTCAATCCAAGACTGCAGAATAGCCTGCATAACATGTGATGTTTTGTGCATCTGTATACCTCTACAATTGGAAATAGTAGCCAACTCTTAATTCCTTTTCGCACGGCATTTCCGAAGTGAAAGGGCCCCTTGAGCGTTGCGTAAATGTGAGGAGCAGTCCACATGACACACTCACATTTGTGTGATGCTCAAGGGCCTAACGCAGACCATGCATGCATTTTTTCATTTTTGGCTTAAAGCCAAAAATGCTGCGTGATCATGCATTGCTCCGGGGCCCCACACGCATTTACCTGGCATGCGGAGCCTTAGGAGCTGGGCTGGTCGCGCTTCCTGTGCAGTGCAGCCTGGGAAAGATCCCAGGCTGCACTGCAGAAGGAAGAGGCGAGGCACTCGCGTGACCAGGAAGCAGCTGTGGAGCCGAAGCAGCAGGGATGCAAGAGCTGTCGTCCCCAGGCTTCTCGCGCTAGCCCCACACCCCAGCTCCACAAAAGGGTAAGGTGCAAAAAGGGTGTTAGACATTTCAAACTTTGGGCACATGTGCCACCGATGTAACTTCATGTGTTATGACATTCTATACAGTTGTTATAATGGGTGCAAGTAGTAATGGTACTGACTACTGTCATAGACAGAGTCATATGTTGTCAAATGTCCCTATTTACAAGTGCACAGAAATGTTCGTGTATGCATGTGTATCTGGTAATGGAAGAAATCTTGGGATCTTTTTGCAGAAGTTTGATGTCCCCATACTACAGGGCTAGACAAACTGTGTAAATTAGCTCTCTAACAAAGATTAAGAGTGAACACATAATTTCACAGAGGTGTGATTGATAAGAATACTGATCTCCTAATACTGGGTTGGCTGACTTTTCCTATTAAAATGCTGATAGAGCAAGAGAAGATGGATGTGGGTATTATTCTTTGTTAAACAAGGAGGGAGAATGCTATGGAGGGCATTATCAAAATAGCAAGTTACATTTTGGGAAATCTATATGCAACATAATAACTTAGAGTTTCAATGCCAGACATGACACAGATGTCAGAAATGAGAAAAGTTAGAGTTGAGGCAGGGGGGAAGAAAAGGAAGTAAGAGTGAGAGAGGAGGAACTCAATGAACTTTGCTTGTTAATGGTGTTTTAATTGTCCTGTGATTTCTAACAGATTCATTTCAGCTGAACATTGTTTTAGTTTGTGTTGTAAGCCACCCTGGTTCCTGTAATGGGTGAAAAGCAACTCTGCTTTTTCCAGTTTCCACATCAATATCCCAAAGGAGAATATACATTTATTCTTTTCATTTTCATTTGTGTTTGTTTGCATTTATGAGGCACCTACAAAACTAATGAAGTGTCTCAACTGTACCAAAAAATACCCTAAAATCAGAAGAATAAAGTCAACATGATAAAGAATAGAGAATCAAATAAAAAACAATGTATTAAAAACAAAATACAAAAGTAATATATATCTTGATATGAGACCATGCTTCTAGATTGTACTATATTTTCTCCTAAGGCTTTTGAACTGACCAGTTTAAAGATATTCTTGACCACAGAGATGACATGATAGGAGAGCATTTTTGAGTATCTGCAGTTTTGCTTTGTTTATTGAAGAAGTATAATTACTTTTAATTCAATTTGTTCAAAAAAGACAATTAGGCTATGAACAGCTTATGAACTTCTTACAATAGAAGCAGGAGTTGTGACTTACTTTTAATGTAAAGTAAGTCACATGTTTCCATCCTGCACCTACCTTTGGACTTTTTTTCTTCTTCTTGGCTGCCTTGTGAAGATTCTAGAATAATAAGGTACTAGACTCGAGCAATGCCAGGAAGAGTACAAAATAACTGTGTACGTGTCATCATAGCTGAGCTTGTCAGTAATAGATGAATGCCCTTTGCTACTTGCTACTTTCCTATGGCCTCACAAAAGTGTGCATAGTGTTCAAAGCTAAGAATATTTATACATGACAAATGCAGTTGTTATTGTTGTTTTTTGGGAAAAAAATCTGTAAATAAATGAAGCATTAATAAAGGATGTTGGCTCCTGGACCTCAGCTAAAGATACAAAGAAAACCTGGTATGTGCTCTGAGAACTAAGCTCTTGCTGCATCTGTTATGCAATTGTAAGTTAATATGTGCAACCATTTTCCAGATCATTGCAAGCAGCAGTCCCTAAAGATTAATTCTTCACTAGGAACTCATTTTGAACTGTTCAACCACTCCAGAGACTTGCCTGCCCATCTGTGATAATATAGCTCTGATCCTATGAGCTGGCTATTTCAGTGCTAGTAAATAAGATAGGAATCAGGGAGGAATATGCCTGCAAAGTGTCATGACCTATGTCTGTGGTAACCTGTTGAAGTAGTCCAAGATACAGAGCCAACTATACAGATATGTTTATCTTTTTTTTCCCTTTTTAATTCAGCCAAGGGTAGTTTAAGGGGACTGTGAATGGAGGAATGCCAAAAGATGAAGGCAGAATAATCCAAAGAAAGGAAGCTCTGTAATCCAATATCTTTTCTTCTGATGAAACTATCTGAGAAGGAAAACAGCCAGAGGAGAAAGGACTGACTGAATCCACCCCTTTCACTAACAGGTTTAAAAAAGTGTCTAGAAACAAATATGCATGAACAGAGCTTGGTAAAGTTGTTTTTGTACTACAGTTCTCAGAATCCCTAGGCCAGCATGGGGAAGTTTGGAAAAATCTTTTCCAAGCTCTGTCTAGTGTAACTGTTGCCATGCATGATCTGGACCATAGTAAATATCACTAAAATGTATGTCGATGTTTAATTGAGTACTTCAGTGTTAATCAGCAGCCAGAAGTTTAAGGAAATGGTGGTAGGCCAGTCCCATGGAGTTCTAACCACACCAATGTAAAAATGTGTATTGTTTATGCCAATTCAGTCTGTTTTGTCTCTAGTTCTGTATTTTCTATTATAGGGGTGGGCACCTTTTAGGAGGTAGGGAGACCACACGATCCCCTCTGTCCTCTACCCCCATCCCATTTTCAACCAGGGTTAGAGATGTTCAGAATGTTGCTTCTCTGATTAGAATTAGTTTCAGAAAATTGCACAAGATGCAGGAAAAAGACCCGAAAAATAAATTTCCATAAATACCTTCAAATATGGTCTGTAATTTAATAGTTCTTTCACTGCGATAATAGAGTTGAAGCCTGTCCTGTCCCTCCTTCTAAGTCTCCAGGTTTTGGTAAATTGTATTCTTTATCCCTCTCTCATACTTGGACCTTGATTACTGTTCACTTTAGCTGTTGAAATAGTTCTCTTTGGTATGAATAGAATGGAAGAAAATTCTTCCAGCAGGAACATGATACGTTGTTAATGCTATAATCTGATTGGATAATAGACGATAAACCTCAATGTTTAATGCTATTATTTCTTAATATTTCTGTCAGCATCTTGAATGAACAACTACACTATTCAACCAACCATAATGGAGTGATGGAAGCTATGTGAAAGTTGGCTGTATTTATACCAGTCTGGAGGCAACATGTTGGTTTTGTTCTCACAGATAATTCATAATAATACCTATGCACTGAATTTGTCTGAATATTGGCAAACATTGTCTGTACTTTATGTTGTGCTGTTATTATCTTTGTCCTGTACACTTAAGATGGATCTTATAGAAGGGAAATGGGTTCAGATTTTTTTAAAAAGGGGAAAAATAGAGATGGTTTCAAGCTGGCAATGAACTTTTAAATATTTACTCTGTTTTGTCTGAAATTGACAGTGCAGGCTTACCTCAGTTCTCTCAACCCCCTAATGTCCACAAAGATGCCTTCTTGCTAAGTGCCAAATCTCTCAAGCAAGAAGGCCTTTGAGCATGTGAATTAAGTGTTGTTATTTGTCAAGCTTTTAGGAAGCATTTAGAAGCCCAAAAGGTTGATAAATTATATATTTTAAAGGAGGGATGAAAAGAACAAAACTTTAATATTTCTTACAATACAGACTAATCTATTTCTTAAAGGAAAATCAGAAGGCATTGAAGGTGGCTATAAAAAAGGAGAAAGGGGCTTTCCTGGAATTATCTTCAAGACCTTAATACACATCTTTGTTGTTTTAGATGTACGTCAAATAATTCATATATGGCTAAATTGGACAGCTTGCCCAGGATATTTTGATGCCTGAGGCAAAGGACAAAATGCTGCTCCCTTCAATCTCCTTCTGTTTATAGAAGCAGACTGTATTGCTGATTGAATCTCATTTCAGTACTGGCAATTGGATAGCACTCCTGAGTGCGGCTGGTTTGAAGTGTAGGAACCGAATTGAGAACTGAAGGGGGGAAAAAATTATGTAATATGTATGTTGGGTGTACCAAACCATGTAGCAAACCATCTGCACCTGAGAGAGGAAGACAGTAGGCAGATAGATAGCCTAAATAAGTTTATTCTGCACTTATCCTTCATAGACGTAGGGATTCCTATTTCTTAATGTTCTTTCGTCCTTCTCTCTAAGATTGCTTCCTGATTTTTCTTGCTTTTCCAGTTTTAGTTATATAAATGCTAACAAGGCCAGTTCTGAAGGCTTCTGTAGACTATTTTAGTGATCCCATCCTCATGCCCTATCCTAAATGGATTTCTTGAGTGAAAAAACAGTAAGGTGTGTGTGTGTGTGTGTGTGTGTGTGTTTTGGTCTAATACAGGTTTTCAGATAATTTCTTCAATAGTCAAAAGATTAGCATTAAGCCACTGCACTCTGCAAATAAAATATCAAACAATGATACATAGTATTTAATGATATGTAGTATTTAACAAATATGAATATAATAACACATGCTTTTGTGATCTGCATGCACAAGTGGAAAATAAGTAACACTTAAGCAAGAAGTTAGCTAGGACCAACTGTTTCACTGCTCTTGGTAATTATAAATGGATGCCACACTTGCTATCTTATGCACACATATTTGGGATTAAGTCTTCCTAAACTCAGTGAGGCTTCCCTCCTAGAAATCAAGGACAGGATTAAACTACATCTTCTGTATGATTTTCTGGGTAAAAGATCTATTGTACACAGGGAACTTACATCCAAGTAAAGCTGGATACAATAGTGGCACAATTTGGTGGTTCTAAACCTTGTATCTTTAAGTCCCACTGATCATACTGTCAAAGAACCTGGGTCTCACCATAAGAGAAAAAAAAGGTTCCATTTTTCTAAGAAAGGTGTTTATATATTTCCAAGCATTTTTGTTGTTAATCATTTATGATATTTTTAAGGCCATAAAAATTAAAGTAGCTGTGCTGAACATAAATACAAATGAACAAAAATAATAAATTTATTAGTAACTAAAAACTATAATAATACTGCTCAGTAGAAATTTTACTGCTGCAATAATTGTAAAGCACCAAAATGATACATAAAATTTGCAACAGTGTTATTGGGAATAAATTTATTGCTATGACAAAAACGTAAACAAAATTAATAATTCCATAATTTCATGTTATGGAAAGACTGTGGCCCACCCAGACTACTTCTGCCTCAACAATAGTATATCGAGGTCATATTATCCATTACGTGTCTGCAGGTATGTACGTAACCTGAGTGGTCACTAAACTGAATGAGTTCTTTCTTCAGGCTTCTACACAGTTAGAAGCAATTCCAGGTAGAGGAGAGAATGCTTTTGAACAGTGTCCCCTGAAGCACTCCTGGAATGCATAAATAGTTTTGCAGTAAAAATGGGGAGAACAGGCAAGGCGAGGAAACAATAACCTTGGAGATTAAGATCAGAAAATTGAACAAAACTTTGAATTGACTGACTGAACATATGGTAAGGTGTCTACAAATTTCAAATGTGAATAGAATGATATGAGGAAATAAATAGAAGTGAAGAAAACCTTTTCTTACCATACTGTTCAGAGCACCATTATACACACATGCACACTTACAAATTTCTCAAACAATGACACAAATCCATCGGTTCTAAAATATTCCAGTCGTGTAGTGTAGGACTCTTTACAATAAACATTAAGTTTTTTAAAAAATCAAATCTTTGCTGCATTAATAATTTTTTCCAGTAATTTAAGCTGTAAATGCAGCCTGTTGGATCATAATCTCTTCTGAGCATCTTCAGGGCAGCTAAAACTGGAGCTATTTTGCTCTTTTCCTATGAAATAACAATCACCTGCTTCATGGTGGCTGAAGTACAAAACTGTATCAACTGCACCAAAGAGATTTTCTCTATTGGAAAGAATCAAATGTTCTACAAACTCCATTTCACCAAATGTGCATTACTCCATTGTAGATGTACATACAGAAAGGAGGTCATGAACTTGAGCCATTTTGAAGTTGGAGTGAGAGAATCTATGTTGCCTAGAAGCAATCTTCTGCTTCTTTTGAATAACAAGCATAAGCAGCAGCTTACATGTTTTAGTGAAGGAATGAATGACCAGAATATGGGGGGCGGTACGCATAAGATGCTATTTCTTAACTTTCTCCTCTCCAGATGTTTCTAAGCTCAATATTGCTTCCTTAAGCTGATTTCAAGGGGTGGAAGAACAGTTGGGGGGAAAAGATTTTGAGTGAAAAATTACTCCAAATGGAATGTATTAAGCTACTCCCAAATAATGTTTTTTTTTAAAGCCTGTTAAATTAAAGGAAATCTTTCCCTAATTTCATTTGGACTGAAGACTAAAGTGTATTCTGTGTTGTTACTTGCTGTTAGGTGAGCTTTGGTCTAAGACAAACCTATTAATGAGAGAGCTCTAAGAGCCCTGGAAAAATTGTTCCAAAGGGAGATGGTTAAGCTCCTCACCATGGCACTACCTTTCCATGGTGATAGGATTGCATGCTCCTGTGAGGCAAGAGGCTATGTTGATGGTAACAGTGCTGCAAGTAGGGTCTTTCATGTCAGACAGGCCTTTGCTGCGGAGCCAGACTAGATGTACCAAACAGCTACTGGGGAGCAGCGGTGTTTGGGAGGTGGGCAACGCTGATGGAAGATAGCAATAGCAATAACGTGTATTTCTATACCACTTATCAGCTAAGTGCACTCTAAGTGGTTTACAGTGTGTTAGCTAACTGCCTCCAACAAGCTGGGTACTCATTTTACCGACCTGCGGAAGGGTGGAAGGCTGAGTCAGCCTGGAGCCTAGCAGGATCGAGCTTACAACCTTGTAGCTGCATTTAACCACTGCACCACCAGGGCACTACACCGTCTCTCAAAGATGGCAGCAGCACCACTTGCTAGTACTGTGCAGAGTGAGGCACAGTAAATGCGTGTTGAGTGTCTTTTACCTTGAAAACCCTATGATGAGACAATCCAAAATGAAACAAGATGAGACTCCCAGGTTGGAAGATACTCAACAAGCTACTGGAGTATAGAAGAGGACAACTGTGGCTAATGACACAACTAGACTCAAGCTGAAAGGACATTCAGCAGTTGATATGCTCATAGATAAAAGAGCCTCAAACTGAACAACACATATTATTGGAAGATGGAATGTGTGAAGCACAGGTAAAGGGAAGCTAGATATAGTAAAATAAGTAATGGAATTTATTAACATTGGGGTGAGTGAGCTAAAGTTGACAGGAATGGGACGATTTGAATCAGTTACTTACCCAGTGCTTTACTCAGGAAATAAAAATCTGAGAAATGGGGTGGCATTAATAGTGGAGAGAGATGTAGCAAAAAGCAGTCACAGGATGTAATGCACAGTCTGCCCAAATAATAAGACTTCAGGGGAAACCCATCAATATAACCACAATCTAAGTTTATGCCCCAGTTACAGAGGCTGAAGAAGAAAAAATTGAAAGATTCTGTGCAGAAGTCCAGGAGGAAATTGATCAGACAACAAAACAAGATTTGTTATTAATTATAAATGTTTGAAATGCAAAAGCGGGAAACAGAGCAGAATCAAAGATGGTAGGAAAATTTGGCCTAGGACCAAGAGATGAAGAAGGAGAACAACTGACTGAATTTTGCAAGGCCAGTAGTTTCTTCTGCTAAAAAGACATAATTCTCCCTAGATATAATTCTCCCTAGAAGCCAAAATAATTAAACTGAGACTATTGTGCATTGGGTGTATCATGAGAAGACATGACACACTAGAAAAGACAATAATGTTTGATAAGGTGGGAGACCCTAGGAAAAGAGTAAGACCACATCATAGACAGATAGACTCAATAAATGAAGCCACAGCCCAGAGTCTGCAAGACCTGAACAGGGCTGTTGATGGCAACTTGGAAGTCTCTTATTCATAGTGCCACCGTAAGTCAAAGTCATCTTGATGGCAGTTAAGAACAAATTGTTCCACTCTGCCTCCACCATTCTTCAGCCCAAATGTTTAATCTTCTGCATCTGCATTTCAGTTTTATAAAAATTCGGGGTGATTACATCAAGCTTTTGCTGTGTAAAGTCTAACAATCTTAGAAACATTTTCTACTAAGTAGGGAATTTTGAATGTTATTGTTAATTTTTTCCCTCCAAGCTTTGAGTTCAGCCCTGAAATAGAGTCAGTGCACTGAGCACTCAACAGTCTCACACTCCAACTACAGTTTCTACAGAGCTATTTAAATGTCTAGTAGCCATGATAATAAGAAAAGACAGAAGCAGCAGAACAGATAGATAAACTGTTCTGTTTTGAAAAAATGCTGTGATGTCTGCCAACCATATTTCCTTCCTGCTCTTTAAGCCTGCTGTGTTCTCCTATGATTTCTTTTATTCTTTGCTGTGAAATGTCTTGTCAGGTGAAGGCTTAACACATCTTACTCATTCCTGTTTGCAAGCAGTTGGTGTGGCAAAGAGAATCTTCTGAATTCTGCTTCCAAAATGATGTGGGAGGGAGGGAATACAGCTTTTAAAACTGAACAGCTTGGAAGCATCACTAAGTAAAATGTGTGTGTGTGTGTGTGTGTGTGTGTAGATATAGAGATAGATATACAGTAGATATAAAATTAGTTTTTTTTGTTCAGGTATCTTAATCAATTGACACTTTCTTGGATGATGAGGCATAAGTAATTCCCTAAGGAAGCTAACTGGCCTCATAGAGATTTCAGGCCTTTGAGTAAGGCTAGTTTATTTCAGTCTTCCTGTTTTCAAGATTCTCAAGTTGATGAAAGAAGCCAATGTTGTATTTTTAACTAGGAAGGAAAAGAATACTGTGTACATTTTGTTACTTTGCTACTTTTACTCAGCAGGGTTGGGGAGTGGGGCTAGTCAAGGAGCAAGAGTAATTAATTCAGTAGCACTAAATTGTCCATTGCCCCAGTCCACCAGTTCCACAGAAATAAAGTAATATATAAAAGCTTGAGTTGTATAACTGATTTCTGCTCATGCATTTCATTCCACTGCTGCTAACTGCAGGCTCAAAATTAGTGAAGAAAAGTCACAGGAGGCAAATAATGCTTTGTTTGCAGAACCTGTAGGCTATTTTCCCCAGCCTAGTCAAAGGAAACCTTTCTCTAATTTCATTTGAACTGAAGACTAACATGTGTTCTATATTGTTGTTATTTGCTGTGAAGTCAGTTTGATTTATGTGGACCCCATAAAGCCCTGATCATCAACAAACTTGGGCCCTTTTTGCGTGGCATTTGCCATGCGAAAGGGCCCCTTGAGCATTGCACGAATGTGAGGAGCGGTCCACACGATGCACTCACAATCTGGCAATGCTCCAGGGGCTGGCAGGTGCCAGTCGCACACTTTTTCATTTTTGGCTGTGAGCTGAAAATGGTGCACAATTGCGCATCACTCTGGGGCCCCTCATGCACTTGTGCATGTGGAGCTCTGGAGCTGTGGTGCTCACACTTCCTGCCCCATGCAGCCTGGGAAAGTCCCAGGCTGCACTGCGGAAGGAAGAGGCGGGGCTCTTGTGCGAGCCGGTGGCAGCTGCGAAGCTGAAGGAACTGGGATGTGAGAGCCTGTCGCTAGAAGCTGCTTGCGCGATCCCCGCACCCCAGCTCCACAAAAAGGTGTGTTGTGGAATGGGCCTTAATCAGGTCTTGCAAGTTCAAGTGGTGGTTTCATTACTGATCAGATCAATCATTCATGTGAATTGTTCTGAATGATACATTTGCAATGCAGGAGTACTGTGTGTTTCCTCTGAAATAAGTCTTTTTGAGTTTAATGGGGCTAACTCCAATATAAGTGGGTAAAGGGTAGAGGAATGAAGTGGATGTAGGATTGTAGTTATTGGTGGATTTCTGCATGGGGTCAGGTGAGAGGAGTTTCTTGGGATGGATTGGATGTGACCCCTGGCAGCTGATTATGTGAGTGCTACTATTAGCTTACATGGTCTTTGTTTCTGTATGGTCTGGTTGATATAATGGGAGCACATTTTCAAGGGGTAGACCAGTGAGACTCTTTCTGGTCTTCCCTTAGCATGCTTAAGATAAGGCTTTAGGAAGCATCTCAGCTGGTTCCTCAACTGCCCATCCACCTAACCATTCTAAAATTTTAGAAGCTTTATTCAGTGTGCTGTGGTAATACTCATTTCCATGAAACTTTCTATGAACTTTTTATCAGTAGCCAATCAACTGATGCAGGAAAGAATGTTTACAACTTGGTTGTACATGCCTTGATGAGAAAGTGTCTAGTTCCCATAACAGTGGTGTATACCACTGTACAAATATATACATATCTGAAGTTTTGCAATAGGCAAAACTAGGAAGAGTACCTTTCTTAGATCGTGACTTCCAGTGGCCATGTTGGTTGAGGGTTTCTGGGAGATGTAATACAGAAAGTACATTTTCCCATTTCTAGGACTAGGATAGGACTACAGCTCAGGGAAAAGCATAGTTCACCCATACTTTAAGTAGTCTGGACACAGCCTGTATATTACAAAGACTGGTTATCAGTTAAAACACTCATGTTGGAGCAGCTGTAAGCTATCTGCATAGCTTGTGGTAATGTGACCTTCTTCCTACATGAGTTATTCAGCAATAGAACTGAGTACTTTATTTTATCAACAGTCAGAATGTCTGCAGCTGCTGCTTTAACTCAGTTATCTTTCTACCCAAATACTGATGCTGCTAACAAAGTGTGCTATTTTCACTTACATCTTTCTATGTCTTCTCTATTGTTCTTGCTCTTCACCTCACTTTATGAACACAGTGTCACATCTCTATCTTTGTAAGGCCATTTCTGCACTAGGCTGTTATAGTACTATTATTCCACTTTCAACATCCTATAGAATCCTGGGGTTTGCAGTTTAGAGAGGGACCTATCTGCTGTTACTCATGAAAAACTAGACAAGAATTAAATTAGCTTTGCTTAGCATATGGAGCACTATTTATTCTATTTAAGGCTACATTCTGTAAGTGAAGCACTTCTTCTGTGAAGAAAAGAAGAGCTGGTTATAACTGGTGTCTTTGGTCAGTTCTCAGTCACTGTTATTCTTTCTTCCAGTTCTTCCCTTCACCAATCCCATTTCACCTAGATATCCTCTATAAAGACCTGCTACAGTCCTGTTCTCATCAAGGGGGAATAATTTGCTAATATGACAAGCCATTATTTTGCCACCTACTTCTGTCTGTTACTTGATATCTTTTCACAAGGGAGGAAGAATGCACATTAACAACATCTTTAAAATCCCTTACACAAGCTTGTCATCAACTTTTTATTTCTCAGTTCTTAAATTAATATAATCCTTAAGCACAGTTTAAAACTGCAGGTATATGTGTTATTCAAACACTCTCTGCAATTTCCATGCACTATGACATTGAAATAACCTCCAATTAGTAAGTGCCAGTTTTCTGGGGCAACATATAATATCAGTATACTATATATAGTAGTCTGAATGAGCTATGTTGAAACAAGGCATACTAGCGAAATTCATCCATATTGGTGAAATTATTCATTTTACAAGAACCAATGAAAGATGTATGGTACATTACAGTGAGTTACTGCATCTGTAGACCATTATTTCAGTTGGAGCAACAGCTTCACTGTATGGAAGCTCTCTTCTCTTCAATCCTACAAACATTTCTGAATACATAAAATGAATCTTTGTCAAATTCTACTTTATGAAAGTTGAATGTTGGTTTTGGTGATCAGAAGCAATTTTTCTACAATCCTGGCACAAGAGTTCTTGGCCAAATTCAAATCCAAAAGAATAATGTACTTCTAAGATGATGTAGTTATTTTTTTTTTAAATAATAACTGCAGGTATTGGAGGGTGATGAATTCACCATTCGTCCAATCGTCCACTAAGAAATTATGCTGAATGTTTAAAATGAACATCAGATGTTCCTTGGAACACTTAAAAAAAATCTTCATCTTGCAAATAATAATACTGAAAAGCCATATTTTCCCCTTTTAAAAAACAGGGTAGAACCTTAATGGATAAATATTTAATCACATTTGCTGATCTTCATTTATGTCTGAATGTTCACACGCATGACGCATGCTATTTGGCTGCATTGTTTCAATCTTGACCGGTTCTAATAATTATATAGAGTGCAGAATGTTAATTCGTGCAACTTTCCTGATTTAATGACAGGAAAGAAATGAATGACAGGATACCATGAAATGTTTGACTGGTAAGTTTTTCAGTGAAACAGTTCTCGATTTTTTTCATCTTCTCAAATTCTATAAATTACATGAGTTCAGTTAGCATGAGATATTTCTTCAAATAAACTGTAGAAAGAAAACATCTGAACTAGCTCCACACTTCCCATAACAACTTCTAAGTAGTATTTCTTAAATGATTAAGGATCCATCCTATGTTTTTAATAGGTTTTATTTTTAAGTGATCAATTCAGATTAGTGTAGTACATCTGTTTCTAATATGTCCCCTGTGTCTACCCTAATGAAGTGGTGATTGGAAAAGTCTGTAATAAATAGGTAATGAGCACAATCCAGGGAGCCAAATCATCATATGTACACACACATTTAAAAGCACGTGGTATTTCTTCACACTTCGGCATTTATTTTCACAAGGAAATCTATACTGTAAAAATAGGAGCTGTACCTGCCATTTAAAGTGTCACTTGAAGTTAAGAGGATAACTGTGTTGCACCATAAACTAAGAACATTTTAATTGTCATTAGAAAGAGAGTTCAAGGAATTCACATCTGCTTAAGGCCATTGATTACCCATCCATCAATTTTTTAAAAAATTTACCCATGAGGGTCCCAGAGAAGTATACATCAATTGCAAGGAACATTTTGAGCACACTTTCCTGATTCAGACATAATGGGAATCTCTTGTTTACAAAACCATAATATCTTTGCTCTAATTGAATGTATATGGTTAGGAGGAAAGGGGAGGTCATGGAGTTAGCCCATGAGTAGACAGCTGACTTCAAGTCCAACAAATCTTAGTTTATCAGACTAAGCTTGTTATGTCTGAACTGGACCACTGCATTTGCCTGTTGAAGTTTTGGGCAGCCTGCTGCTCCATGTTGCCTTTGCATCTGCTGGTTACAAGGGCGCTTTTACTGGATATCCGAAGGTATCATTAGTTATAGGCAATGAGGTGGTCTTCTAAGTATCCTGCACTCAAGACATTTGGGGAATAAGAATGTTTTATTCTGTGAAGATTAGAAACAAAGTCATTAACACAAGGCCATTAAGTCCAAAGTATATGTAGGCATCAAGAGTTCCAAGAACAGTGGGAAAGCTTGCATGCCATATGTTTGGCTGTACCTAGTCCTACCTGCAGAGAGCTAAGGATAAAGTAGCAGCTATAAGCTTCAGCTTTAATGCCTTGATTTGCATAAGTTTAAATAACTTTGTAAATTATAGCTGTAAAACTGACATATGGTATTTTCTGTTCACTTCTATCCTCTGATGTATACTTAAGGAATTCAGCATTTGACTAATAGATCCAAAATGCTACACCAGAGACTTCCTGCCTGCTTCTATCATTTCTAAAATGTTAAGTTTGAATGAGAAGTCCTTGCGTTTTACTGGAACAGAGATGTCATGAAGGAGGCAGTGGACTGTAACAATTGTGAGGAACCTAAACTGTAGGCCACATTGAGATGTTTATAAAGTATTTAGAAAGCTGCTATGGCCAATTTAGTATTTAAATAATGGCAGATTGAAGATGTAATCCTGTGTCCTTTCACCTGGAGGCAAGAAGCACTAAAGTCAATGAGACTTGTTTCTGAGTAAACATGTATAGGCTTGTAGTGCCTGTAAAACAATATTATTTAAATCCTGTTTTAAAGGCAACATACTCTTAACACAAATCCATAAAGAATAAACTGTTTTCTTTTATTATTAACATTATTTCATCACTGTACATGACACTGGTCCCAAATGGGCTCAACTCCCATAAAGAGGGGCCATTTATTTATTTATTGGTCTGGTCCACATTCACTAGCTTTAGGGTGCAGGACCACCACAAAAGTAGAAAGAACACAAATACCAAAATGTGTGTGTGTGTGTGTGTGTGTATCTGGGAAGGGGGCTGTGGCATAGTAAGGACAGTGGGCACCCAGAATCCAAACTAGGAACATTTCTGCACAACACTCTTATAGCATGATGATTCCACCTTCAACCTCCTATGGCATCCTGGGGTTTGCAGTTCTGGGAGGGGCCAGCCAACCCCTCCTGAAACTGCAAACCCCAGGAAGCCATAGGAGGTTGAAAGTGGAATCATCGCGCTATAAGTGTGTTGTGCGGAAATGGCCCAGGTCAGAGAAAGGAGAAGGAAAGAGGATTGGTCAGGCTGTAAGCCCTATGTTTCCTATCTTACTCATCTCCTTCCTTGAGTGTATGGGGAGCAGTGAGAAAGGGGTTGTGGTGCTGAGAAGTTGGGCTACAAGCCCTCCTTAGCTGGTCAGCCAGCAGCTGATGGTGGAGAAGAACTGGGCAGGTTTTGAAGGCCTGCTGGGAGCCTCCAAAAGAGAGGGTTCCTCTGGAAAAGAAGCACTGGGTGGCAGGGGTTGGAGAAACTAGCAAATAATCAAATTCATGAAAGTTAAACATGCAGATGTGGTGGGCCAACTGTATTTTTTAATTTGTTCCTGATGTGAGACCTAGCAAGATAGAAATCATGTATTATAACTTAATATGTCTTACATATTCAAATTCCATGAGTTTCAGATTGCAAAGCAACGTATACTGTCATGTATGTGGTCTCTTTGCCTAAATTGACACACAGCAAGTAATATGCTGACTCTGAAACCAACCTTGCTCCATTCTAGGGCTTCCCCATGTTCATACTTATCAGCTTCACACATCTTACATGGAATCCTAGGATTTTTATCATATAGTGCTAGTGATACCTGTGAGGGTGTAAGTTCATTAAAGCAGAGACAAATTCCCTGCTTCCCTAAATGTCTCAATAGTTTCAGGGGCAGATGTCTGAAAGAAAGATAGATCCAACAGTTCAGCAAAATACACAACTATGTTGTGTAGTGCCTGAATCATGTTTAGTATACTGAATGTGGTATCATGGGATTGTCATTCTCTTTTTTTGGTGGTATATCTAACTGCAGAACTGGACCAGTCAGGAGCTCCAAATTGCTTCTTTCTATTATCTGACTGCTTTAAAGGGTAAGGAGGATCTTACATAGTGTCTGTGCAACACCAGAGGATCAATATTTTCCAAAACTGTATTTTGATATGCAGGTAGTATATAAAAGAAACAGTAGCTAAATGAAAGTGTGCATTCTCTGCAAAAGTACTTCTACAGTTCTACTGCTTTGCAAATGACTACGTGCTTGTAATATTTCAAAATTGGTTTGATAGCCATGTTCTTTATTCCTAGAACATTATCTCTATATTTTTATGTGTATCAGCAGATACAGTTTTAAATCTGCCACAGCAACCCATTAGCACAGCGGGTTTTTATTCCCATTTATTACCTGTGCTTTTCTTCATCACCTGTAAAACAGGTAAAACTGTTCTAGAAGGTTTCCCAGCCTTAGATCTTTTTACAGAGGTTGCAGAGGGTGTTACAGGTGGCGTGGGGAGGGGGGACAAAGATTTCCTGAAGCTCTTTCACACTATATTTATAGCACTATGATTCCATTTAACTGCCATATCAACATTCCATGGAATCCTGGGATTTGCAATGTAGGGGGATGTATTTAGCATTCTCATTCAAAATGCTCTAGTGTCTTACCAAACTACAAATCTTTGGATTGCATAGATTATAGCCATGGCAGTTGAAATGGAATTATAGTGCTGTAACTGTGCTGTGTGAGAGGGCCCGTAGTCAAATAAAGCAGTGTAACAACTTGGAACAACCCTATTGGGTCCTGGCTGTAGCCAGTATCCCAATAGCCCCATAAAGCTTAATCTGCTATCCTGTTCCAATTTACCTGGAAGCATGCTCCATTTAACTCAATTGGAATTACTTCTTAGTGGGCATTTATAAGATTGCACTATTAAAACTTCAAGCAGGTTCTTCTCAGAGGTGTGTAAAGGAGAAGAGGAGGAGGAAGACACGGAAGCTTTTTCCTTTCTATTTTTAACTTTCTGAATTGTGTACCTTGTTTTCTTTCAAGAAAAGTGATATAAGTACTCTAGGGGGAAAACCCACTTTGTCTAGACAGTGTTTTATCTTCCCCAAATTACACAGGATTATGTTATATTCAATCATCCCACGATGATTTGGTTTTTCATCCAGATATCTTCCTTCTTTAAACAGGCTTTATTGTAATATGGGGCAGGAATAGATCAGTCAGTCTGATACTAACTATCCTGTGGACTTTATAAGAAGAAGGAAATTATCTCTTTTGCTTTCTTAGTATTACCTTCATTCTCTAATGTATTCTTTCCTTTCTGCCTTTAGGTAGAATGTAGCTGATAGAATTCAATATATTGGCATGTATGTAATAGTTTTTGGTAAAAGCTAGAAATGGACAACAATTTTGTAACAGCTTGTTTTTGATCAGAGTTTACTAAAATTTGTAAATTTAGAATGTGAAAGCAAGTGAAACTGACTATTTTACTTTATCAGAGAGGGAAATAATATGGTTTTGATTTGTAGTTGCTCAGAATTCATAAATTAAAATCTGGGACAAAGCAACTGTGCCAGTTGTTAGTTGCAGCTGCTAAAAACTACTAGAAATTCATGATCATCCCGAGTTCTTGATCTTCTGTAGTTTCAAACAAGCTGAAGTTTAAAAGAGACATAGATAAGAAATGAAAGAATGAGGAAATCACCAAAGACAAATGCAAATGAAGAGTAAGTATTTATAAGGAGATAATCAGAAAAGCTAAACCTCAGAATGAATTCAGTCTTGCTGGAGAGGTTAATAATTACAAAAAAAAGGGTGAGTGGCTATGTTCAAACCGAGATGAGGGACAAGGAAATGATAGGCCACTGTGTGGATGGTGGTGAAATGTAAATAGGACAGATAGACAGCAGAACTGCTTAGGACATTCTCTGCCTGAGTCTTCTCCCAAAAGGAAAACAGTGCCATAGGTGGTGAAAATAGAACAAATGAGGCAGTAAAGGGATTACAACCTGGAATAAGTAAAGAGGTAGTGCAAGAAGAGCCAGTGCAGTTTAGTGATTTCATAGAATCATAGAAATATAGAGTTGGAAGAGACCACAGGGACCATCCAGTCCAACCCTTTGCCATGCAGGAACACCCTCAAAGTACTCCTGACAGATGGCCATCCAGCCTCTGCTTAAAAACCTCCAAAGAAGGAGACTCCACTACACTCCGAGGCAGCATATTCCACTGCTGGACAGCCCTGACCATCAGGAAGTTCTTCCTGAGGTTCAGGTGGAATCTCCTTCCCTGCAGCTTGAATCCATTGCTCCTTGTCCTGGTCTCTGGAGCAGCAGAAAACAAGCCCACTCCCTCCTCCACACGGCATCCCTTCAAATATTTAAACATGGCTATCATGTCCCCTCTTAACCTTCTCTTCTGCAGACTAAACATCCCCAGCTCTCTAAGTCTATCCTCATAGGGCATGGCTTCCAGGCCCCTCACCATTTTGGTCGCCCTCCTCTGGACTTGCTCCAGCTTAACCATGTCCTTCTTGAATTGGGATGCCCAGAACTGGACACAGTATTCAAGATGAGGTCTAACCAATTTGAGCATTGGAATATGGTCCTGGAGACCAGGGCTCGATTCCCTACTCAGTCATGGAAACTGAGTGACCATGAGTACATCCTTAGAAAACCCCATGACAGGTTTGCCTTAGGGTTGGCATAAGTCAGAAATGACTTGAAGGTATACAACAACAAAAATGCAAGGATAACAAGCTACTCTGAAGGACTTGATGAACTGCATCCAAGAGTATTAAAGGAACTTTGCAGATGTAATCTTAGAAACACTGATGAAAATCTTTGGGAATTCTGGAAAAGAATGAATGTTGCCTCTATCTACCAAAGAGGAGAAAAAGAACAACTACCAACCATTCAGCTTGATGTCAATATCAGGAAAGGTTCTAGAATAGATCATAAACAGTCTGTGATCATTTACAAAGGAATGCTGTAATTGCAAAAAGACAGGCATGAGTTCCTGAAAAACGAGTTGTACCAGACTCATTTCACCTCTTTTTTTGATACAGCTTGGTTAATTGGGGAAGCTTGGTCAGTTGGGGGATCCTGTGGATGCAGTATATCTTGGTTTCATTAAGACTTTGAAAAGGTCCTCTGTGATATTCTTTCAGACAGCTTGGTAAAACGTGGGCTAGACAGTGCTATTGTTATGTGGATTAGTAACTGGCTGATGGACCAAACCCAAAGAGTACTCAGTGATGGTTGCACTTCTCCTGGAGAGAAGTGAGTTGTGGAATGCCATAGGGTTCTATCCTGGGCCCAGTGTTGCTCAACATTTTTATAAATGACATAGATGATGAAATAGAGAGGGCGTTTATCAAATTTCCAGATGGTACAAATTGGGAGGGATAACTAATACCCAAAGGACAGGTTCAAAATGACCGTAACAGAGTAGAGGTCTGAAATGAATTTCAAAGATAAAGATAAAACACTGTGTTTAATCAGGAGAACATGAAATGCACAAATGTAGGATGGTGACACAATATATGTGAAAAAGATCTCAGAATGTTATTAGAGCATTAGCTAAACAGGAGTTAACACTATAATGCAATAGACCAGGAAAAAAACCTATGCAATATGTCCAGTTCAAAAGAAATCATAGTACCACTATTATACTTTGGTGAGACCTCACCTGCAATACTGTGTCCACCATTGTGGGCACCATTGTTCAAGAAGGATACTGACTGCAGCATGTCCAGAGTAGGGTCATTAAGATGATAAAAAATCTGGAATCCTTATCATAATCCTTATGATGAAAAGCTTAAGAAGCTGATTGTGTTTGACATGGAGAAGTGAAGGCTGAGATAGCCATCATTAACTCTATGTGGAAGATAGAGTGAACTTCTTTTTTCTACTCCAGAAGTTAGGACAGGAAGCAATGAATTCAAATTACAAGAGAAGATATTCCACCTAAACATTAGAAAGAACCTCTTTACTGTAAGAGCTGTTTTACAGTGAAACAGACTCGTCTTATCTCAGTCCTGGCACAGATAATAAAACAAACAAATGGAATACCTCTCAGCTTGTTATTTACTTTCAGGCAGTAAGCAAGGAGTCATAAATAAAGCCCAACATAAGCAAAGTCCAGCAGGATTTCATGGCAAGAGAGTGTCCAAGAGTATTTGTCAAGGCATGCAACAAGGTAGCAGGTCAGATAAGCTCTGACAACTCCTGGAGATGAAGGACGCCAGCTAAATAGACCCAAAGCCTAGCACAGCTGTGCCTTGATTGATTGTTGCCAGTTATAAATTCTGAGAGAGTGAGGCTGGGTCTCTCTTTGCTTTCTGTGCTGTGTGAAGTTGGGTCTAGGTAGGTGTTCTTCTGTATCTGAAGAGGCAAGAATCTCTGTTGAAGCTGGCACCACCCTCTGTTCTGTTTCTAGCACTATAACCTCTCTCTGCACAGCAGGTGCTGGCATGCCCCCTATTTCAGTCTCTGGCATGCCCTCTGCTTCAGACTTTGAATCAAGAGTCCATGCTCTGGAAGCAGGGCATGACAAGACTGCCTTGTAGGGTGGTGGACTCCCTTGCTTTGCAGGTCTTTAAACAGAGGTTGGATGGACATCTTTCATCATCATCAAATCTTTATTGAATCAGTCTACAGACTATATCAAACAATTAAAATGAGGGGACAAAACCCGAAACATGGAAAAGAAAACAAAAGCAGCAGCAGCAGCAGCAGCAGCAAGGAAACACATCGACAAGTAATATGAGTATAAAATATAAGATACAAAACAATATATACAGATAAAATAGCAATTTTCAGATTAAACAGACATCTTTCAGGAGTGGTTTAGTTGGGTATTTCTTCATGGCAGGGAGTTGGGTTAGATGACCTTTGTAGTCCTCCCAGGTCTATGATTCTGTAATGCTAGCTATAATGGACTTCTCAAGAAATAAGGTTTTGTGAAATTTTTAAGAGCTGACAGCTGTTAAAAGCTTTTGTATCCAGAATTGGAGACCTGGAAAATCCCTGATCCTGCTGATGACTTGGATTTACACATTAATCCAGGCCTTTCTTTTATAAGAGATAATGCATTAGCAATTTTTTTATTGGTGTGATTATTTTATCTCCAGGTGCCTCCTGTAACCAGTTCCCTTTATGTGACCGATAACAAATGCTGTTATCCCGAACATTGGATAACACTAGCCAAGTCAGCTACTCCTTCCAGATCTGTGTTTGGTTGAAAAACTGCATGCAGGCAAAAAGTGTGACGATTCTTTAAAAACAACATTACAATGGTTTTGGCATGAATTTTGTAGGCTCCAATGTTTTTCTGATGTAAATACATATTAGCATCTGTATTCTGTTATCTTCCCATCATCATCTTTCCTTGGATGGTCTTTGCACAGTGATGGCATCCACAAAATTGTATACCAAAAGGAGCCAATTTGCCCAGCTACTGCTTGATTTTTCATAATAAAACTGCCACGAACACAGCATATTGCAGTGTGTGCTCTTGCCAATTCCTTCCATCTTGTGTTTTTCTTTCATTTTTCCCCAGAGGAAACTCCTCTGTGGAGCAATCTTCCATCTGCTAGAGAAGCCAAAGTCTTACTAATAAACACTGTTGTCTTCAATATCACTACTTGAGAAAACATCAACAGAAACACAGAAGCCCTATAGTTTGTTAGGTGTTACATAGGGAAAACCTGAGACATTAGTTACCTATTACCACAGCCCTAGTGACAATACAAAAAAATAAAAATGAAAATGAAATTTGTTACAGCCTCACAAGAACCTGGAAAGACTGATATAGGCAAAGGATACCAAAAGGAATGACAATTTGGGTTCTTCCATATTCAAATCTAGCACACTTTGTGAGTCTGTCACCTCATGGAAAATATTGACAAAAAAGAGGGTTCAGATTAATGCAAGTTAGAGAGAAAGGAGCTAAACATTCCTATGTTTGGAGAAAGCAGAGCCTTGTATTGACAGTTCTTTTATGTAAATCTATAAATAATGCAATTGTTTAGCAGCTCTTGGTCAGAGTGATCCATAGCAGAGAGGAATGGCATTCTTAATACCTGCACAGAAATAGCTCCCAGTTCACTATATATAAATAGACATCTACAACTATGTGTGGAATTATATTTCTGTTATGATAGGCCAAGCAGCAAATCATACCATATTGCAATTCTTTTTGCCTGTAGAAGTAGAAGCAAGTCAAATTGACTAGATGGCCTCTTGCTCCAGATGACTGCTTTCAGCCATGGTTACAACCACTGTTTGGTGAGATAAAGAGCCATCACACTCATTTGAACCTCTTAGAAAAATATACTGGATTGTAATCTGTTAACATCTGTATGTATAACCACAGTGCAGCAAAAGAATGTAGAAACGTTGGTTCTCCAGATGTTGATGAACTCTTATCACCTGTGATCATTGGTCAGGCTGACAGGAACTGTGGAAGTTGGAGCTCAAAGGGATCTGGAAGGCCACAGATTCCCCACTGCTGGTATAAGAAATGCATGTGACTTTTAGAATGGTTTTTTAACCATATGTTGTGTTATTTTTTTATGCAGTCTTGTTTTAAAAAAGTGAATTAGTCAAAATTATGCAGTGATAAACATATGTGTTCCCGTCATTGTTGTATACTCTCAAGGAGATAACAAAAAAAAAAGCTTCTAAAATTAGGCTTTACCCAAAGTAAATAACCATGACAGTTCTTTAAATGTTTTATACTTTTTAAATATTTAATAAAACTTGTATCTCACTTGGCTTCTGTTGGAATGTACTAAGATAAAATTGTTTCTATGGCCATCCAAGGATTACAGCTTGACCCAGTTTTGCTCAGCACTGTAAGAAGCTAAACGTCACTGCCTGTAACACCTAGTTTTGATCCTATTTGGGAAAGGGTTATAAGCTTCTGGAGAGTTCAGCAGGTACTGTTCCTTGAATATAGAGGGAAAGAGAGTTAGAATGAAGGTGGCAAATTCTGGGTACAAACTTTGAGTAGAGTTTTTAAAATTCCCACACAAACTTTTTGAAGATCTCTACTCCTACATCTTCTGGATGTGAAAAAAATATGGCTGAGTTGGAGAAGGGAAAGTGTGAAGGGCATAGTGAAGTGCACAGTGAAAGCTCTACTGCTGACTGGTGTTATTGAGCATAAGATTACTTGATTATAAGTGAGTGGCTAACTCAAACAGTGCTGAAGCCATGGTGCCAGAATGTGGCTTTAATATAGCTGTTGATTTTCCTGGTTAGATGGATTTATAGGATTCTGATTGCTCACAGATATTTATTTCTATACTTTTACTCCTAGTTACACAATAAGCAAAAGCAGCCCCATTGCCTATATGAAAAATTCCAATTACTGATATACCCTTGTTAGGCTTTTTAAATTAATTATAAAAAATCTTTAGTGTGAACAAAGTTCCTCTAACTGTTAATTGAATTCTTATGACATTTGGATCACTATTCACTTCAGGGACACCATCGTTTTCTCCCCCTTGGTTTTTTCTTGTGGTAGTGATTTATATGAGAGGAGAGCTAGAAAGCCAGAGTAAGCAGAACTGACAGATGTTCCTATCACTGAGGAGGGGAACGGAAAATCAGAAAGAGAAGACATTCAGACACAAGCAAAGACAGGTCCCAATTACATTTAAGAATTGTTCAGAAACTTAACAGTATAACACGTAAGGTAGTCCCATTGATTTCAGTAGGGCTCATTCTCAAGTAAACAGATATAGGAATCCCTCTCCCCCAACAGAACAAAATTGTTGGGAGGTTGTAGAATTTATTGTTGTCTTCCTTGGGTTTTTTTTAGGGATGGGATGAATCCAGAATTTCCCAAATCCGGATCCTAATCCCTGGAAGGTTCTGGGAGTCCACTAACCTTGCGAATCTTGAATCTTTTGGATCCTTTTTTTAAAAAAGGTTTTAAAAGCAAGGGAAATAAGGATAATCTTGGGGAAGACACACTCTCTCAACCTTAGCAAAAGCCTAGGCAAAGGCAAATCTCCCTCTGAAGAAATCTGGCCAGAACAATTGTCATAGTTTTGCCTCAGGATCTCCCCAGTGAAAATGACATGAAGGCCGTTTCTATACAGGCAGAAAAATGTGAATTACTCCCACATTTTCCTGCCTGTGTAAACAGGACCACATACTACAGTACAGAGATAATCCAGATCAAAACTGGCTTTTCTTTGCATAGCTCCTTATGGCATCATGGGGTTTGTAGTTTGATGATGCACCAGCACACTTTGGCAGAGAAGGCTGTGACACCTTGTAAAACTCCAAAGCCCAGAATTGTATATGAAAGAGCTTTGGAAGGAAGCTATGCAAAGGAATCTTTCACCTGTCCTTGAAATTTCAACAAGACTGTACCTTCCAGGCAATCAGCCCTTTGATGGGCCCCGGAGGCACCACTTTTTAAAAACAATTTTTCCTTTCTGCTACATGTGGTTTGTCATGTGGCTCATGAGAAATCATGAGAAACCTATTCTAGCTATAGGTTTACAACCAGGCACTGGTCTTGTGGAAGGAGGTACACTGGCCTACATGTGCCAATCACCAGCTGAGATTGTGTGACCTTGCCCTCTGCCCCACTGCTTCTGTTAGGCGTCAGACCCACTGACCCCAGCATTTATACATGTCATTGATATTCAGTACAGAAAATAGTGCTGAACTTAAATATTCAATATTCAATTTAAATATATTAGAATACAACCCCAGATGTAATTTCTGAAATTGTTAGCAAACTCGAAGGGAAAAACCCACCCACTTGTTATCTCGCTTTGTGTATCTAGTTTCCCATGTTTTCAGGCGTCCTCCAACAAACTATTTAGTTGGTGGATTTGAAAGATTCAGTTTGCCTATTATAGAACAGGGATTCGGATTCGCGAATCTCGAATCCTTGCCAAGGATTTGAGGACTTGCGGATTCAGTTGGCCTATCCCTAGTTTTTTTAACCATTTCTGTTGTTGTGGCCTACTTTCTGACAATTCCTAGAACCAGCTGTAACATTTAATTCGCACCTCAAGTGGATTCATTTTCAGTCCAAGATATAACATATGAATATTTTCTTCCTTTGTTCTTTAAAATTCTTTTTAAAGAGTTATACTACTGTATTGCATCTGTGAACTGACACTTTTGCATTATCGTTCTTTTTTAAAAAAATTAACAGAGAGGAGAAAATTTTCTCTTAATACCATGATACCATGATACCTTAACACTCTCTTCACCCCCTGCCAGTGTTGCTGTGTGGGCTTAGAACTTGCCCTTCCCAGAATGTTAACTTTACCACGATGCTCCACAACCTGTTATGAATGTAATTGGCAGTAAATATTGCCTCACCCCAAGCTTTCTGAGGCATGCCAGTGCTGCAAACTCCCAGCCGAATATTCAGCTCCCCTGTTAATCTGGAGAGCTTTGACTTTGCACCCGAGTTGCCATTCCACATAGGCACACCAATTCTTAAACACTCCACAAACCTCAGATTTCTGTTTCAGGTGATAGCAGAACATGTACCTGCTCTAATCATCTACCAGGAGCATCACATGCCATGCCCCACCCTGAGACCTTGGCATGGGACCAATGAGATCTGAGTGCACCAAATGAAAAGGCTGTGTTGATACCCTTGTACTGAACTTAGGAAATGGCTGTACCTTTGATTTGGACTGTTTGCAGACAGCACAGTCCAAAAAGGCATCACAAGGGTTAACTCTTTAGTCTTTACAGCACTCAGGCAGTTTCCTTAAGACTTGGAAACTGGCATGCCCCATCTTCCTATGCAACAGGTGGATGCAATTATCATGCTGGGGCTTATTGCTATACGCCATGTGGGTGTTTTGTTTTGACAAGAATTTATACAGCTGGTCTCTAAGCTCGCTGACCGCACACGCAACCCCATTTCTGATTACCTTACCCTCATTTCCAGAGAACAGAACATCATGCCGACTCAGTGCCAACCTAGATACTGACAGCAGGCAAAACTCTAATGAGGGCACATAAAGCACATTATCAAGGTATTTCCCCAAAGCAGGAACAAAGGCTTCCCCCATACCTTCCACCCAGCATTTAGAACCATCAGAATCAATGTTGGCTTTGCCCATCATCTTAAACATAACCCTGCTATTAGCCAGATGTTGGGAACACCCACTATCTAGCAGCCAGAGAGCCCCTTGGGTTTCAAAGCCCTTAACCATGGCTGAAACCAGCCGGTGACTCCCTTTGTCCTTGGCTCTCTTGCCCTGAGTCTTTGACACACTACCTCTGCTGTCCGAACAGTCCTTCCACAGATGCTTCATGGATCCACACCGAAAACATCTTTTCACAGCATTCACCCTCTCTGTCCAATGAAAACCAGCATCCTTGGCATTTTTCCTGCTGCTACCGCTCCTGCAGCTGTTGTTGATAAGCTCCTGCTGGCTCCTCTCGGCACGCCTTTCCTCCTCCCAGAAATATACTGCACAGTGAGGTCCTGCTCCTGCATGCCTTCGATGGTAGTCACGAACACATCCCAACTTCCATCTAAGGAGCTGAGTATGCAGTAGACTCTGTCAAGCTCGGAGATCTCCTTCCCCTTTCTTGTAAGGAAATGAACAGGGAGTTCAAATGCTGGAGATGGTCCTGCATGGACTCACCAGGCTGCAGCTATGCCCTGTACAGCCTCTTCAACAGGGACAGCTTACTCCCAGCTGTAGGACAGATGTACATGGCCTGCAAAGCATCCCAACATGCCCGTGCCATGGTGAGATGCCTGATATGGTTTACCTGGCTATCTTCCAAAGCCAGAAAAATTTTACTGATGGCTTTCTCCTCCATCCTGGCATCTGCTGCACTGGAGGGAGGCACTGCGGGATTAGCAACAGCCTTCCACAACCCTTTTCTCTGCAGAAATATCTTCATCTTCACTGCCCAAGTGAGATAGTTCTTCTCATTCAATCTGTCCAGGGGCAGACTCGCACTCTCTGTGGACACCATCCCTGCAACCTCTCTCACCTTCCAGGCCTCTCCTGTGCCAGGACTCTCACTCACCAGAGACCGTCCTTGAGCAGGCTCTCAGCAGGCGGCTCCAGACCAGAACTGATTCTTCACTTTGTCCACTTGACCCTCTGGCACATCAGGAGCATGAGGCTGGACCCATAACCTGTCAGGGTTGGCAGGATTTGGCTCCTCTGAGCATAAGCAGAGTGCAATCTGTGAAGCAAGGCATCGCCACAGGAGAGGGTCCCAGTGAAGCAGAAAAAATTCCAGAGGCTCATTAAGTAGGACTTAGAGGCAGAATTTATTGCCACACTCTAAGATAAAGGCTCTTGGCAAAACACTCCAACAACAATTAGACAAATAAGAATAACAAGAGATAACGAGGACAGACAGGCAGCATCTCCCCTTACAATTAGTAAACTGTCAGTGGCATGACAGGTCCAGCTAGGCGTTTCTAACTGGCAGCTGGTCAAGGCAAACACCAGCCTTTTTATGCTTCTCTGTCACCCTGAAACAAGTGGGGTGACCCAATCAGTGCTTTGGCGTGTGGCCTTCTCTAGTACACAAGTCATAGCCTAAACAATCTTGCTGACCTTGCACCTGGTTGTCTGGCCACATCGCCTCTTCCTCTGCCATCCACTCAGAGAAAGCAATAACCTAGACAGATACCACCTCAGGAAACAGTGAGGGAGCTTGGAGTGTGCGGAGGGGGGCAGGAGGGGGCCAGGCTATGGTGCGAAGGGCATGGCCACTGTGTATGAGGGCACGGCTGTGGTGCATGGAGGTGTGAACAAAGGGCGTGTGGGCATGGCCAGAGCATGCAGGGGCGTGGCTACAGGCCAGGAAGCCCCAAAAACATTGCAGGCCAGGGTGAACCGCCCCCCCATCCTTATGCGACTGTCAGGAAATCATGTCTCAGCTTCAAAAAAAATGGCGTTTGGAGGCAGATGCAAGAAATTACTATGAACAACTCTCGAAAAGAAAAGAAGGAATGGATGTGGAGGGATAACGTTTGGCAAAATCCATGGAGCTCTATCGTGGGAACCTATACTCCTTTAGACCAATGTAGAAGAGCCCGTTGGACTGCACACTAATTTCATCAGCTGCAGCTTTTCTAATACCTGCACAGAAGCCAGATCCTCTGAAATTTTCTCTTACATACAAGTATTAAAAGTCCAAAAGCCTTGGCTTCTTTTTAATCTTCTTATTCCACAGACAAAAAAGAAGAGATATCTTACTTGAAGAATTTCTGTTATTGGTATGGGAATATGGACATTCTGAAGGTGGGCATTCTCTTCCTTTAGAGATATGATGCTGAAACTGATCATTACCTGAAACAGTGAACAGCCTTGAGAAGGGTTTTGTTTTTTGTTTTTTTTGTTTGGCAATACAGATTTCAGACTACTCCAATTTATATTGAGGCCACAACAAAGGGAGTTGAGTCCTAGCTCCCACTCTGCTTCACAAGGTTCTGATACAGAATGGCAACTTACAAGAAAAAAATAAATTGAAAATACATTTTATGCTTTTAAGGGAGAAATGGTTATTCCATCCCCTGTAGTGAACCTTTAAGCCCTTTCAGACCCAAAGAAAGCAGTCTATGTTGCTAAGAGCCACAGAGAAGTATCAGTCACTTGGGGAAATATAAATGCATGGACACAGAATTGGTGTACAGTCACCATGGTGAATAAGACCACCTCTTCTGAATTACATGTGAATTACAGTAATACTTATTCAGTATGGTACCATACAAATTAACTCAGTATTGAATGAGGTGGAGAAAATGTCCTGAAACCGTGATCTGCATTTCTCTGTTGTATGACTGTGGTTATATAAGACAAATGCAGGAAGAGATTAACATCAGTGACATCTGACCACTTCATATTAAGTACTTCCAATTACACTGTTCTCACCAAAGTAATTACTCTATAAATAGATACTTAAGTACAGGTTTGTAACATGCAACTAACTGTACTGGAGAGTTGCAATTTTCCTAATAGGTTAACATGTAAAATATATTTTGGAGCAGTTGTATATCCTTTAAACCTTTCCAAAAGGTGATAACATGAAGTTTGTTTAGTATAACAGGAAAGAACCACTATAGGCAAAGTCTGCTTCTTAACAAAAAATCACTTGGATCAATTTATTATAATGACTTTCATTAGTCATACTTAAGTGTGCTTTATTTGGTTCTTGATTATTGTCTTTTTAGGAAATTGCTGATTTGAATTCATGTTGAAAAGGGTATTAGAAAGGAGGAAGTACAAGTATATAGAGAAAAGTCATTTTGTTTTGATGGTTTAAATTTTAAGGAGAATGCACACCTAAAGTAATTGTGCTTCCATAGTAAGCCTTCCTTCTTGTTTTCAAAATGGTCCTGAATTCTGTTTCAACAGTTGATTTCCATAATAATGCCTACTAGGCATGATTTAGCTTCTAACTTATTTAGTATTCAAATGTGTCAGGAAACATTGCATTTTCTTTCACACAAAGCATCAATATTCAATATGTTGTGGTTTCTTTCAAACTTCATATAAGCCCATTGAATGGTTGAACAATCTATAATAATAAAAGTGTGTGTGTGTGCGTGTGCACACACACACCTGTGCCTGAACCATGACTCTAAAACCATGAAATTAGATACTTCAAACATTGCATACCTATCATGCAGCTACTAGGACTGTATACCTATAGGGTATTTGGGATTCTTTTTAAGCAGTAATTTTTTTTTTAATATGTATGAGCTTGATGCTTCAATTACTATTTTGATACTTCTTTCCTATTTAAAAAGATAGGTATATCATGTAAGTTAAAGATTGGAAATGGAAGCAAGACTATTTATTTTCCTGGACTCTCAGAACCTTTTCATACCGTGATCATGATATCTTCTGGATTCTTTTACTAGGTTGAGACTGGAGAGAACTGCATTATAGTGATAACAGTTTTTGGGGATAGATCTCAAAAGAGAGATAAATAGACACCTTAATTTCATCTACTGTTAATCTGTGTCCATTGCTTTATAAAACAACACGGGTGTTTTTAATGTCTCCAATGTCAAGATCATTTATATGATACTATTGAGCAAAATCCATTTGTGCTTCAGCATGCTGAAGACACCCAGTTGTATAGTCCTTGTGAAGTGTATAACTATATAGTCCTCTTGAATAGCTGTATAGCTGTATAGTCCCCTTGAAGCTGTATAACCCTCTTGAAGTGAGAACAGAGGCCACTTATAAGGATTCCTAGTCTCATAGGATGGTATTCCAGATCTTCAGTTCAAGAAGGACATCGTGGGACTAGGGCAATAATGGTAGGTTACTTAGAGCAAACATCTATAAACTTGAAGAAGGCTTATTTCTAACTTCTAATCCTTAAGGACAATGGTAGTTGTAAACAGTGTCTTAGTCAATTTTGAAATTTATGAATATAACCTTACTCTAAACAAAATGGAGGTGCTGTTGTTTGAGGGTAATCTAATTATATAGAAAGAAGAGTCTACTGTTGGTTTGATTGCACTCACCCTGTTTCATTTCCTGTGATGCTATTTGTATGGGGCTGGCCTTTAAAATTTTGTATGGGCTTCTGAGGTTTTGCCAGAGAACAGCAGGAAATCAGCACGTCATAGAACAATTTAGCAGATTATGTCTTATACTGAATTAGATCTTTGAAGTAAAGTACTACAATGACATTGGGACCGCTATGTCTTAGGACCATATCCCACCCACATAATCCTGTCTCAATTCCAAGATCCTGAGAATAGCTTTCTCTCAGCCTTGCCATAACACAGATAATTTTGGGGAGAGCATGGGAAAAGGCCTTCTAAACGGCTGCTCTTTGGTTATGGAACACCTCCTCATGTAAGACTAGGTTGGCCTCTTCTCTGCATTTTTTCCAGTGCCTGGCAAAGACCTTTTCATGTATCCAGGGATTCAGTTGTTAGCAGACTGTTGAAGAAACATCTTTTAATGAGGGTGCTGTGTTTTCACCTTCATAGTATGTTATAACTGGTTTAAAACTGTTTGAAAATAGTGTATATTACAAATTGTACTTTTTTTTTAACCTGTGCTCTAAGCTACCTTGGGTCCAATACTGAGACAGAGACAGGATATGAATGAAAAATAAACAAGCAAGCAAGCAAGCAAATAAATTAATAAGGAAGTGATGCATATTATGTAATTAATATTCTATATTTTTCATTATAGAATTCTTACTTTATTAAAAAGACTGTGTTTTTATTTTATATATTTTGTTCCATATTATCTATTGTATTTATATCACAGTGTTTAGCAGTTGTTATTCAGTTCTTCTAAACTTATTACACTGGCAGTAAACTATGTGCTATCTTTGCTGCTCCTCTTCTTTATACCTTTATCTACCAAGCTTCATGAAGTGTTCTTAATTACTTAGAGCAGTTTCCCCTATCAATTGAACTGGGAAAACTTAAGGGCCCCCTTCAGACTGAGGTCAGATTAGGGCTGATATCTCTGGAAGTAGGGCTAAAAAAGATATCAGTTTCTACAGCACTGAAATTTGCTAGCAGTCACAGAGAACAATATTAGGTTAGATGTACTAGGCTTTGACTTTCCCCATATATGCCCATAATAAATTAGATCAGGCTTTGGCTACTTCAATAGCACTTGAAGATTGTAAATCTTTGTAGTAAGATCTATGAAATAAGATATTTTTAAATTGCAATATAACAGCATGTGTAATCTCGATGGGATGTTGTCTCCATTAATGTTGTTTAACTCCACTGATTATATTGGTTATATTTCATTTTAATTATGCTTCCTGTAGATATGTTTCGTGTTTCCATCACTGAAACAGTTATGGACCAAGTAGTCTAAATTCAATTTTTATTTCCAGTTATACTAAACTCAGTGAATCAGCAGTAATTTGGTTAAGCAAACATTTTGATAAGTTCCACTGATTCAATGGCTCATCTCTAAGGCCCTTTCCACACCTTACTTTCTTCCAGCACTGGGATGCGGGGATCACGTGAGCAGCCTCTGGCGAGAGGCTCTCGCGTCCGGGGTCCTTTGGCTCTGCACGAGCTGCCTGCTCGCACGAGAGCCCCGCCTCTTCCTTCCACAGTGCAGCCTGGGACCTTCCCAGGCTGTGCTGGGGCAGAAAGCAAAACCCAGCGCGGCTCCGGAGGCTCTGCATGCCAGGTAAGTGCATGTGGGGCCCGGAAGCAATGCATGATTGCGCACCATTTTTGGCTTCTAGCCGAAAATGAAAAGGCGTGCGATTGGCACCTGCCCGCCCCTGGAGCATCGCGCGATTGTGAGTGCGTCATGTGGATCTCTCTTTACAATCGCATGACGCTCCAGGTGTCCTTTCACATGGAAAATGCTGTGCGAAAAAGGCCTCAGTCTCACAATATGGTTTCATTAGCATCCAGAAAAAAAAAAATTGGCAAACAGATATGTTCCTCTTACCCTCTGTCATAATTTCTTAATGTTTCTTGAACATAAGTCAATAGACTCTGAGGGCTAGTTTACAAAATCAGTCTCATTTCACATAATCAGATACTAGCTTTCTGTCCTTAATTTGTGGGTTATACTAGGAAATACTAATGTTAATCAAACTGAATATAGATACAGCCTGTGTTTATATATGTTGGATAATTATTGTAATAGATACGGTAGTCTGGTGTCTTGATACTTCCTTACTAGTTTCACCACTGAACCATATTTTTCATGTTAGAATACTCTATAGCTGACTTGTAAGTATTTTGACTCCTGTGTGATTATGGGACCAGACCTTTTGTTCCTTCACTTGTGTTCTCTTCAAAATTACTTCAGCCTTTCATGTATTGAGCTGACATCATGTGGTATCGAATCACACAGGGAGCCTACTACTACCTCTCTGCTATAGCAGTTCAGCTCTAAAATGTGTGCAGAGGGAGAGACAGGGATATGTGGGTATAGCTAGCAGATTGTCATTGCTCTTCTAGTCATATGATGGTCATACATTCATAGACTCTTGGAGATGGAGAGAGACATGAAGGCCATCAAATTCAATCCTGTGCCATGCAGGAATACAAAACTAAAATATTCCTAATAGATGTTTAAAGACCTCCAAAAAAGGCACTCCCCCACCCTTCAAAGTAATGTAGTCAACGAGTTGTTCAGTAAAGTTCTTCCTAATGCTTACATGAAATCTTTTTTTCTAACAGTTTAAATCCTTTGGTTCTCGTTCTAATCTCTGGAACAGCAGAAAACAAATTCATGTCATCATGTGAAATGGAGAGAATGCCTGAATACAATATATGTGACTAGTTCTGGATTTGAAGCCAAGTCTCGATAAATTTTCTTTAGAAATATCTTGGTTCCATATCCAAGTCCCTTCTCTTTTGTCCACTTCCTGCCTGTTTCAGTCACTAATTTGTACCTGGATCTGGCAGGCTTTGGAATCAAAGTAACATAATTAAATCTCTCATTATGCTGCAACTTGAAGATGTATTTATTTATATTCTGTGTAGTGATAATACATACATAGCAATCTCTGCTTGACATATTCATTTAAAAACCTGCTGAGTTGAAGAGATAATATAAAAATTATATTAAAATTCTTATCCCCTAGCATGTTAGATTAAGATGATCAGAGAGATGAATAATTTAAACCACTGAGTGGGGAGATATTAACAAAACTGGCTCAGTTCTGAATTACTAGCCACCCTTAGTTAATTCTTGGAGCAAATTTTGCAAAAGAAGTCTTTATATATTTCTGGAACATCAAGAGAACAGCTGCTCTCTTTGTCTGCTTTCATAACGTGCTTTAACAATTGAGAGATTTGAAACTCATACAAAATCCTTATAAATACAAAACAGAAAGGTGGCATTATTCATGAAGGCAGAATATGGTTAGCCTTTGATCCCTAAGCAGACATCGTCACTTCCAAATTATTGTAGGATTGGGAAATCTGTGTAGCTACAGAGCACAAAGTGTGTGTTGAAGGAAAACTTATTAATTCATTTTGCATGTAAGCCAATAAATGTGGATGCTTTCAGGTTCTTTCAAAGGTACTTTGATGGTATAGTTGCTGAGGAACTGTCTCCCTTTTGAAATATGCCCACCTTCAATTTGTCGACAGGGGTGGTATCAGCTTCCCAGAGGAAGCTGAGGTTCGTCCCTCCTACAATGTATATGTTCAACTGGGACATTCACATGTGAATGAATCTTCAGAATGACTAGAATGTTATTTCTCTACATTTTTGTGATTCCATAAAAAGATGGAATGGATTAAATTCTTTAACAGAGAAAAAATATTGCATTATTTCAGTGTGTGTAAAATTATCATCTGATAATTTTTTGTAATATTTAAATTTTGCTGTTAAGTTCTAACTTCTTGTTGTTAATTGCTGTCAAGTCAACTTCAGTTTATGGCAATGAGAGACTTTCAAGTTGCTGTATCAACAAAAGCTCTGCTCAGGATCCTGCAGATTCAGGGCCACTCTTTGATTGCATCTACCCATCTGTAGCATGGTCTTCCTCTTTTACTAGTGTCTTCGACCTTGCCAAACATTATTGTCTTTTTAGGATTTTTTTTCTCATGATACGTCCAAACTACAACAGTCTCAGTTTAGTTATATTGATTTCTAGGGAGAGGTCAGGCTTGATTTGCTTTGTTGTTGCTGTGTGCCTTCAAGTCATTTCTGACTTACAGCATCCTTTCAGTGAACTTATCATGGAGTTTTGTGGGGCTGAGACATGCCCAAGATCACCCAATGGGTTTCCATGGCCAAGCGGTGAATCAAACCTTGGTCTCCAGGGTTGTAGTCCAACACTCAAACCACCATGCTGTTTCTTTAATTTGCTTTAGTACCCATTTGTTTGTCTTTCTAGCAGTCCAGAGCATCTATAGAAATCTTCTCCAGCACCACATTTCAAATGAGTTAATTAAGTAAAGTCCTATATTTCACCATTGCTTTGAAATATGCTGTGAACCTATTGCTGAATGTCAACTGTCAAGTGATAGCATAGTTACAGCATAGCTGTGTGGCAAGTTTGTGGTCTTTAACTTTGTGTTGAAGGGATGTGGATCATTACCTCAAATTCTGAATTGTTCATATTATCTCTGTTTCTTCTCAACTGTTTTACACCATATTTGCAGAATGAAGTTGTATGAGTAATCCCTAATGCTGGGGGGGGGGTTATTTGAAGGACGCATATTAAAAGTGACAGTGACTCATATTTATACTGTTATTAACTACTTTGAATCATTTTAAAATGTATTTTTAATCTTCTTGGGTTCTATTATTTGAAGAAAGGCAGTATATAAATAAATGAATCAAATAAATAAATATAAACTTCATTGCTGTTTGTTTAATATCTTGATTTAGGCTTAAGTTGGGGAATCCTGTTTGATTTGGCAATTGTATAAATGTTCCAAGGATTAAAATGTTAAAATAAATGCATTTCTTAACCATGTTTTGTAAAAGAGGAAATTATTTTATTTGGGAAAACTGTCTAGTCATAAACCTGATTTAAACTCATGTTTATTCAGGTTAGAATTTTGGATGAGAGTTTGGTAGAAGAAGAATCTGGGGCTATAATATAAAATCTTAGGAAAAGAGGTAGGACACAATGTGATTTAAATACCTATATCTGTTCCAATCCAGAAATTATAATCTAGAAATTCCAGATGTCACTTTAATCATGGAAGACAGACTGTGCTGGGGATCTTATGGATACTGAGCACCTGCTTTCGATTGAGATACAATGGATTTTCCCCTCATGAAAAGCTTATTTTTTAATATTCACTGCATGCTATATGAGAAACTAGCTTTCTGTGCAACTGCTTTACACTGATGGGACAATTCACTTCACATGAACATCAGGGACTAAGTACTAATCATGTCAATACTCAGTAAACCATGTCTGAAAGATTGCTTGTTCCTCTGGGCTTAATATGGATAAAGAAGTGTTGAAAAGAGAAATTGGGAAATGTGGCTTTTTCTGATAAGAAAACCAGCCATGAAGTTTGAATTAGTGGCAGTGTAGCAGATTTCTTTCCAGAGTGTTTCATTATGTTATTGAAAGTGTGTCATGGTTTTAACTTTCTACAGTGTATCCTGCTATTTCAGCTGTTAAAGGAAATAAATAAACATTTCCTTCTTCCCTGTTCTATTTTTGCTCTTCCGCTATTCACATGTCTGTCTTTTCCCCACTTAAAATCAATAGAGCCTAATTACTGAATATGATCAGTGTGCGAAGAATTTGTGATATTATTCTTTTTACTCACTGGAGAATATTCTCCTTACGTGTGATTTACATGTTTGCTGAGCAAACAGACCTTCAAACCAAGAGGACAGATTGCTCCAGAGGCATAAATCTTTTCTCTCCAGGAAGTGAAGCCGTGTACAATCACATTAGCAAAACAGCTGCTCTCTTTGTGCAGCTCACTCGATAGATTGTTCTTGCAGATCCTAACGAGAGTAAAACCAATTAGCTGATTAGGAATAAGAGAGAAGATATGAGTAGCCACAAAAACAAAGCAAAAAAATTCCACCTTTTTCTAACTAAAATTTTAGGAAATGTAATGTGACAAAATAGCTGAACAGTACAGCATTCTCAGGGTTGTTATTGCCTAATAGTAAAATTTCAACAATAGGCACCTCATATTTCAATTGAACTATGCTGTTTCAAAATAGATCAGCAGAATTCTGATCAAAGCTAACATTCAAAAGATAAACAAAGCAAGGTGGGCTCCAAATCCAAACACTTTAATAGTTTCTGAGAAGTATGGGATAGTTATTTTTCAAAGGGATCTCATCTAAATGTAAATTTAGTGTTGGGTTATCAAAGCTGATAGGCTATTTGAATAGTTCTGTATTCTCCAAGATCAAAGACATTTATCACACTCGAAAACCAAATGTTCAAAGTGATTAGTGATCTGAATTACACAAGAAATTTGCCTTCTATGTTACTTCTGTAGAAGATTCATATAACCAAGCATACAAAAGAAAAATTATTTACAGAATTTATTTTTATCGTGTGTGGAATAAGTAAATGTGTTAAGGGACATCCAGTCCAATGTTTAAATATAGCTTCATGTTTTCCTTTCAAATCATCTCCTCGCTTTAGGTATCATCTCAGTTGATGAAGAAATCTGGAGAATTCCAAAGCTTCGTATTACATTGTGGCTTTTGGTTTGACTTAGTTGAAAGTATTATCCTAATATATTGTTTTTCTTCTTATTTGTGCTCTATATAAAGTTGGGGAAAGTGTAGTCTGTGGGTGACACTTGGCTACGGGAGCCATTTTGAGGTCCACAAAATCCACAAAAATATTTGAAAAAAACTGTGAGAAACTTTGCCCGAAATGCCCCCTCCCAGGAGATGTGAGGCAATTTTGCCATGGTTTTGTGCACCAACTTTTTTCCAAAAAAGGATGTAACCTAGAAGTTGACTTCTAGGTCACTTCCTTTTAGAAGGAAAGGCTTTTCCTGAGCCTGAAACATCCCAGAGAGGGCAAAAGTATGACAAAATTGTCATCTTCACCCAAAAGAAATGGTTTGGGGAATTGGGGTGGGGTGGGGAAATCAAATTTTCCTGATTCCTAGGAGGAACCAGTTTAACCCTGAGTCCTTCTCCAAAGATACCCACTCCCCCTTTTGTATGTTCATCAAGAATTAGAATCTGTGTAAACCTGTAGAATGTTATACAAGAAAAGAGTGTGCGAAGAAGCAGGCATGGGTTAAAATTTGACAGAAACAAAAGTGAAGGTAATTTTTGTAAAGAACGGGGAAGTAATGAAAATCCACAGCATTATGTATGAAATTACGAAGTGATTTCATTGTTTTTCTGTAAAATATTGTGTTAGCCAACACAGCTATGAACCTATTGAGATAATGTTAAGAATAATGACAATAATACTTTACATTATTTACTAAATATCTTGGTAATATCTACACAAGTGTTTTATTTACAAGTATTGGGCATATATTTCTCTTTTCTCTGAGAACTGGCTCTCAGAGTGACTTGCGACAAGATGAAAAGATAGCTGTTGAAAAAAAGTTAACAGTGTTAAATACTGGTATGTTATTGAACTGAAAAGGAATTTCTTATTCATGTCAGAAGCAAAATCCAACCTAGGGATTTCCTGTTTCATAGTTCAGCCACTGTGCTACACCTCTTTCTTAGATTCTGCCAGAGTAAAATTCAGTGCAAATGTTGGACCATTTCTGCACTACACTGTTATAGTGCTATTATTGCACTTTCAAGATCCTGTGGAATTCTGGAGTTTGTTGTTTACTCAGGCTAAAGAGCTCTCTGGCTGAGAATTCCAAATGCTCCTCAGCTAAACTTCAAACTCTAGGATTCCATAGGATGTTGAAAGTAGAATGATAGCACTATAACAGTGTAATGTGGAAATGGCCTTAGTCTTGTATACTCTTCTTTTCCTACTCTACCCCACACTTCTAGCAAAACCTAGGGATGCCCTGCTCCTAATTTCATTTGAGACAGTATCCCAACAATCAAGTACTGTTGGCTTGTGGCTTGGCCACAATCCAATCTTGCTTCTCATATTGCAGTTCCAATAATTGCTGGTGTCCATGGTGACTAGAAGGTTCTGGGAGCTGTAGTACAAAGAAAGTATCTTTTCCAAGTTCTTTACTGTGCAAGGATAAGCTTGATGCTTCACATTTTTATTAACTATTAAGCAAGATGGGAAGCTAGATTTGTTTTATTTCCTTCAATATGAGATAGTCAACTCAATTATTATTTTTCTAACAACAATTTGCCACAGTAGAACATTGTTTATCACTCAGTTCCATCTCTGGTATAAAAACAATTGTTCAAAATTCCCTCGCTTTCAGAAAAATCATGTGGCCCGAGGAGAGAAAGAGAGAGAGATAATATCCCCCTGTTTTGATATTCCTTTCCTGGCAGTACATGACCATTTCAGACTTTAGTGGTAGAGTATCACCATTTTCAATAGACTTGCTGTTATTCTAGTCTTCCACTTAGCTTTGGTGCTTTGCAGTAAGCCAGGCAATAAACTAAGGCTAAACAGACGAAAACCTAGTGCTAGACTTAGGCCATTTCCACACTAGAGTGTTATAGCGCTATGATTCCACTTGTAACATCCTTTGGAATCCTGGGGTTTGCAGTTTCGGGAGGGGCTGGCTGGCCCCTCCTGAAACTGCAAACCCCAGGATTCCATGTTGAAAGTGGAATCATAGCGCTGTAACAGCCTAGTGCGGAAACGACCTTAGTAAGAAGAAACTGTTATTCTTCTCAATTAGGTTTTCTCCAGTTTAAGATCTGAGGAGATTGCAATGGAAATGGAGAGGGAGGTGTTGAGCAAGGGGTGCTTCCTACAATATTTACATGTGCTTAGAATCCTTTTATCTTTTATTCTGGGCCTGTGATTATTCCATTATTTTATAGTTTCTTTCTACCCTAAATTCAGTTTTAATATTTTGCTCTTGTGTAACCTTAAGTTACTTTGTGTATAATCTGCACAGTTATCTTTTTCAGGGGATTAAGTAGTTTAACATAATATATTATTCTCTTATTATTTTAGCCATTTGGTTTCAGGGAATGAGGAAGACCATAAACAATACATAATTCAAAGGCATCCTTTATTAAAATGGCTTTTTTATGAAGACCTTGCAAGAGGGGATTAGCCATCTATTCTTTCACTACTATTAACATTTAATTTCCAGCTACAGTTGCTTTCCTGTCTTCTTCCTTAATCAGTATGCAGTTAGTAGCAATGATATTTTTTCATCTTCAAATTAACAGCCATCTTCCAAGAAGTAATTAAGTCATTTTTAATTACTCTCCATTATTTTGTTTCAGTTCTGACATGTCGCTGTCAGTCACTGAAAGTAAATGGGTATTGCAGTTTTTAATCATGTCTGCATAATGAGAGGATATATATTTATATACTAACAGTTGCTTTTGTTGTTTTGCGTAATTATTCCTTATAAGGGTGTATTGAGACAGCACACAGGGGAATTGCTTTTAGCTAATAAATCAGATCCACTCCAATCTGATTATAAAATTCCATTCTAAATTAAAGCACCAGTTTACAAACTCTCTTTGGCCAGTTCTTCAGAAATTTCAGAAATTTCAGTCCCAGCTTTCAGTCTCATCTCTCATCTTCCTCTTGTGTAGAAAAACATTATGGTATTCTATTCTTCACACTGGCATGTATTGCTAGGTACATTATGCACTACGAGTGATTCCAGTTACACATTACCATCTTGGGACTTAGTTTAACTGCGTACTTCATGGTCATAACAAATCTTTGGTCTCCGAGCATCCCTCTCATTTTTTATACCACTCAGCCTGCTAAAGGTCTTTAGAGAGCACAAAAGCTTACATATTTTTGTGGCATTTCGGTAAAAAAATCCCTGAGATTTTTGTGTTGGTTTAATCACATACCACTATATCCTTTGGTCAAACAGGATCAGTTTGACTCTCTCTTTTTCCTCACAGCTCTCCTGTTAGAAAATTGGAAGATCTGTTCAGATGAGTAGTCTGTCTAACTCAGTACTGTCAACTGGCTTACAGTTGCCACTCCAAAGTTTCAGACCATTGCCTTCCTAGCCCTGCTTGGTGATGGCAGGAACTGAATCAGGAAACCTTTATCGTCAAAGCAAATTCAGCTGTTGAGCTTACAGATCTCTAAACCATTTCCATTAGGACAAGTTGTGAATATACTGCACATCTGGAGAATTTGCACAAAAAAATAAAGTTGCAAGAGTCCTTCAATACATGCATCCTGAAAAGAGAATGTAAATTGTGGCATACAATTACCTGGTTCCCATACTTTAGACATTGAAATGCTGTTCATTGGTAAAACAAGCATTTGTTTTCATCTCCTTATCCAGGCAGGTCCATAGAATAAATTAAGGATGGCCAACTTCTTTGAACTAATGGCAGCTGATGGCTTCCATGTCAGTGGGGTGATGAACCATTCCAGATTTTCAGTAGGTTTAAGTGAGCTAGCCAGGGAGTTGAATTTACTTAGAAATAGGGTCAGTACCTTGGAGAGTTCCTGTAAAGCCTAAATTAAAATCTGGATTCTATGCCCCAGTGGCATGGACCCACCAGCCAGCACCACTTAGGACCTAAGTGGATACTGACAGCTTTGCTTTGTGGATTCCCCCAATAACCCACACAAAACTTTTCTTTGTCCTCCTAGGCAATCCTGCTTCTCTAAAATGTACACTAAACAGCTTCTCTTTCTCTCTCTCTCCCTCCCTCTCTCATCTCTCACTCTCTCAAAAATCGCATCCATGCATAAATTGGAGATTTCACTGGTGTATCTTTATACAGATCACACATCTGGAAAGAATGTTTTGCTGGCCAAAAGTAGTCAATGGGCGAGTCCCAACAGGCAGCGCACATTGCATCCAACCTGTCTGGACTAATGCCCAGGTCTAGCATATGTTGCTCTTGTCAGTTTAATTTGACCGAGACATTGTTCTTAAGACTGTTTCATATGTTACATTTTTTTTCACTTGGATCTTTGTCTCCACATGGGATAAATTTATCTGTGCTGTAATAACTGAAGTACTTTTCCCACTATAAGTAGGAAAAACAGCCTATGTATGCTGTCCAAGTTCTGTACTTTTGGCCAAACAAAAATTGTTCTGATTTTTACTTGCTATTTCCTAAAGCCTTCAGGTATCCTGGTTAGTCCTGCCACTGGGCTGTGAGTGCTGGAACATTTCCAGGGTATCAGTCTTATGAAGACACAATTTCAAAACTTAAATGGGCTATTGTTTTCTTTTCCTCATGTCAGTATGGTCCTAGCCTCAGTTTTGACTCTTTTACAATCAGCACTTGGTTTCCTTTCTTAGTCAATCTCTGTCATATAAAGTCTTTATTTGCTGCTTTTCTGTAGGGTTTACTTTTCATGATGAAGGCTTTTGATTAGACATTCTGGGACCCAAACAATCTAAAAGCAAGCTTGAGTAGTAAGTGCTGACAAGACTTGAGAAAAATTAGGTCACTAAGAAATCAAAATGAGATATTGGAATGCAGTCAGTCCTCTGCATTTGCGGGTTTAACGTTCACAGATTTGATTATTTGTGAGTTTCCCCAATCCCTGGCCTACTACCCTAGGCACTTCTTTTCTGGAGGGAACTTTGCATCTCAGTGGCTCTGATCAGGCCATGCAGCCCTTTAAAAAACCGCATCTGGTCCCCCTCCTCATCCTCCACCAGATGCTGCATGGCCAGCTAAGGACAACTTGTGTCCTGATTTCTCAGCACTCAGTGCCCTCCCAGAGGAGGAGATGGGCAAGAGAGAGGAAGTCTGTGGCCCTATATTTCCTCTCTCTCGCCCATGAGATCCAACCCACCCCTTTTCTTCTCCTTTTCTTGACCTGCTTTGGACCTTGTGTGCCCATTCTCCTGATCGTAGCTTGACCCCTTCCCAAAGACACACACACACATTTTGTTATTTGTGATTTTTCCACTCTTGCAAGGATCCTGTGCCCCTAATCCTAGCAAATGTGGAAGGCTAACTGTATTTGAGAATATTAAGCTTGGTAGAAGTACAAAAGGGTTTTAAAATATTAAGAGGGCAATCTTCATGGTATGAAATTAGCATGAGGAGTGGTAATTAATAGTGGATTGCCAAAAGACAGAGAACAGACGAAGCTTGAACTCTCCCTAGAAGCCAAAATGAATAAATTGAGCTTTGAATGTATCATGAGATTACATGAGTCATTAGAAGAAAAAAAATAATGTTGGCAAAAGTGGAAGGCAATAGGAAAAAAAGGAAAATACAGGTGGATAGACTCAATCAAGGAAGCCAGGGCCCTGAATCTAAAAGATCTGATCAGGGCTGATGATAACAGGTATCTTGGGGTCACCATAAGTCAAATCTGACTGTGGCAAGGAACAACAGCAACAAGAACTTAGATTAGTAGCTATGGGGTGTTAGGTGTTGATTGGAATAAGGAAAAACAATAGATTTGCTGAATTGCTGCACAGGACCACTGCTGTTAAAGCTGGGGATCCATTTTCTCTTGTCAAGTGTCAAATAAGTAAGATGGCCAGGTTACCAACATGGCCTTAGACATAGAATGCAAGCCATCGAGTGGGCTGTTTTGGTAAACAGGAAGCTCCAGTTCTTTTGGACTGTAGCTTCCAGAATCCCTGACTTGTTGGCCTAAAATTTTGGAAGTTTTAGTCTAAAACATCTGGATGTGACTGGTTTCCTTAGCAAAGAAGCCCAGTGCTGAGATTATTACTAATTTTTATCTGATAAATGAATGTGTCCTGCCCCCACTGGTTTCCTATATGCTGTAACCTTTGCAAGCAGGTAACTTCAGAAGCAGTAAGAGGTGACGGGTCTGTGTAATTCCTTCTTTTCCAACATTTTTCCATTCCACATCACTGTTTCAGTTCTTTTTCATCTTGGAAAGAAGACAAAACATAGGGGCAAATGTATAAAGTTAACTGGGAAGAAATGGCATACACAAATGGCCAATGGTTCACAGCCATCAAACTCCTCCAGGTTGTACAACAATTTTCTGTGATAAGGCTAAGGTGGACCCTTCTTTTTTTTCTTCCACAAGTAAATAAAGATTTCACCATCATCGATGATGACATCATTATCATCATCATCTAGGCTTTGGGCAACTGATGACCTGCTGAAGTAGAGGCTGAGGTAGAAGGTGCTGTGCTTTTAATGCATTCTTTTTAGGTGAGGTGTTCTTAAGTTGATTTTTCATTCACTTGTGTTTTAGATTAGAACTTATATAACTGTATTTTAATGCTATAAGTTTGTATGTGAAACTGTTGTTCTAATCTTTTTGTGAACGATCTTAAATAAATTCATAATAAAATGGGATGAGTAAGTTAAAAAATAATAACTAGTACCTTCCCTTCCTGTCAGTCCGCCGTTCAGCCCAAAGCCATGCCCAGGGTTTTGAACTAGAAATAAAGTCCTGGGATGATCCTCGAGGTATAGAAACATGTAGTTCTGTCCTAAGTACAAGGCTATTATTTGAGTATTCACATTATAATGGTAGTGTTCAGAAGACTCAATGTCATCCCTACTAAAAAAAAAAATAGCATCAGTATGTGTGGTAGTGGGGGGAACTCCCATCCTGGGCTGAATAAATTGACTTTTCCTTCATCTATTCCAAGTTTTAGTCTTAAATTATCACTGACTAGAAGGTATGCTGTTTAATGGGTGACTAACTTAAATGATGTTTAAATACCTGGAACTATGCCTGAAAACAAGGTAATTTAAAACTTCTCCTTGATAATGTCCGTACTTTTACACAGTCCAAACAAAATTGGTTAGTTTTAAATCCCAAAGAGTGAGCGTGTAATGATCTCATCCCTTGAGATTCACTGTATTTAAATGTACAGAGTTTGAGCTGGATTGTGGAATGGTCTTCTGTGGCCTATCAATATAGAATATGTTCTCTCATAATTAAAGTACTAATGATGCTTGTCATGTGGTTTGGCTTTGTGTGAGTGATTTTTTTTTAAAGTATAGCCAGATAACATGGGCAGCAGAATGGATCTCATCAGACGATGGCATGTTTGTGGTACTCTAAATTCACAAAATAGGAAAGAGTAAATAGTTCATCTTAAAACAACTGTTGTGGTGCAAAATTACTTCAAAGGGAGGTTAGCACAAAAGTTTGTCACGTTACAGGGTAGGATAATAGTTTTCTTTTATCCAGTGCTGTGAACTTTGTGCTGTCAGCAACCATTTTGTTAATGGCTGGGGTTAGTAACATAGTTCGCATTGTCAGTAACCTTTGCACTTAATTTCCCTTTGGCCTCACTGTATAAAGAGCCACTGACCATGTGTATCTGATAAAGTGAAGTATTGAGCACACCAAATTATGCTATAATAAATGTTTTAATAAATGTTATAATAAATGTTTTAACCTTTAAGATGGCACAGGGCTCTTTTTTGTTTTGTTGATTTGTTTTCTCCCCCTCCAACAGACTAACATTGTTATCCCTCTGGAAAGAATTGTACTTTGAACAGTTCTGGACAGGATGAAGACTTTTCATGGAACAAGAAGCCCCATGCTTCCTAATTCTGTCATTCTCTGTCACATCTAAAGAAAGAACTGAAGCATTCTTCTTTTCTTTGAAGAGATTTACTCATAAAACAACAGAAAGCCCAACTTGCTGAGAATAAAGGGATATTGACAATATTGTTCAGTCAGAGGAAAGCTGAGATAGTATCTTGTCATCAGAACAAGGAGGCCTCAAGAGTCTTGAGTTCTGTCTCTAATGCAATAAAGTTTATGGATGTGGAGAAGCACATCCTGGACGATTAGAGCCCCCTCCCCCTTTTTTCCCGGTAAACAGTGGAAGTCCAAAACTATATGTACTGTGTCTGTTTTCATGCCAGACAGCATGAAAATTAGGAAATACTTTTGTGGAAAAAGAGGAGGAAAAATGTTTTCTTGAGAGGAAGCAAAGCCTGCATAAGACATGAAGCCATTCAATAGCTTGATGAATCTGAATCAGACACGTTTTTAACAGTAGCTAGGATTAAAGCCTAAGCAATAACGTAGCAGCGATAATTAGATCTCTCAATATGCAGCACTTCAGTTTGGCATTAGTTTCATAATATAATAAAATTTAACATTTTTTTTAACTTGTCTGTTTTTGTTTCTTTTTTTAAAGAAAGACTGAACAATTCAATCTGTCCGAGCACATCAGACAGTGACATGCAGGTGGCTCCAAAACAATGCATTTAATCAGGCAAAATTTCACTTAAACTACCTGATGATTCATCACTGGGTTCGTTCTCTGTGTCAGTTGTGTCTTTTAGAGTTATTATTTATGGAATACTTAAAGAGCTTGGACTCCATGTGCTGCTGCTGCGAATGCTATTGTACTGAAAATTACTGTTTCCCTATTAGTTTCTGATTCAGTATGGATTTCAGTGACTCACCCTTCTGTTTTGACTGATGCTCTTTAGAGGCTAATACTGAAAGTCACATTTTGTCACCAGAAACATCTTCATGTTATTGGAGGAAGTATTACGATGTAATCTTTGGAGGAGAAAAATCTATATATTTAGGCAATTTAAGAATAATTTTCTTTAATTAATTTTCCCCACATGCTTAATTTTGTTCTTGACAAAAGACTGGCATGCTAAATTGTTTGCAAATATCTGTAAATATCACCTATTGCTCAGATTAATTTCATATGACTCATTACTTAGCAATGTGTTTCAGCACTCAACACCCAATACATTTGATGTCTCATTCCCGTAATTCAGAATAGTTTTCTAAAACCCAAGTAAGCTAGGACTCCCGTTTTCCCAAGGTCATCTGAGTAGTCTTTTATTTGAGCTCAGATCTGAACAAAATTAAATAGAAAAAGTTTGAGAAAAAAAGGGGATTGGTATACAAATGGAATGTTTGGCTTTAGAAAAAAATGAATTACCAAGTTTGTTGGAATAGATGCTTTAGGGAACAATTTAATCTCACTGAGTGAGACCTTCCACCAACACGTGAAGACAAAAGCACACACACACACACACACACACAGGCACAGTATTATTTCTTAGTAACTTGTATTTAAAGGAATACAACATCTGATCCTGGAGGTTCCATTGTGACTAGTAGCCTTATTAGCTTTTTCAAGAATTTATCATTATCTCTCTTTAAACCCATATTGACTGGTGCTCATGTTAATAGCTCATGGGCAGAAGGTGAATACCAAATCAGAGATCATGACCCAGTGACCCTCCAGATGCTGATGGACTCAAACTTCCAGACAGCATGGGAGCTGTAGTCCAACAATATCTGGAGAGGAATTGTTTTCTTTCCCCCTTCACTAAATAAATCCCAGGTGACAGGGAAACATATTTTTATTGCGATGGTGAGGACAGTGAAATAATGGCCACAGACTGTGTTTCCCTCCGGGCAAAGGAGCTTCAACCAGCACTGCCTTGGTTAAGACACTTTCTTTGTTCTAAGAATGCCACACAGGTCTTCTGTCTCCTCCATCTTTGCTGTCTTCAAACTTGAAGGCTTTTGAAATGCTCTAGCAAGTCTTGTCAATATCCCCATATCACTATAACCTGGGGGCTCTTGAGTCCCCAGCATGTAGAACTAACAGCAGTAACTGGTAGGCTTGTGTGCTGTGTGAGGTGTCAGAGAGAGGTCAGAGAAGAAAATGAATAGAGATGAAGTGCTCAGAGGAGAATCATTACTTCAGACCAAATACCTAAAAGGAAATAAAATGACAGGTGGTTTAAGTGGCATATCAACAGGAAGCACACAAAGAGACTTGTTATAGCAACACACACACGTGAACCCATTGAGTTCAGTGAGGCTCACTCTTAGCAAAATGCATATCAGATTGCAGGACCAAAAAGATGCACTGAGAAGAAAACTGAAATGTAGAAACAGGAAAGCATTTTTTCTTAATATTTTGGAGTACTGTTGCATGAGCTTGTAGATTTAATGGGAAACAAAAGCCTTTTGTCTGACGGAGCTACTAATAACATTCAAAACAATTTCTCTGTGGTGGGGATAAGGAGCAAAATATTATACGTAACATAAATGGCATACATAAAAGCATGGTTGCTAGATATTATATCCACAAATTGTTACCCCTATATTGTTTCCCCTCCCCCAGTTGTTGATTCAGTTATTAAAAGCTCTAGCTTTACTTTTTCCTTTGAGAAGAAAGGCTCATCTTTGCTACCCACAGCAGACTACTAAGATTGTACCTTCTTACTTCCTAAACTTTCCATGCATATGCCTTGGCAAAATAAAGACACTAATCTCTAATTAGAGTGTGTCATCTTTCAAAGTGCTTAGTTAAGGTGAAGTGTATAATTAGACATGCAAAAGTGCATCTCACCTCCACCTCCACTGAATTAGAATGTACAGCACTGAATAGGAAGTGGAAATTGCATGAGAACTTTGGTAAATGAAAACTTTTCAAGAGAAGTAAAGTTGTCACTTCTTATTGCTAAGAAACTGTTAAATATGTAAATTGCTTCAGAGCTTGTGTTTTCTTCACTTCTCTAACAAATCCTGTGGCATAGATCACAACCAGCTAGAATTTCAATTATTCTGCTTAAATGGCCAATGGAGGCTAGTAGAGTGACCCACCCACCAAGTCAAATGAAAAGATCTAGGCAGAGCTGAGAAACCAAGCCAGCTCACCCAGACCATTAATTTATGTTAATTGTATTTATACCCTGTCTTGTCAAAAACGAAATATATGCTTATGGTGGCCATCTATACTAAAATATATATCAAAAACATAATCTTTGTTTTATAACATAGCATTAAAAACAAATACATTAAATTAAAATCTAACCACATCTGTGGACATTTGGTATTTTCACTGCAATGTAGGCTGAGTAACAGCGTTAGTTTATTGTTGCAAGCACAAAGCAGTCAGTAAGGACCTTAAAGACTTACCACATAATTCTATGCATGTTTGCATGTACAGTTGCATGGGGGCAGGGGAGTGATTTGCCCCAGGTGGCAATGTTTTTGGGGCATCCCAGCCTGTAGCCATACCCCCGTGTGCCCTGACCATGCCCCCATGCACTGCAGCCACGCCCCTGCGCACAGTGGCCATACCCCTCATGCCATAACCCTGCCCCCTCCCACCCCCGTCCACAGACTCGAAGCTCCCCCACTGTGCATGTATGCTCCATGTGTGCTCAATGGAACTTACTTCTAGGTAAATGTGTATAGAATTGTAGATTTACTTGTAGCATAACCTTTTAGGGACTAGGGTTCATGACACCAGTTATTGCAGTAATTGCCAGTATGCTAGTTTCATTGCTGTCAGTGAATGCTTTATATGCCTTCCCTTCACTCATATATTTATTTCCAATTTCATATATTTATTTCCTTCACCACCCTGAATGGTGGTCAATTCTGAGGGTTTCTGGGGGGTTGTATCCAGTAGTGTCTGGGGATCTAAGTTTCGGAACATTATAGTTATACATTCCCAACATGTACCAGTTGAAATCTGTTCAAAAAACAAGAGTAGGTAAAACTCTCACAAGCTTTCTGAAGATGATTCCAACTTAAGGATGTTAAGGGAAACGGAACTGCTTATTTCTGTCCTTGCTCTCTTAACCTGGTACGTGAAAAGTTGTTGCCATGATCACAGAGTTTATGTTTACAGTGAACATTGCATAGCTGGTAACCTTACAGGACTGTTGACACAACTCTTGTGATTCAGAAGACAATCCAATAAATGGTGTATTGCTATATGAAAATAAGATGAAGGTGGAAGAATTGTGCCCAGTCAGGCTACTGAATTGTATACTTGCAAATCACTTACAGAATGCTACCTGGAGAACAGAGTTTTCCTGTTTCCATCTCCCTTCGGTAGCTGCGATAGTGGCTACCCCAAAACACTCTGGAGTGTGGGAGACCCTTGAGCATGTCTTGGGTTGTTGAGCAACAGAATATGACAGGGGAGGAGTGGACAGTGAGGGAATAAACAGAACACCTTGAGATGTAATTTGCTGTATTTTTTCTCATACATTCTAGTTCAGAAGAGCCTGCAAATTTTATTGAAAGCAATGTAGGTGCAATAGAAATTTATTATTATAGGAAATGAAAAACGTTATATTCATCTCTCTGCCTCCCACCCCTGTGTGTGTGTGTGTGTGTGTGTGTGTGTGTGCGTGCGCGCGCGCGTGCATGCACAAATTTCACTCAATTTTATAACAAGCCTTAAATACTGGTGGCATATTTTCCTTTCTCACCCTGCCCTATCAGTGTGAATAGTTTCCAGAGGAGCTAATTAAATTCTTTATCTGATCCTGAGCTGCGAGAAAGATTTACCTGGGTGCACATGACAAATTCATAATTTGTGTGATTTGTTTGATTGTGTGATTTCAAGTTTTATGTTGCTAAAGGATTTTTGTGTAAATATTTGTTGGAAAAGACAGTCAAAGGATCACAAAAGGTACTCAAAAATAAAACATGAGGTGTGTACAGGAAAAGGCTTACTTTCATCTGATGAAATTGCAGCTGGTAAAACGGGCTGTGATCTGTGAAAGGTTATGTCAAATAAAACTTGTTTATCATTGAGGTGTCACAAGATGTGTCACTGTTTTTAAGAAGATAGTATTTAGCACAGGGCTGTATGTTTTCTCTGACTTATATATATAGCTAAGGAACTGTTTTAAACACTTGCTAGCATAGAGACTATGGCCCTTTTCGCATGCCTTTTTTTTTTTACGCGAGAGTCCCTTGACCGTCACGTGAGTGGGAGCGTTGCTCCGTACGACACACTCCCACTCATGAGGCTCATGAGGCTCAAGCGGGGCGAGCGCACAATTTTTTATTTTTGGCTCTAAACCGAAAATAATGCGCACTTGCGCAATGCTCGCAGCAGCTTTGCGCACTTACATGTGTGCGGTGCATCGTCCCAGGCGAGCCGGTCGCGCTTCCTCCCCCAGCGCAGCCTACAGCTCCCAGACTGCGCTGCGGAAGGAAGGGGCGGGCACTCGTGCAACGGTCCCGCTAGGAGGAAGTCAATACAGGAGGCGGAGGGGCTGTCGTGAGTGGCTCGCGCAAGTAGCTGCTCACAAGAGCGTTGCTCCCCATTGCCACGACGAAGGTAGGTGCGAAAAGGGCCTATGTTTTGTTATTCAGGGTAACATCTCGGTAACTGGCAATATCAAGTAAGAGCTTGTGGGGAAAATGCTATTTTACCTGCTGAAAAAATAGACTTGTATAGTTATGTTATATTGTGATGCACACTCTCCATCTGTCTGCATTAACTATTACTCTTGCGTTACAGTTTGCAATCTGGTCATATCTGTTGATTTTCATAATTTGTTAATGTTTATAATTTTTTAATGAGTTTCCTACCAATGGGAAAGCAGGAAGCATCAAAACTTGCCCTTTAAAATGGCAGCTTGTTTGTTTGTTTGTTTTTTCCTTTTAATTTGTCAGAAACAACTTGAAGGCACACAACAACAAATACGATTGCACAGTTTTGTTTCTGACAGTTCTACAGGACTCAGATACATGGATTTATCTGGGGAAAAAGGTTTTTTTTTCGGTAGTTGAAGGTCACAACTGTGGTTTAAACTTAAAATTTGTGTTTCAACAGCTGGTAAATGAGTTAATCTGGATGGAGGGTCTTTCTGAGAAAAGGCAGGGTGTGCGCTTTTCATCACTAGAATTTGCAGGAATAGCAGAAATAGCATGAAATTGATATGCCCACTGTATATTGACCTGTGGATTTATTTTTATGTAGTCTACCATGTGTGTATTGTGATAATGTCTGTTGAATGCCTGAGCAGGGAGGCCTGTAATATGTTCCAACTTGGCAATAGTAAACAGAAGTGATTTATATAACAGGGCTAATGTATTTATTGAGACATTTTTAGCTAAACTTGGGTTTGTAACATTTAAGGAATAATAAAAGCAACATAGAACTGATGAAAATAAATGGCTCTTTAAAAGGACACAAAGCATAAATGAGCCTTAGTAAAAGAAACTAAGAGGCAAAAATGGTGGACATTTCCACAAACAATTCATCTGTTCATCCATTAGTCAAGGTGATCTGGAACTGTTTGTTAGAGCAGGAGTGCCATTTATATTCTGCCACTGAGAGGCAATTGTGCTATGCCATCTTTTGAAAATGCTCCTCTTATATATTATGTGATTTATTTGGAAGAATTCAACTTACTATGAGCATAGGAAGCTCTGTAAAGGAAAGGGAAGGCTGGAAACCTCTAGGTTCACAATAAAAATGTAGTTTTTGTTTTTTAAGCCCAGTACATTTTGATCAGATTTCTTCCTTAGGGGTACTCTTCAAAACAATGTGCAGATACTACAATGAAATTCTTTGTTGAAGAATGCACCTGTGGGAAAACTCTTTTCAAAACCTGTTAGATTCAATAAACAGCTTTTTTCCTGTGCACCTAGGGACTGCCTTTCTTCTCCTCATTCCCTAGAGACTGGCATTTTGCTGTCTTTCTTCCACATCCACTGGGCGGCCATCACACTACAACAGCACTCCCTCCTCTTGTGAACCTAGAGAATCCCCATACCAATTTTGATTTGCCTTCTACAAAATTCAAAATCAAGGTTTTTGTAGTTCACATATTGAACAGGAAACCAAAATATGAACAGGAAGCTAGAAAATGGCTTAACAATTTTTCATTTCATTTTTAAAATAAAATTATTTTTTTTAAAAAAAAACCTATGTAAGCATGGCAAAGCATATCAGCTGCAGCTGTTGATTTTTTAAAAGTTTTGTGGTAGAATTTCAGGGAAGAAAAAGTAGAAGTGTAAGACTGAGATCCTATTCAACACTGGGAAGTGTAAATACGGCCCAGCCTATTTAATTGTAGTCTCCAGTCAAAGGCCATCTCTGTATATGACTGATTCCATGGTATCCTCAGAGACGAGATAGCATGGGAGAGAGGTGGTTTGGTAAATCACTTATGTCACCACTCCCATACTGCCTTGGCTCCAAGGACACCTCAGTACTAATCATTAAATTATTAGCTCTATATAAAGTAGGTCTGTGGTAGAAGGTGCATATGTTTTGGAAACATTTCAAGGTACTGTGCACCTCAGCACACAAGCTATAGAAAGTGTCATGTCATTTGTGTTCAGGTCCACTGTGTGAGCAGTTTGACACTACAGCATCCTGGCCCAAGGCTGATGAAGCATATTTTAAGTAGCAGTTGTCAACAAAATATTGGATGCAATGTGTGTTCTGCCCACCTTCTTTCAGAATGAAAACCACTTTTATACTGATAAGAAAGATAGTGTGATAATCAAGATGCCTTCTCACCTAGCAACATGCCAATAGTGCTGAAAGTCATGCTTCCTAGTATCATATGTTCAAATATCTACAGAACTTAGGGGACTGCAGTGGATACTTGAAAGTATACATTGAGCCAAGTAAGACCTGCATAAGAAAATACAAAATTGCACCATTAAGTGGTTCACTTTAACTGAAATGTACCAAAATATATTTTTAACCTCATCTGATGAGTCAATTATCACATGTCCAATTAAGGGACAATGCAGTGTTCTTTTCCTCTTGAGGGCCTTGAAAAGGAAGACTTCTTCAGTGAAGAGAGATTTTATGAGCTGCAATAGACCTACCACTGTGTCTTTTATTCTTTTCCTTTAAGCTTTGTAACAGGTTTGCCTTGGTGCTTGCCCTTTAAGCTTTTACAACATCATGCCCTTTAAAATTCATTTCATTTCCCATCTTTTCCATAAAACTGCTACTAAATCCTTCTTCTTCTTTTTTTCCTTTTTAAAATCTTACTTTTACTAAACATTAATGCTGAACTTTGAGTTGCAACAGACCAGGCCTATAGTTCCATGGTAAGAGTAAAATGTCTTACTATGTTCCGTGCCATTTCCAGTTTGACTAATTTAGGCAAGAGGGATAAAAGCGTTCACCCTTAAAACCCTTAAGAAGTAGCTTAGGGACCACAGTGTTAGTCACTCTTGGTAAAACAGCCCACCAGCTTGAATCAGTAGAGGAGACTTATTTTAACTTCCGACCTGACTTTGAATCCTGTTTTGTAATTTCAGGTAGTGCTTTGTCATCCCTTGCTAAAAAAAAATGATACTAAGCATCATTTATTGTTGTGTGCTTTTAAGTCATTTCCAACTATGGCAACTCTAAGGTGGACCTGTCATGGGGTTTTCTCAGATTTATTCAGAGAGGGCTTGCCTTTGCCTTCCACTGAGACTGAGGCCATTTCTGCACTAGAGGCCATTAACTATATCACTATTTGCGTGATGCAGTTGGGTTAGGGACACTCTTTTCCACACCCTCCCCCTTAAGTGAATGGGTAGTCGTATTGCCACCAGTTTTCCTCCCACATTACAGCATCTTTGACCGCTCCACCTTCACCCTGCCCCACTGTCCCTGATTGGGCATTGGGTTTTTGGGTTGGGTTGTGTTGGTTTGGTTTTGGAAGCTGTACTAACACAACAGTGTTGTAATAGCATGACATGCCAGTACACTGTTGCACTTTTGCCCTATACTGTTTAAAAATATATTTTAAAAAGTTTTGACTCAAAAGAGATATTTAAAATAAACAGAGAGAGGTGATAGAAAGTTACCACACTATAAGAGTTGAAGGAAGGATGAACTGGGCACGCCCACAGCCTGCCCACTGATGGATCTGCCTTAACAGGAAGCACTATCAAGTATTATAACAGTACCACACTACAGTGGTTGACGGGATTGAAGTGCTATAGAGGCTCTTAATGGATTTTTTTTCTGGAAAATGAATATGGTGATTTGGTGATGCTTGGGGACAGGATAGCAGCTGGATAGTAATGACGTTGTGCAGAAGCATGGTTCCTGGACCAGTAACAGCCCTCTGCTGTAGCGTTATAGCAATGTCATGCAGAAATGGCCTGAGAGTATACTTGTCCAAGGCCACCCAGTGGGCTTCCATGGCCAAGTGGGGATTTGAACCCTTGTCTCCAGAGGCATAGTACAAGCGCCTTTCTGCACTACACTGTTATAGCACTATTATTCCACTTTCAGCATCCTATGGAATCCTGGGGTTTGCAGTTACAGGAGGGGCCGGCTGGCCCCTCCTGTAACTGCAAACCCCAGGATTCCATAGGATGTTGAAAGTAGAATAATAGCGCTATAACAGTGTAGTGTGGAAAGGCTCCAAGACTCAAAATTACTACTACACCATGTATGTCCCTCCCTATATTACTTATGACAATTAAAATATGAAAACATGCATTCCTCTAGCTATTCATATGGCTGTATGGAATGTTGTATCGCTACCTGACGCTCGCTACCTGACACTTATTTAATGCAACTGTGTGGTTGATTTTGAATTTTAAACGAGTTGGATGATCATGATGATGTTTCTTTTTCCCCCTGTTCCTTGTTCATGTTAAAAGCAATAAAAACAATTATTCAAGATAAAAGTATCTACTTCCAGCCCCCACCAATTAATGTAATAATAATGATGATGATGATGATGATGTGAACTCAATCCTAAAAACAAGTTTCTGAGACAAAGCAACACATATTCTAATTCTTAGCATGTGTTCATGCCACCGAGCCATTGTTTTGTTTGGTTAGTACACTTGGGTTTCTAGAACAAACAAAAAAGATCTCACAAGCCTGAACTTTGCCCCTTTCTGGACCATGTCATTGTTTAAAAGTAGGTAACAGTAGCTAAAGAATGATTCAAGGCTGTAGCACATTTGTAGCCTCTACATTTTACAGGGATTCTGCATTTTCAGATGACTGCTTTATATTGTTAGACAACATAGGTATTTACAGGGCATAATGTTCCCCCCGATTTTTTAAAGGAACAGCTGGTAACACTATTACTTTGAGAAAGCTAATATACTTTTCTAATTCATTTTGAGGGTGTTTGTGCCACCCTCTGCAAGTTTTAGGCTATTCTTGTATTGTTTTAGATTTTACTTCCAAGAAAGAAACCCAAAAGTGCATGAAAGGTAATGAATAATGTTTACATTGCTGTATTAATGGCAATGAATTACAGTCTTGGATGTACAACTGTTGTTTTTTTTTTTTTTTAAGAAAAGTAACTTCCTAATAGCTGACTATTACTGTACAATCAGTCATTTTTAAATGATTACTTTCATAAACATTATTCTTTCATAAACATTATATTGCAGAAAACTGAAAAATTCTCTTCACCAACATATTTCCTAGCACCATATTAGTATATAACATGCATGTTCCCTTTTAGTAGTGATTTGTGCATAGACCTTGTCCTGCCCCCTACTGGCAAATTATAAGAAACTCTATGTGACTTCACAATTGAAATGTTAGGGGAAATGTTGACTTAATTTAAAGAAAACAAAAAACTGTTAGCTAATCATCAATACAAGTCAAACCAGTTTTAGAATATGAGTATAATTTTGAACATGGTAAATGTTGCAAGGGTGGAAATAAGCTTTCCTTGGAGCCAGAAACCTTTCTTTTTTTCAGTGTGAAAATGTAATCAGAAAATAATAGAACGTCTAGTCATAATCAAAATAACAGGTCAATCATATCTATTTATGTGCAGAAGTAAATTCTACTGTGACTCATGTGTGCATATGTCTCCATAGGATAGCAGCCTTGCGTACTGAAAAAGAAGGTCAAGAATATGATTTCTTTCTACTGCTAGAGTAGGAAGGAGAATCGCCTAAAGTGGTTGTGCTGTAATTTCTTTCTGAAGCTCATATTCTGGTTAATTGGAGGATCTATGACATTTTGGAACCATATATTTGGTTTATGTGGTAGGTGAGTGTGTTTGCGTGAAGGGATGGCATTAGGCCTTTTAGACCTAAACCCAGTTGCTAGTCTAACTATAGTAATAGAACCATTAAAACCACTGCCACTTACATAACTGTTGACTTGGTAGTCTGCAACTGTTTCAGTGGATCTGCTCTAGTTTGGACTAGTGAATGGATTTAGCCAGAGGCAGGAAATATGTGTGAGGTTTTTTTTTGAGGGGGGGTTAAAAAAAATTCTAATTTTTATTAATTAATTAAACAATATAACAATACATGACACTACAAAACAATAACACAATGCCAAATACATAATAAAAATAAACTAACAAACCGCTATATACCACATATTCTTGAACCTAGTCTATTCTACAATTAAATCATAAGTTCTCCCCACCACCAGGACCATTAGAGATATAACCACTTCCATTCCCTTCGAGAAGCTCCATTCCCCTTCCAAAATTGTAATTACTGTTCATTAGGTTTTCTTCCGTTCCCCTTTATTAGCACATAATCAATAAATTCCCCCCAAATATCTCTAAAAATGTCTCTTTTTAATCCCCCCTTCTTTACTTTAACATTACATGTCGGTTTACCATTAATAGCTATATCCCATACCTCTTTATACCATTCATCTAAGTGAGTATCTTGCTTTATTTTCCAGTTCTTAGCTATCCTTAACCTTGCTGCAGTTAATAAAATAGAAATTAATTCTCTTATTGGTCCCCTACTTTGTTCCTTATCAAATATTGATAACAAAGCTAACTTAGGATTTAAGTGTATATTTTGATTAGTTATTTCCTTTATTTCTGTAAAAACTAGGAAATATGTGTTGTTGAACTGCAGTTCTCAGCATTCCTCACTATTTGCTAGCCTGGCTCAGAGTCCTAGGACACGAAAATCTACAACATCTGCAAAACTGAATTCCTACTCATGATTTAGGCCAGCAGTTCTTAACCTGAGGTCCATGGGGCTGTGATGTCCTCACAGGGGCACATGAAGACTTGAAATGTTATGAGCTTTTAAAGTTAAAATAGAATGAATGGAAGGAAGGAAGGACAGACAGACAGATGGACAGCCATACACTGATCTCAGAGCAGGGGTCTTTTGCCAGTGACAGACATCATCTGTACAAATTTTCATTACAATATCTCAAACTGTTCAAAAGTTATGAAACTGTTCGATAACAAAAAATGTATTTGGAACTTCCTGCTTCTGCACGCAGTGAGAACATGCAAATGAATGATACTGTGTGACTGAGAGAAAGCACATGACATTTTCTGTTGCACACATATATCCAGAAGCTGCCTAGTGTTAAGTGTTGGTGGTCCGTGGCAACAAAATATATTTAAAGGAAGGGGGGTCCGTGGTAAAGAAAAGATTAAGAACCACTGATTTAGGCTGCAGTCTTATACCAATTTAAATTCGATTAAGCCCAACAGGTCTTGTTGGGACATACCTCTGAGTAGGCATGCTGTTACTATATGATTTTTTTCCTCAGCTTCATGTGCCTTATTGTGAAACCTCTTGTAGATTAAAGAAAAACGTAGATTTTAAAAAAGATAACAAAATGAATTATGTATCCTAGCAAGTGAGGAGAAAGCAGAAAGTGTAGCAATTGCACATCACATGGGGTTGCAGTTGTTTTTGCTCTGAAATTAATCTAAGCATTCTGTCTACATTTTTCCAGACTTGCACACGTTGCTACTCTCAATAGAGTAGATCTATTGAATCAGTTGGGTTACATAAATATTGACTTACAACTCTGCTTGATTCAGTGTGTCTAGTTATGTTGGGATTTGGATTCATGTCATTCACTTTATAACCAGAACTTAGAAAAGTTACTTTTGAGAATACATCTTCCATTATTTCACCAGCCATGTTACTAAGAGGAATGGAATTCTGGGAGGTGTATTCAAAAAAGTAACTTTTCCAAAGTCCAACTTACATGCCCAACCATTCGTTAAACACTGAATTTCAGATTAGGTTGGTTTACTATCGTTTCACAAGCTTCTGATTTCTTATTGTCTGTGTTTTTAAATTAATTTCAAAATAAAATAAATACCTATGGGCAAACGTAATGATGGTAATGAATAATAACAGCAGCATCCTTAGCAGATTGCAGAAGATGATTCTTGCCTGAAAAGTGCTGGAGAGAGAAGAGAAAATTAGTTATTCTCCAGCCATTTTTGCTCTACTCTGACTCATAACCTTCCCAAGGTGATTTAAAGTTTTTAAAAATGGAGCAAAGTAATATTTGACCCCATGTAACCTGTAATTTGATCCCAGGAGTGAGATTTTATACAGTATTTTTAATAAGAAACAGTATTTTGTGCACTAAAAGGTATAGCAAAAGACATTATACTTTTCCCATGGTGCTGATTTTTATAATGTAACTGAAAACATCTGGCCAATTTGCCTGATACATTTTGTCTCATTAGCAGCATCCACACATATATCAGTCTTCTTTATTTCATTACCCAAGAATATGCATTGTTCATGCAATAAGTAAGATAACTTCATTCTGTAACCCAGAGGACTTGTATAGAAATGATTCAGATCAAGAAGAACATCTGAGAAAGCTTGTGAAAACATAGATCACATTTCACAAAAACTTGCAGCTACTTGGTAACATTAGTATTCATGACAGCAAGATATAGTTGTTCTCTTCTGTCGAAGGTGGAAGGTTCCCACCTGTGGGTCCTCCTGTTGGTTGAAGACGACATATGCCAAAAGATCCTGGGTATAATCCAGATCTCATAACAAAATATTCTTTACTGGGCTCATTCTTTACTTTGCTCATTGAATTTCCATCTGATTAGCACTTTATTTTAACCTTATTGATATTTCTGTTCTTATCATGAACACCAGTGGAGTTCTTAGACCCCTATTAGGAATCAGGGAGTAGTCCAGAAGATCATATTAATCAAAGCATGGGATCAAAGTGATAGATGATCTTATATTATTTTTGAAAATTTATTGCATTTATTTTCTCTGTAGGGAAAAAGAGGAATAGAGGACTAAGCAGTTAAACAAATTCAATGTATCTGTTAGCAAAGCTATATCTGTTTGTACATAAAAATATTGTGAATATGATTATGGGATCACATTTTAAAAATACATATCTTTCGCTGTCAAAGAGGTTTAAGAAACCAAAAGTATCAGACTTTTGGACAATAACATAGTTAATTCCAAAAAGTAACCTGTGAGGAACTTCTGGTGGTTTGGCTATTTGGATTGCCAGTGCAGCCTGAATGCAGGTTGCTAGGCAACCAGAATAGCAGCTCAGTAGTGTGTGGGAGGGGCGTATGGCTGAGAGAAAAACATATAAAGCCGCGTGCCTCGTGGTATTTTTCTTCCTTTGGTGAAAGCCTAGAAAATAGCTAAGGAATAGAATCCCTTAGTCAACCAGAGAATGTGGCTGTTTTAAGAAGCTTAGTTCTCAGTGGAAGACTAGTGAAAGGTAGAAGAGTAACTGAGCCCTAGAAGGATCTGGTCAGAGAGTGTGACCTAGATTTTAAGTCAGAAAAAAAAGACAGATGAAAAAGTGAAAAAACAGGGGAGGGCTGCAATTAAAAGATTACTGTTTGGATATCCTGAAAAATTTTTGAATGGGGCAGGACAATTGCACAATAAAAGGTTTGTCTGGAAGCACCAGACAAGTCAATGTGATTGATGGATTTTCATTTTTATTCGTGGATATTCTCTTCCTTGAAATCCATGTCCTTATCCTGAAGTTGTTATACTGAAACCTTACAAACTGATTTATATTGTCTCTAAAATTCTGCAGGTTTGAGTTCAAATGATTATTATTTACAGGTGTAAAGCATCCAAGTAACTCTTTTCTTTTTTAAAAAATAGGAAAAAGAACCTGAACTTCAAGAATCCAAACACAGACCGATTCGGCCATCACTTGAACTTTCCTTGTGACAAGAATATAGTATTGATGCCATTCATATAAGGTATTTACTTGTTTATGTATTTATTTATTTATGGCATTTCTGTACACAAGGGTTGTTTTTTTATTGTCCTCATATATTGAGCATATTATTCAATATGCCCATTTTAAAGTACTTTTTAAATGAATGAATATAGATACTTTGCTGTTGCAGTAGTTGTCTCTTTTAATGCATCATGAGAAATTAAGGTTGGGTGTATACCCCTGCTTCCACAGTCTAACCCCTCCCACCCCTCTGTTGGTCTACACTTCATCACATTCTGTGTCTTCATGGCTCATTATTTTATAGACAATGTTCACTGGTCTTGCAGCTAAAAAAAAGGCTGTGGCATCTATCTTTGTGTTTTGATACTCTGTCATTCTTTGGTTTATAGCCATTCTATAGCACATATACAGGAAGACAACAGATCTCTGAAGCAATAAAACGGTATCGTTTTATGACACACTGGTTTTCTTTTGTGACATACACAGAACCAGCATTGTCATTGTCCATGTGGATCTTAGTATTCGGTAATCACATATCACTGCTTGGTTTTTTCCCACCTCAAAATAAAGTGGTTCTATTAATGTATTTTAAATAAAGGAGTCTTCTGTGTGTGAGATTTTTGAGGGTGACTTGCAGTATGCAGAACCTAAACTTTGTGCATTATAAAACCATCAAAATCAAATAATAAAACATTATAAATATCATTTCACATAGACAACCATATCTATATCCATACAATTTTGTATACAGTGATATCAGTTTCATTTATATTGTTTTATAATGATCACTTGCTAAATGTAATAATCTTCATAATAATGAGGCTTGCACAGGACTAATGTCTGTGTTCAAAAGCTACAGTCCATGAGTGCTTCTGTTCAGTTCAAGACAAGTTCAAATGATGTACAGGTTCAGTCATACAAAACAAATCCAGCTGCCCTCCCTTTAGATTCAGTCATATAGAAAAGGGATGTACAATGGGAGGATTCTAAACTTGCTGGACTGCAGTTCCCATCAGGGAGTTGTGCTCCAATAACATCTTGAAGGCCATACAGTTCTTGGTTCCTGACATAGAGAACACAATCTAAGTCAGTGGTTCTTAAAATTTTCTCTTTCAGAAGTTTTGGATTTCAGCTCTCATAGCCTCTTGAGTTTCTGGGAGCAGAGGTCCAAAACACTTGGAGAACTAAAGATAGTGATCTAAGACAGTGGCTCTCGCCCTTTGGCCTTTCACACGTTTTCAGCTTCAGCCCTTCAACTCAAAGAATCCACAGTCAACATGGCCAATGCTAATGGAACTGAAGAGCTGAAGCTGAAAATGTGTGAAGGGCCAAACTCTAAAGACATCTGAAGGACCAATGTTTGAGAACTACTGATCTAAGGCATCCATAGATCCATCTATTATAGCATTCTGGTGATAATTGTTGGGAACACAGAACAGTATCTTGCAGATGTGTTTATGTATTCCTTGGGCAACATGCAACATCTGCAATCTAAATGAGTTCAGATCACATGGAGGACATATTTAATGTCTGAAAAGGTAGTAAGGAGTTTTACATTGTTGGTGACACAGACGTAATCTTTTCCAGAGTAGTTTGACTGGTGTGAATTGAAATACTGTCATTTTGGAAAGGAATGGTTACAGTTCACTCAGGTCGGCTATAATTCCAAATGGCAGGTTCTTACATCTTTAAATATTCAGAAACATTAATTCCATAAGCTGACATTTTATAATATTAATAATGATTATATTAATGCAAGTTAATTATGTCCAGATACTCAGAGTCATGTCTAACTAATTGAATCTTATTTTCCCTGGAGTGATTCAAGTGATTACAGAAAACTAGTGATTAGATTTGTTTTGTTTTTGAAGTAGACATGTATTTGGTTAAGTAATGGCTAGTTGAATGCTAGTATACTGACCTGCATGCTAAATCCCATGTGCCCAATGGTCAAATAAGTAAGCACCAGTGGTTGCTTATAGAATGTATGTGAAGATTGTCTGGTTCCTACATGCAAGAATAGTTTAATCTGAGGTAATTTTTCCTGAATGTAAATTGCTTCTGGGATAACAATTATTTTCATTCATCAGTAAATAACCACTGTTTCATTTTTTTGCCATATACTGTTCAAATTTTTCTGCCATGTACTGTTAGTGTTTTTAAAAAATATTTAACTCAAGCAATTTTATGAAGCTGTGCTTGTGCAGACCACTAAACCATGTATCTAATCTAATGTAATCTAATGTAGAGTTAGGGGTAGTAGTCAGTTTGGATTCTACAGAGGTTTTCATTTTTATCTCATTAGTTTTCTCTAGATTGTTGCTATATGTTATCATTTGGATAGAAAGACTCTCTTTATGTCACTACGTCCCACTACCAGAGAGGTAGTAGTTCTAGGATCAGAGGACTGGCAACAGGAGCACATAGAACATAATTAAGGAACCTGTAACCCTTTAAATGTTACTCAGCTACAATCATTTCTGACTATTGCCCATGCTGGCTAGATTGACAGGCCATAGATGAAACTGGACACATGGCACAAGATGTTCAAAAGATGGAAGTTTTTTGTTTTATTTTGTTTTGTTTTTAAGAGAAAAACACTGATGCATTTTGGCCTGTATATGTTCCCAGGTTGTTCCTCAAAACCATTTAGAACCAAGTTGAGAAAGTTCTGGTTCAAAAACTCACAAACCACTTATTGGAAAAATCAAAAACAAGGAACTATCTTTCGAGCATCTTGAGGTGTATCTCCAGCCCTTCTGTGGATTCCATGAGATACTCCCCAATTTCTGCTTCTTTAGGTTGACTGGCCAGCCACCTCTGGAAGGCTAGAGCTCCCTTGTTGAAAAACAGCAGAGATATATTTTTCTCACTTTTTTCCAATGGATGCTTTTTTCAAGGGAGCCCTTTTTTTTTTTTTTTTTGCAGGTGCTCAGGTTAGTAAGAGGGAAGTAAAGAATTAAATTCACTTTCCTGATCATAATCCTGACAATATTCAGAAATTTCTCCTCATTCTCTTGTTAATAGGCATGTTGAATTAAAAAAAAAAGATTAATCTCATGTCAAGTTTTGACCTTCATTGTTGGCTGAACAGTTGCAAGGTTCCTTCTGCCACAGCAAGCCCCTGCATTAGGCATAAGTGTCTCAGCCATCATTTGCAATTATGTACCTCTCTTAAGTGAATAAAATTTATTTCGAAGTTAGTATTTTGTAGAACTGAGCCATGGATGTCTAAATTGAGTGAAAGTCATATTTCTATAAAAATCGTATTTCTTTAGCCCACTCCTGTCGTCATCATCAGTAAGAGACTTCATTCAAATTACTTGCGAATAATACAAGATGTAAGTTGGAAAGAATATGTACATTCATAAGTCAGATATAATTCAACCCTTGGTATACCCTTTATATTCTTCTGTTCCCAGTACAAAATTCTGTATAAGTTTGATAAATGTTTGAGTGAAGGTCACAATTTTCTTTTCTCTTTGAGTAAAGGTCAGTATTTTATTTTGCTCAATATTCCCATCTACTTAAAATAAATATTGATTGCAACAGATGTGAGATCATGCAGATAAAAAATATTATTTTGTTTTCTTCTTTGCCATCAGTACTCTTTTTAACTTCTGGAACATATTTTAGGAATGTGACAAAGAGCTCAGTAAATCACAAATGTTTCTATCCGGTCTTGCAGTTAAGTTCTCTCATTTATATGCACATGGACAAATGTTTGAGGAGTTGAGCATGAAATCACATTATATAAGATAGCACACCCAATAGTGTTTTAGATCCTCAGGCAAACTGTTACTAAGCAAATTATTAACATATACACCTAAATTATAAGAAGATGGATTTTGAAAGTTACACCAAAGTCAAAACAGGAGACTAGTAGTATTTCAGTAAGATGACACAGGAATAGAGATGTACTGAAAGACAAAGAATTTTCTTCTGAGTAGACTTTTGTAGGATCAGGGATGAACAGATGATTTAGGCCCTTTCCGCAACTTGCCTGTTCTTGGCTCTGGGCCACGAGGATCGTGCAAGCAGCCTCTTGCAGGAGGCTCTCGTGTCCCCACTGCTTCGCCTCCACGGCTGCTGCCTGCTAGCAAGCAGGCAGCATGAGGGCTCCTCCTCTTCCTTCCACAGTGCAGCCTGGGATTTTCCCAGGCTGCGCTGGGGCAGGATGCATGAGCACTGCGGCTCTGGAGGCTTTGTATGCATGCTAAGTGCACGCAGGGCCCTGGAGCGATGTGCAATCATGCACCATTTTCAGCTATAGTGCATGATTGGTACCTGCCAGCCCCAGCAGCATTGCGCAGTTGTGAGGATGTCGTGTGGATGGCTCCTCGCAATTGCGCGATGCTCCAGAGGCCCTTCCGCATGGCGAATGCCATGTGAAAAGGGTCTCAGTTCTACTTCAATGTTACATGTGTTCATTGCAAAGTATTTCATCCTGTTTCTGAGTAAGTTTGTGATTTTAAAAGAAAATGTAAATGAAAAAATGATGGAAATTTGTTCATACTTTTGGATGTATTTTATAAGAAGCTATACATTTTAACATTTATTTTACCCCAAAATAGAAATTTTATGCACATTTTTATAATGATTTTGAACAAGAGTTTCAAAATACATCCAGAGAAATGAAAAATCCAAGGTATAATTGTGTCCTGATCTTCCCAGCAGACATACTAGTTTGGAACAGAATTTTGAGGGAAGGAATTCCTCAAACATCATCCTATAGAACTGCAATGTAAACTAGCAATATAAATCTCTGTGTATTTCATTCTTGCATGAAGGAGCGATGGTCCTGCAGATTTTGGAGTAATTCACTCTACAATTTATCACTATCCATATTTATTCTAGAAATGTAGGTCAATTTCCAAGCATTGGGGAAAATAATTAGCCCAAATTTGTCTTAGGGGGTATGGGATGCAATTTCTCCTCATTCTGCTCCCAGGCATTTTAGGCCTGTGAGAGCCTTTTTTTCCCCAAACAAGGAGTAAAACAGTATAGAGAGGGCAAAAACATGGCAAAATTTTTCCCATGCCCCCAGATGGTGTTGTGAGGCATTTGAGAGGTTTTTTTTTTTTTTTTTTTTTAAGAAATTCAGGTCAGAGGAGGCATCCTTTCAAGGTCTTCTGAGGGGTCAGTGACTGTTGCTCACTCTTGCTTTAATTATACTTCTTCATTCTCCCCCTTGCCTATAGCAGTAATAAAAAATATTAAGACCCATGCACGCATACTTGGGAGTAAGCACCACTGAACTCGGAGCCACTTGCATAGCTTGTGACTGTTACTCGGCCAGTGCAAGGCCATCTTCTTTTTTCTTTTGGCTGAATATGGACTAATATGGAGTGGTTGATGATGATCAATACCATGTCTTCAGAAAAAAGACACTGACCACAATGATAGTTCATGACTGATTACAAGATGTCACAATGAAAAAGAATTGTATCTAACATTGTATCATTAGATAATGTGATACAAAGTCTTCGTGTGTGTGTTTTAAAGTGCAAATTCTTATCTGTGCGAGACATATCATATCCCTGTTAGAAGTCCAAAAGTTGCAGTACTTTCCTCAATTTAATTATCTAGCACTTTCCAGCTGTAGCTTGTCTGCTATTGACATGAGAAATTTCATTTTGTTCAAATATCTTTTGCGTGTGTCTCCTTGATATTGATAACAGTGGCTTGTGTTGGTTCTTATCTCTCTCTCTCTCTCTCTCTTTAATACTAAAAATGTAATAAAGCAAGAAAATACAAAGCAACTACATACAGTAGTTCAGCTGGCAGCCTTCAAAGCATTGCATCAAAATCAAGCTAATACTGTAGGAAAAATATAAAATGCTTCTTGTAGCTTAGGGGTGTTTTATTATTATTATTTTTAATGCTTCAATATCTCAAGGCAGCACAGATCACAAGGCACAGTTTCAGCATGCCAACAAAACAAATCATCATCCAAACAAGAAGCAAATGAAAATGGTTCCCATGGGATTTCCTGTTACATTTCCTAGCTAGTTTGCAGAATATATTGTTAATTATCACATTTATCTACACTGTGCTTCTTCCATGCACATTTGTGTTTGGATTCATTTCCTAAACAAAAAGCTATTGTTCATCATGCAATTGAGTCAGGCTAATCAGAGTGGCTTTCTCAGTCAGACTGAATTCGTTGGGCATGGGAAGGGAGGAAGGTTTGCCATTTTTCCATAATACAATGATGCACAGGTGGCAAACTGATGCTTAGGCCTCTTTCAGCAGATGTGGCTTTGATGTTACATTTGTGTTGAAATGTACACAGTAAAGATGGGAACAAAGGCAACCAGGTCCATTATAAGGACAAACCCTCCCCCTTTGGGGAGCTTCTTGGTAGATTTTTATTTTCAGAAAAAAATAAGTTTTTGGAAGAAGCAAGTGGGAAAGAGAAAAACAGTCCGGCAAGTGCAGTGACATCTATATGTGTTGTATTATGCTATGAGTTAATCGTGGTTATTGCTGTTCTTATTTTGGTCTGTATCTGGACAGGCACGAGACCATCAAACCCATCTGTTTTTTGTTTGTTTGTTTTTGAAGTACATTTTCAAGATTCACAGTTATCTCCCAGTAAGTAAAGAAGCGAGCAGAATGCAATGTTCTGTTACCTTAACATAATCTGAATTATTTCAGTTTGGGCATCAGAAGGCAGCACTCAAAAGTGATCCTTTTTGTGTTTGTGCAGCTGAGCAAAAAATTCTCAGAAGACTGTTCTGAGGTTTTTTCCCCTCCTGCACCCTTTATTTATTTCATTCTGGAAAAAAACAACAATGTTGCTGAATTTTTTCTAAGTAGTTTCTACCGTATTTTTCTATGCTGGCTACCATTTTAAACCAGCCATTTCCATCCACTGTAGAACAGCATGAGGCCCAACCCATTGTAGATTCTGCAAAATGATTATTGGGCAAGGGGCAGGAAAAAAGAAAGACATCGCATTAGTGCCATTGCTGATGGTCAGGCCCACCTTTGAGAAACTTTTGAAGAATTTTTCACCTAGAGAAAACCAGCTACTCAACCATTAGCAGCCTAAATACTCTAAATGCGCCAGATTCTGTCTAATCTTGTAAGATAAGCAGGGTCAGCCCTGATTAATATTTGGATGAAAGATCACCAATGAATGGTGCTGCAGGCTGTATTTCAGGGGAAGGACAAACTATCTCTGAGAATTCCTTGTCTAAGTAAAACCTATGAAATTTGTGGGACCATCATAAGTGGACAACCAACTTGAAAGTACACATGCGCACACATATTTCTGTGCACAAAAAGTAGAGTGAAGAATTTTGAGAGACCATCTGTGTACAGGTCTAGAATGGGCATGGGCATTCTTGAAAATTGGACCAGAGCAGTGGTTCTCAACCTGTGGGACCCCAGATGTTTGTGGACTTTAGCCCCCAGAAGCCCTGAGCATTGACCATAGTGGCTGGGGCTTCTGGGAGTTGAAGTCCACGAACATCTGGGGACCCACAGGTTGAGAACCACTGGACCAGAGAGCTTGCAAAGTTGCCCAACTTTACTGTAACAGCTGGGAGTTGAATTCACTGTGGGCTTATTAAATTCTAAAGATAAGAGCTGGTGGCAACATTCATTAGGATTTACACCTCCAAGCATGTCCATACTTTGTCATATCTCTGCTTTCCTATTTAGACATAAAGCTGATTTACTGCCCTTTCCTCCAGACTTAAATACCTGATTGACTACCTCATGATAAATATATTGCATCGTTTTTCTACTTGTGTTTCAGAAAGCAAGACGCTCTACCTTTGCCCCACCATGGCTGAATGCTTTTATTGCACCTTGTTGATCCACCCTATGTACTTGTCCTGCTCCCTCTAATTGTTTGCTTTTTTTCTAGTCTTTCTGTTTTTCTGTTGTCAGTAACAGGATCTCATCTTTCATTTAGATTGTGAAAAGAAACTTCCCATTTGGAAACACATTTCTTAATATGTAAGGATTAAGCTAGCTCTGCTGACTAATTATGTTATGATAGTAGGGATACTATGACCTTAGAGACCAGGGTTCAGTTCTCAACTCAGTCATTGAAACCCACTGGGTGATCTTGGGCAAGTCACACAGTTTCAGCCTCAGAAAACCCTATGTTGGGCTTGCCTTAGGGTCATCTTAAGCCAGAAATGACTTGAAGGTGCACAACAACAGGTAGGGATATAAATTCTTATTTATTTTTTTATTTTCATGCAAAGAATAATAAATTTTAATGGGTTTTCCCCTAGTGGATTAGATTACAAGAGCTTTTGTTCATTTTGAATGATTCTTCACATTGCAAGCCTTTTGGGGAGAAACTCTTCATTTTCACAAAAACCATTTTATGCAATAAATACAACAGATGTGCAAAAAGTTGTATTTTGCGGAAATGCACTATTTTGAAGAAGTCTTTTATGCAAAAATATAATGTTTTTTCATAAACTGCTGCAAAGAAGTTCCAAAACGGAAAATATCTCCAAAATTTTTTTACTTATGTTATGTGTTGAAAAATGTTGAGCCAGTTTTTGTCATTGATATTGAGAAAAATTGCAGTTATTCTTGATGTCCCTCCACCAGATTCGGTCAAACAATATATTCCTTCATCAGGAGTGGGGAATTTTTTGCCACCCAGATGTTTAGCCTTGCCATGAATTTGGTGGAGCTGATGGAAGCCCAAAACATCTGGAGGGCATAACATTCCCACATCTTTGCCTCTGAATAGCACATGTCAAGGCCTAATCCTTAAATGCAAAAATTATTGGAGGTGGGAAATGTTAAGTAGGCTTTCCCTGCCGTCACATTTTATTCTTTCTTTCTTACTGTGTTGTCACTGTAATTTGACTGTAAATTACAAACCCTGGTGCAATATTTTTTCTTATTGTACAGATTAGAAAAGAAAGTTTACAACATCTACATGCTGTTAATATTTTCAAGCAGAATGGCACTCCTAAATCATTCATAGTCTGGTGCTGTCACCTTTAAATGGTTAATTCCCATAGAAATAATGCAACTTCTTAATGGCGATTGACAGTTTAATTAGGGCTTTTTTCCCCTTATGTCACTTATCATTTGTGTGTTCATCTGAGCAATTGCTGCTCAGTCAATAGAATAATCCTTAAAAAGATACTGTTGGGAAACAAGAATGCAGTACAATTTAATACTGATTTCTCCTTGTCCAGTTATGTTCCATCTTTTGCCATTCAGAATGTACAGTGGACAGTTTTATTCTTTTTTCTTTTTTTTAATAATCACAGTTTCTTTTGTTCTACACTATTGGGATCAGCAGCATCCAAACACTATCTGTGTTTCCTCTTATGTTAATTCTAACAAGTGGCCACTCAAGCAAGACAAAGGAGATGTTAATCAATTATACAGCTATGACCAACAACCCCTCAATGGCTGTTAAATGGTGACTCCTGTATTTAACAAGCTCTGCTTGAAGACCTGATATTATGCTACACAACAACACTGCAATATCCTCCCAGCTTTGGGACCACAGAAAGAGTTGGCATTCATTAGCGATATACTTTCTGCTGCTGGCATTTCTGATGTAATAACATTCCATGTGAGCCATTATAAGTGTGATAAAGATTATAGTTTTTTTTAAAAAAAATCTTTTGATTATTTAAAGAAAAATGGTAAGGACCAAAACACCATCTTTTCAGTACAGAGTGATATCTGTTCCTGGGAGAAAGATAAGATGCAACCTGAATGAACAGAGGAATAAATAAAATATAGGTTTGCTGCTTTTAGAGACCCAGTGTGGTGTAGTGGTTTGAACACTGGACTTTGACCATGGAGACCAGGGTTTGACTCCCCACTTGGCCATGAGTGTGTGATATTGGGTGTGTCACACACACTCAGCCTTGGAAAACATTATGATAGGTTCACCTTAGGGTCACCATAAATCAGAAACTACTTGAAGGCACAGTACAACAACAATACTACTTTTGCCGTGATAAACTGATGATGTCTGAAACCAGATCCGGTAGAAGAGTAAGTTACTTCAGCTCTTGGAAAGGTGGGGGAGTTTCTTTACTGGAAGTTGTACTCATGTGGAGGTGAGAAGTGGGGCCACACTTGGCAGCCCTGGCCGTCCTGTTGTACTCCCAGAAGCTCTACCGGAGGTTGTGGTGTGAAGCATCTCTGTAAGATGAAGCCTGTGTAAACATGTAGGTGCTCTGTATGATTGGAAGTCTGGATCATGTTGTATCCTTAGTCACAGAGACTGAAAATTTCCTTTTCGGAGTACAGCTCCTAGAATCCCCCAATCAGCATGGCTGCCAACAAGATAATAACCAGAATGCAGTAGTGGCAGAGTCTCAGTCCTTGACTCCCTTTCCACAACACTACAGTTGGATGGAGTGAGAATAGGCAGATACACTCTTTTAGAAGTTTTCAATATGATTTACACTGTAGAGTCCTAATCCCAATGCTGTCCTTGCCAAGGACAGGACTTCTTAACTGACATTTCTCTGTGTCCTAGTTTGGCAAGTATTTGCTCTCATTCCTAAATAATATACATTATTAAGACCATTCTTATTTGTGATGCCTGCCTCTTGCTTCTTCTATAACATTTAGAAACTAACAAATGACAATAGGATAATTGCATCTTTTACTCCAAATGGTAAAATCTTGGGCAGTCTCCAAATCTGATGACTGACCATGAACACAGCAGATCCAGTGAAAGTAATGTAAAGTGATAGACATTGGAAGAATAACAAAAATAATATTTCACATTCTAAATTGACTATGACTGGTCAGGAAAAGGAAAGAAGGTGCACTGTAAATGTTAGCTGAGTGAGCTGCATCAGTGAAAAGACAAATTGAATGCTGGAAATTATCAGGAAAGGCACTGAAAGTAAACAGTAGGCATTGCAGTGCCATTCTGCAAATCTGCTGTGTGCTTGCACCTGGATTACTGTTTGCATTTTGGAGCTCCCTATCTCACAAAATCTACTGTTGGAAAAAGAATTTCAATCCACCATGTAAAAATATCATCAAGACTAGCTCCTCATGAATTGCAGGAATGCTTTCTCTTCATTAAGTGTACCTTTATGTTTGATCCTCTTTAAGGAAGAGCCTTGTCATTCATCACAGAGAGTAAGAAGGAAGGGAGGAGGGAAGGTAGAGAAGATAAAGACAGGAGGTGTCAAGAGAGAGAGGTGGTGGTGATGGTAGCAGTGGGAGAGAGGACAGCAGGAGAAAAGAAGATGATTAGTGGAGGGAGAACAGAAAGTGCAGGGAGCCTGGAGACAAGCCGCTGTTTGTCACCAAAATTCAACAGCAAGCCACATCATTATTTGATCCTGCTGCCAAATTTTGTTGATGGCTTTTTATTTAATGGAAGCAAGGGGGAAAGAAAAATGCTGCTTGGGCCACATAAGGCCTGTGGACTAATCTTTCTCCACCACTGGCCTATATCATAACTTGTGCATAGACAAGACATGCTCCAACACAGATGCCATCTGTACCCCTCACCATTCTGCATAGTCTATGAGGAATGCTGTCTGTACACCACCGTAAGAGACTTAGTTCATCAAGCAAAGGGGTACAAGTCCCAACTGCAAGAAGATTTTATATATAATATTTGGATATGCAATGCCCCTACTGCAATGTCACATGATAGTCCAAACCAAAGAGTATAATTAGTGTATATGAACATATGAGCAGCATAAAGAAATATATTTGTCTAAAAATATTGGATTATCCAGTAAAACTCAAAGGCTTAGAACAGTGAATAGGAAGCCCAAATTGATTTAGCCATTAGAAAGCTGAACTCTAGGATGTGGGAGATTCATGTTCAGATCTTCATAGAGCCATGAAACAAACTGAGTAAACATTAGGCAATATTTCTCTCTCATTCTGATCTACATCACATGGTTGTTGTGAAGATAAAAATGGAGAAAAGCCAAACCATGTACATTGTTTTAAACACCTTGGAACAAAGGCAGGATAGAAATGTAAGAAAGCCATAATATAAATCACTGGGAAGAAAGTGTGCTGACTTGCTGCCATTTGGATGACTATTAAAAGGATCAGACTAGCTTTTCTCCTACTCTAGAATTTTCCAAATATTCTCAATGTGACATTTCTGGAACATGCCAAATTTGGGAAGAAAAGATTCAAAGCTTGGAAAAGTTACTTCGTGCTACTTATTTAGTTGATTTGTATTCCATATTTCTCCCAACATAAGACCCAAGTTGTCACCATAGTCTAAATTTATTTATTTGTTCATTTGATCAATTATACAGTATAATAAATAATAGATTTTTAAGGTACAACTAAAAACAGTGATTGTGCTTTTTAAAAGTTTAAAAACGGTTATATGAATTAGCCTATTAAAGCAGCACTATTTTAAGACATTTAAAAGCATATGATTAGAATAAAAGTACAGCGTATACATCCCATTAGATGATTCCTCTGAATGAACTTTTGATTGTCAAAAGTCCTTGCAAAGTATTTCTTTGGACTACAGCTTCCAAAATCCTTAAACCAGCATGACTATTGGATTAGACAAATACATGGAGAATAGAATTATTGATAGCTTAATCATTATGGTTAAAATGCATCTTCCATGTTCGGAAGCAGAAAATCTCTGATTACCTTTGCTGGAGACAAGCAGCCTAGATGGCTATAAATGACCATGTCCTATTTATGAGCTTCCCAGAGACATCTGGCTGGGCACTGCTGGAAACAGAATGCTGGTTTGGATCATTTCCAGCAAGGCAATTATTGTGATCTTAAGCAGAAGTTTTTTAAAAGATAGATTAATGGCTAAGACAAAACTAAATGATTAGAACATGTGATACCAAATTTCTCTTTCCCAATGTTATACCATACAATAAAGTTATGGTCAGGAAGTAAGCCATTTATTCAAGTAGGGCTCCTTATAATATGTCACTCCTGATTAGGAAGGAAGACTTATTTAGAATAAGAAGAGTAATTTGTGCCAACAGTTAATAAACACAGTGGGGGAAATAAATCTGAGTCTAGTTACCATTGCAACACATAGTGTTCATTAAGTACAGCAAGAGGTGGCTTTGAAGGAAAGTGCTATTCTCTTCCAATGTGTTAAATAAGCAATCACACTAAGCAGGTGGTGGGCAGGATCTATATGCTTCCATTAGTCAACAGGTAATTTTCTGGTGGGAAATAAGTTATGTTTCCCAAACAGTAAGACACACCATTTGTTATGCTAGATTTATAGTAGTAGTGAGATATTTGGTGTATCAGGACCATTATCTGACCTAGATAAGAACAAAATTGTGCCTGCTTCTAAATATACCATGGCTCTTGCATCCAGACTGCCTTTGAACTGACTTGGCCATTTTATTGTTTCACCTTATTGGTTCATGAGCATTTTTCAGCTCAACCTGAGTGCTAATCAAGATGTGATATCCATAGTGGCTATAGGCAAGGTGCAGAATATGTTAAGGCAGGAAAGCGTGTGTTTATGTTAAGAGGAGATATGGATGATGTTTATATCAATATGTTGTAAATACCTTCTTATTATTCCTATTAATTGTGAGAATGCTACAAACTATACCAAGATTTAAATTCTGTTATCTTGATAGAAAATGGTTGTATGTTATTCAGTTCAATTAGACGAATGGGGACAGAGCTGGAGAAAGACACAGAAATTTACAACAGCTCAGAATCTTAAAGAGAACTATTTTAAACTATTTCATAGATGGTATATGACACCTGATAAGATAAAAAAGATTTACAATACAGGTACGGGATTGTGTTGGAAATGTCAGAAAGAGGTGGGAACAATATTCCATATGTGGTGGTCATGTCCCAAGGCAAAGAAATATTGGAGTGAAATACATAAAAAGATGTGTGAAATACTGAAGGTTCAATTTGTAAAAAAACTGGAATTTTATCTGTTAAACATGACAAATGTTCTTGAGAATACTAATATTAAGAAACATTGGAGATTAATACTGTATATGATAACGATGGCCCGAATAGAATATGCCAAAATGTGGAAGTCTCAGCAAATACCCTCAATTGAACAAGGGTGGGGGACGTTCATTGAAAACAGAAATGCAGATATTGTTTCTCAGAGACTAAAGGGGAAATTGGATGAGCAGATAAAAGCAGAATGGAAAATTGTAATGGTTAGTTGCTGGGAATTGCCAAGTAAAAACGTCTGAATTATAGTTGGAATAAAAGAGGGATAACTGTAACATAACATGAGTGGGGAGGGAAATGTAAGATCAAACATGTAAGATAAACATAGAATTGTGATGCTTAAATTTCATAAGTGAATAGAAAGTCAGAAAATGAAAACTAGATCAGAGTGGAAGAACAAAAATATTTCATGTAAAAGTACAACTTAAGATGATGTTTTTTATTTGTGAAACTTAATAAAATTACTTCAAAAAAAAGAAAGAAAGTGGTTGTATGTTCATTTAGTACGTTGGTGGGTAGCCAGTTTCTGTTAGCTGCCGCTTCCCATTTTGGATAATGTGTTGGGGGCCTCATCCTGGTAGTAAGCAGGCTTGAAGCCAATAGTGGATGTGGCCAGAGTGAAAACAAGTGCAGAACTTCAAAAAATTAGCCCCTCCCTTTTTTTAATATAGCCCCCAAGATTCCTCTAGTCAGCATGTTCAAAAGGAAACATTTCCAAACACAGAAAGAAAAGCTAGCTCATCCTGTTTATCTCTCAGCTACCTCCTTCTTTTCTTTTCTCTTCCCTCTTCACCATCCTCCCCACCCCCTCTTCCCCTCCTTAGTTAATGGCTGCTGAAATTGAGGCAGATTACAGTTCCAGAAGCCTGAAAAGATATTGGAAGGGGATGGAATTAGGACTGAAGCTGTGCATGATCAGACTAAGAGGCTCTGTTGCCCATTCTTGATTTCATATGCTGAACAACATTGAGGTCACAATTGTAATGAAAAACAGTGCTTCTCTGGTTGTCTGATTTGGGGGCCTGGCAATTGTCTCCCCCCCACCAGTGTGTCAGGGACAAGCACAGTGTTTGTTCCCATTTGTTATACTGGATGTGAAGGACCAGTAGCCAACAGCCTCAGTTACTAAGGGACTATATTACTATTATGTGAGAAGTAGCCTGAATTCTTACCTCTAGCTCATTCAGTTTCACTTTTGTATGTCTAGCTGTAAATCTAATTCAGCATCAACTCATTCGATATTCAAGGTATCTTGTAGCCAAGTTGGTCACAGCTTCCAATTTGAGCATTTTTTTTCTTTGTTGTTTCTGATCACTATTATAAAAGCAAGGAGGAAAGATGAAAGGAGGTTTGGAAGTGAAGTAATTCTGGTTTGGAACTAGTGCTTTTGTAAATCTATCCAGAATTGATTAGGACAGTGCCTCTTTCATCGTCGTCTGTGGCTCAAACTCCTGCTTCTCCTTTCTGCCTGGAGAAAAAAAAAATAATTCTGGAAGTAATCACGCCTTGGGATTTTTCAAGTTGTTTTCCTGGAGAACATTTAAATCTTGATATACTCATTTAATCTTGATCCATTGTTAGTCTAGATTATTGCATTTGGGGACTGTCTTGGAGCAGCCTGTAAGGCGTCAACTATTAACATCTCATGGCTTAATACTAAGATGGCAGTACAAATGATAATCTGCTCTTCTTTATCAATCAGGTGGACCTGTTCCTTTACTTTTTACAGTAAAATCCTTGTTTATGAAATTGCCTTTTTGCACAGTAGTGCAATCTACTTCTTGACTTTCCTCAATGAGAGTGTCTTAGCATGTAGTTCTAAAATTACCTGAGCAGCTTGGTTGTTGGTTCAGCATGATTACTTCCTCTGTCATTAGTGCAGTGAATTTAATTGTTGCCCACGCAGTACAGCCTGACAATGCAAGTATTTGCATTCCAGCACCATAGTGTCTAGTTTCTGTGCTCATAGGCATGACGACTCTTGGTATTACTGTCTGTATCCTTTTTATACTGAAAAGACATCTTATATCCTGCATAACTGTATTTCCCCATCCTATATGTCTTTTATAATATGATGGCTGTTACGATGAATTGAGTTGTAAAGAATACTCAAAAATGTTCAGAAAAGGTAATAAAACATGTTTCTCAAGTGTCAAGAAGCCTTGTTAGTCCAGGTAGAATCCTGAACTAATAATAGTCCTTGTAGTTTGAGACTTGTGCTGAATATGGTTGTTTTGCACACAAAAAACACATTTTTCTGCACAGAAAACAGGGTAATATTTTGTGTACAGAAAATGATTGAATTTCAACAGAAAATGATGTTTTTTACAAAAACAAGCAAACAAACGAAGTATGGAAACTTTGTGCAAATGAAGCCCCAAAATTATGATTAGTTATTGAAAATTACAGTTTTCTCACACCCCCAATATTACATCAGTTACATAATTATTTAATTAAAGCTTTATTCTAGGCTGAAGGCCAGGGTGTAAATAATCAATTCAAACAAATATTTATCAAAGTTCAAGTCATATGAATATACCAGGAAGAGATTTCTGTCAGTCTGTGTGCAAAGACAATCACAATATATAGACCACTGCTCAGAATGGTATACAGTAGAAACCATTACAGAAATTGTTGGGTCATTCCCATAGAAAATGAACTGCCATTAGAGCTGGAGAAAAAAAATCTGTAACCGAGTTGGAAGAAAGACATACAAAGCTCCTGGTCCTGGTCCTGGTCCTGATGTTCTTTTTCCAGATTATACTTCAAAGGTGGGCTACAATTCCCAGAAGCCCTTAATTTTTTATGCTATAACCCCCACAAGTCTTTACAATTTGTTCATAGTGAAAGTGGGATACGCAGAACAAAGCTGTACAAGCTAAGGTTCTCCTTCCTTGTTATATAGGAACACTAGAAATATTTGATTTGCTTTAAAAGGAGTAGATATCTTCCTAACCTGATGCTTAACTGATCTGAATCTATTGTGATATCATTGATTTAAGTGGAATGAATTTCCAAGTAGAAGAGTATGCTTAGGACTGGCTTATTAGGCAGTATAGTAATGAGATAAGAAGTGAGATGTTGATGAGATCAAGAAGATAGCATGATACAACCAAAAAGTAATATGTGAACAGCTGGAAAAAGCTGGCAAAGAGAACAGAACATATCACAGTCAATAACTAGGCAGAAGAAAAGAAAAAAATTAGGCCAATGTTTGCCTTGAGGCCAATGTTTACATTAAACATTGATAGCTACAAAAATGGCTAGGATCTAAAGAAGATATGAAGTGAGAATGGACATTGAAAAACAGACACTTCTGTGATACTCATGGGACTTTGGAGGAAAGAAGAACATGATCCATAGGAAAAAAAGAATGGGAATTCCAGTAAATATTGAGAGGGCAAATCAATCTGAAATTGGATTGTCTTAATCTGAAGAGACTTAGGCTGTTGGGCCTGCAATATGCTTCATCCCACACATAAATGAACAGTCTGTCATTTTAAGTAGAGAGAAGATGGGCAAAGTAAGAAATAATTCTAAGGCATTGACCCTGGAACAGCAGGTTTTTTTAAAAAATATCCAACAATAAAGAATCCAACAACCTTGAAATTCAGTGCAGACTTAATTCCTTCCCATATATGTGTGTGCATAATGAAGATGCTTAAATGAGTAGATCTCTTGACATCCATTAATGTTGTATATCATATTTTATAATAGATGTAAGGATTGATTGATCTAGCTACTACTTAAAGGAACGTCATGCTTATCAGCAAGCTCGATAATATTGATGAATACAAAGCACATGCCAAACTACTTCTTGATTTTCTAGCTCACGCTATTCCAGTTATTAGTACTCAGAGGACAGGAAATAGGAAAACAGTTCTATTCTTGAACAAGTATAACTAGCATAGAAAAACCTCACATTTAATGTGCCATGATGTTACATTGTCAATCAAACATAGTTCTACCAAAAGCAAAACAGTTAAGAAATCTGTCATCAGTGTTACATATGCATGAATGAACTGTTCTTTTTAGCCATGACAAACAGTGTTTTTGCCAGTTTCTTACCAGTGGTCAAATTCATTCTCCAGGCTGAAAAATATTATGTAAAGCTTACAATTTACAATACCTGCATTCTGGAGTTCATCACATTAGTAAATGATATATTAAAAGTGGCTTCAGAAACACATTATACAGCATGTAGCACATTTTCAGTTCTGTGGTGAATAAAATATATACAAAACAGATAATGGATACAGCTGGCCCTCCACATTTGGCTGGGTAGGGTTGCAATAACTCTTGCAAAAGTGGAAAATTTTCAAATATCAAAATGTATGTTTGTCTGTGGGAATGGGTCTGAGGCACAGTGGGAAGAACAAGCAACCAGGGTCCAAACTAAGTCAGGGAAAGGAAAGGGAAGGTAAGATAGGTCAGCTTGGTCAGCATACTTCCTTTCTTTCAGCAATCTCCCTCCTTGGATGTGGGGGCCTTGAGAGAGGGTATGGGCTGCTGAGAAATTGGGATGTGAGCTGTCCTTACCGGATCACGCAGCAGCTTGTGGAGAAGGAGAAGGAGAAGGACCAGAGGTGAGCTTTAAATAGCTGTATGGCCCAATCAGAGCTGCCAGGAGGGAAGGTTTCCCCAGAAAAGAAGCACCTGAGATAGATGGGCAAGGTTTGAAGAAACTTGCAAATATTAAAATCCATGAAAGTCAAACCTGTAGATGTGGAGGGCCAACTATGTATTCTTTATTGGGTAAACTCTGGTTTGAAATGTAAAATGCATTACAATCTTATTAAATAAATTTTACTTATTAAAATATTTAAATTCCTCTCTATATCATAAGATGCTTGGGTGACATAGAATAAAATCAGTGAGAACAATTTAAAATTTAAAACAAAAATAATTTGAACCTTCTGAAAACTTTTAAACAATTGAATAATTGAAAGCCTTGAATAATTTTAAAAGTTAGAACAGTCTAAAACCATGCAGGCAAGTAGATTTGGACAAAATCATAAGGTCCAAAGGCTTTGATAAAAAGTTTTGACTTGACACTAGAATGAAGCCAACGTCAGTGCCAATCAGGTTTCCATAGGGAGACATTATCCGATTAAAGTGCCATAGTGAAGGCCCTCTTACACATTGTCCTACAATGTATTGGCCCAAAGTTTGGGATACAGACAAAGGGCCACTCCAGCAAATCTCAGTACTTGGGTAGGCATATATGGGAAGGGGGGTGCTTTTTCAAGTATTGAGGTATCATGCTGTTTAGGGATTTAAATGTCATTCCTAGCTGTGATAATTATTCTTGTTAACGGCTGTTAAGTCAACTATTTTAAGGTGATCCTATGGATGGGAGTAATCAACTGCACTACTCAGGTCTTGCAGATTCAGGATGTGTCTACCTTGATTGAGTCTATCCGTCTGTAATATGGTCTTCCTCTTTTCCTAAAACCAACCTTACCAAGCATTATTGTCTTTTCTAGTGAATCAAGTCTTGCTACAACATTCTCAATTCAGTCACCTTGGCTTCTAAGAAGATTTCAGGTTTGATTTGCTCTAGGACCCATTCATTTGTCCTTTTAGCAGTCCAATGTATCTGTAGAACTCTTCTCCATCACCACATTTCAAATGAATTGCTTTACTACCTATCAGCTTTCTTCACTGTCCAGCTTTCACAGACATACAGAGAAATTGGAAATACAATGGCATGGACAATCCTAGCTTTAGTGTTTAATGATGTATCTTTACGCTTGAGTATCTTATCTAGTTGCTTCATAGCTTCCATTTTGAGTCCTAGACTTCTTCTGATTTCTTGACTCCATTCTGATTAATGACTGAACCAAGGAAAGGCTTTCTCAATGTCTTCATCATCTACTTAAGGTTGAAGAACCATCATGGTATATGAGTGTTGGACTATGACCCTGGAGACCAGGATTCAGTTCCCCATTTGGCTGGGCCATGTCATACACTCCTAGCCCCAGAAAACCCCATGATAGATTTGCCTTAGGGTTGCCATAAGTCAGAAATGACTTGTAGACACACAACAATAACAAATCATCTCTAGTCATTATTTTTCTTGTCTTAATGTTCAATTGTAGACCTGCCTTTACACTTTCTGCTTTGGCTTTCTTCAGTAACAGTTCCAAGTCTTTGCTGTTTTCTGATAGTAGTATGGTGTCATCTGCATATCTTAAATTGTTGATGTTTCTTTCTCCAATTTTCACACCTCCTTCCTCTAATCCTATTTACATATAATACATATGATAACACATACAAGTTAAACAAATAGCGTGATAAATTGCAGCCTTGCCTGACCCCCATCTTTCATCCAAACATTAGCCTCTTGTCCTATGTACAGGTTATGCAGCAGAACAATCAAATGTTGTGGCACACCCATTTTTTTAAAAGTTGTCCATAGTTTCTCATGATTGAAGGTTTTGCTATAAAGGATACACTGGTTTTCTTTTGAGATTCTTTGATGCACTCCATTATACAATGCAGTGGTTCTTAACCTGGGGTCCAGGGCCAGCAAGCCCTGTTGCTGGACAGCAAGAATAGTTGCAGCAACAGGAATATGGCAGTGTGGGGTACCAAAACTGCTGCTTTCAAACAAGGGAAGCATTTGGGCATGCATATGTCTGCTGCTGTGTCCTTTTCCTCAGGTCAATGAATGGACTGTTGGCCTCACAAAATTTAGTTAGTCAGTCTCCTGCTTCATTTCTTGATCGTAGGCCAAATTTTCCTACAGTCTTTGATGCTGTTCTGTTTCCTGCTTTTGCATTACAATTGCCTAAGATGAAAAAGAATTCCTGTTTTGGTGTGTGATCAGTTTCCTCCTGGACTTCTGCAGAGAATCCTTCAATTTCTTCCTCCTCCTCCTCCTCCTCCTCTTCTTCTTCTGCCTCTGTACTTGGAGCATAAACTTGGGTTATGATTATATTGATATGTTTTCCTTGAATTCTTATTGATGTGGTTCAGTCAGACTTTGCCTTTTATCCTTTGACTGCTTTTGCTATATATCTCCTTACTATAAATGCCACCCTATTTCTTCTTTGATTTTCATTTCTTGAATAATACACCATATAATTGTCTGACTGAAAATGTCCCATTCCTGTCCACTTTTAGCTCACTCATCCCAAGTATTGCAATGTTTACACATTCCTCTTCTTGTTTTGCTAAGTCTAACTTCCTCTGATACAATGTTCCTATAACATGTGTTGTGCAGCTTCAGACTTGTCTTTTGTCCCTGCTCACATCAACAGCTGAACATCCTTTCAGTTTGTGTCCAGTCGTTTCGTTAGCCACAGTGCTACTCATAATTGTCCTCTGCTCTTCCCCAGTTTCTTATTGAGCATCATCCAGCCTGAAGTGTCATCTTCTGGTACTATCTCTTGTTTCATTTTAGATTGTCTTATCATGGAGTTTTCATGGTAAAAGACATTCAGAATGTGTTTACCATGCCTCCTTCTGCACAGTACTAACAAGCATTAGCTCAGTTACAATTGCTGTTGTCTCTGAGAGATTCTCTACCAGCATTATCTCCCACTACCGCTGCTGCTCAGTAGCTGTTTGGCACATTTAGTCTGGCTCCTCAGCAAAAGTCTGTCTGACATGGGAGACCCTACCAGACATGCCCTGGAGTTAGCACAACCTCTTGCTCACAGGAACACGCAATCCTCCCACCACAGAAAGGTAGTGCCATTGGTGGGAGCTGTGATAACAGAGCTTGCCGTTATCTTGTGCAACACAGCTGACGAGTGTGGGCTCACCTCCAGATAAACAAAGGAACAGGTTACTTTTATTAGAGACTATGTTACTTGCTTGTGAAGATGTGAAAGCTTCCAGACATTTGACCAGTGAGGTTCATACAACATGGAACCACAAGGTGTGAGGATGACTTTTTGGGACTGTTATTGGGATGGGAGAGGTGCTGCCAGCTCACTAACCCTAGAGAATGTGCAAGGAGCCCATATTTCCAGCTTTCCGGAAATATGAGCACCCAAAGACCCAGACTGCCATCTGTATTGTGAGTAGAATAGGAATGTTTAGCTACTCATGTTAGGGTGTACATTTCCTGTCTAATCTTGGCTGGATGTGATTTAGACTGTTTTGTAACTTTATAACTACTCCTAAGTAACGCCTGAAGGAAGGTGCCTTCATTTACAGGATACTCTTTGCTAATGTACAGTTTGCTTGCTTAGAATAAAAACTTCCTTTAAAAGAACCCCTCCTTTAGTCTTAAAATAATTTACTCTTTATTCATATGCCTTGGCTCGGTGTTTGTGCATCAGATCTCTATTTTCTGTGGGAGGGGACGAGAAATCTTCTGCAAAGTCAGAGGTAGGACAAGGACAAGTTAAACCCTCAATGACCTCTTACTAAATCAGTGGACTTTTGAGGGGTGGCAGCTGGCAGAATTGGGGGGGGTATCTACCTGTCTTACTCAGGACTAATAAGAGGGAAGAAAAACCTAACAGCAGCACATAAAGTTCAGGGCAGACAGTTATTGGCAACTACTGCAGTTCCTTTCCACTTGGTGTTATATAGTTTTTAGTAACCATTCCAGTTGACAATCTAGTTGTTGCATTTTGCATTATTTGTAGCTTCTGAATCACCTTCAAGACACCTCATTTAGAGTACTTTGAAGCAGTCTAATTCGAAGGCTACCAGTGCATAAGCTATGGTGTCCAGATTATCGCTGTCAAGGAAAATCTGTAGCTGGCGGGCCAGATAAAGCTGGAGCCAAGCACTCCAATCCACAGAGTCCATTTGGGCCTCCAGTGTCACTGATAGCTTTGTGACTACTCCCAAACAATGCACCTGCTGAGCCGCTGAGAGCTATGGCAGAACCAATAGGGACACACTTCCCCTGTCTAGTTCCCAGCATAGGTCATCCAACAAGGTGACCAAAGCTGTCTCAGTCCCATGGCCAGGCCTGAAACCAGATTGAAATGGATCTAGATGATCCATTTCATCCAGAGACCCCTAGAGCTGAGAGGCTACCACATGCTTCAGAATCTTGCCCAGAAATGGAATATTAGAAACTGGCTAGTAATTATTCAGGAAAAAAAAGGCATTTACCATCCTCTGGACCCACCCAATCAATTCATTATCAGCCAAAATGGGCAAACGTCAAGATTGTATGTTGTGGGATGGGCTGATTCAAGCATCTTGTCCACAGCATCAAGCTATAAGTAATCTTAAGAAATATGACCTAGACACCTCCTCCTTAGACATCATGTTCTGAGTACCATACAGATTTTTCAATAGGTGCAAATATTAGGGCTAAAGTAGAACTTTATTTCTTATGTATTTTATCTTAGTATCTTGCCTTCCATTTGCTTTGAGGACAAAGGTTTAACAAATCAAAGATCTACACATTTTATATGCTATCTGTACCCCCACTCTCCCTCCCTCTCTCACAGGCATACCCATATTCTCTTGACACTTTATTTATTTGTTTATCTAATAAAATTACAAACTGGAATACTCAAAATGGCCAACAAGAATATAACTATAAAACATCATATATCAGCAACATATTAAAATATAAACAACAGCAACAACAAAACAAAGCTCCTGCAGTAAAATATGTCCAGGTTTTATGGCAAATAAATACTAGATTTGTAAGGGAATAGTATCAATTTGGGGGATGAAATGTTGAGTGAATGACTGCCTAAATTAACAGCTTTCTTATATTATTGTCATTTGGTGAGCCATGTCACCAGCACTATGAATGTGGTAAGCTTACTGCTGAATTATAATCCCTTTCGCAACAACCTGTAATATAGATGTGCCTGTTCTCCTCTATGAAAATGTGTGTGTTTTAGTAACAGTATTGTAAATAAAGGAAAACGTAGTGGATTAGACATTGCTGAATTAGATATCCTTCCCTTTGATTCCACTCGTACTTCCAAGTACCTTTGCAAGTTAAATCATTTATTCTGGAATAGAAAAATATTAATTATTTTGATTTTTATTCTGAATTATATTTGTGGGGGTGTTTCACGAAGGAATAACAACTGTTTAATGTGTGAAGTGGACCACAATTTTGTTAGACCACCATTTTCTACCATTTTCAAATGGTTTGCTGTATCACCATATTTCAGTATCACCATAATACCTTGAACACATTATTTCTTCTGATTTTGGAAGGCCAGCAGCTTCAGACATGGTAAACATTTGGATGGAGACCACCAGTACGTACCAGAATCCTGCTAAAACCCTGAACAGTCACAGTGGAACAGACTGGGCTAGACAGATGAATGATCTTGCTCAGTATAAGGCAGCTTCCTATGTTGTGATCAGTTTACAACATGCAATTGTAGTTGTCATTGTCTTTAACCTAGCAAACAATGACTGTGAAATGTCCACGAGAGACACTGTGATATGTATACTATTAATAGTGTGTGTTATTTGCGTCCTCAATAGCATGTGCATCAGATTTCTCACCATCAATTTAGCTTTTAGTGCCTTATTATATTAGACTTCTAGAATATTTTTCAACTTTAGATCATATGCTCTAATGACTGTAGAAAATGGCATTGTTTCTTGACCCAAAAGATAAGAGAGGTGCAGTTCATAGATTAGTGAAATGGCAAGGAAAAATCAAATACTGATCGATTAATAGGCAGTGGATTCAACAAATTACCTTCCTGCCACCCATCCTGCTATAACAGTAAGTTGTCTGAAGATTACGCCGCTGTTTTTCTTAAAATCCACTGATAAATAACAAGTATAAAGAAAGATATATTGAAGTATTTATTACCACATCAAGTCTTATAACAACTGCATTATAAGGCACCTATTTTCAGTGAAGTCATGCAAAATCAATCTGTTTGTAGCTCTTTTTCTCCAGTCTCATATAAACTGCAGTATGGCATTTTTGACCTTATGTCAGTTGCTTTGGCTGGAACACTTCATCAAACCTTAAGCTGAAACCAGGATAAATTAAGTCATTTTCTATTTCTCTTTTGAGTAATTTGGTTATTCCACCAAATACTGTAAAGATATTTGATCTATAGGCAGAGTGTAATTATATGGTGTTTCTTTCCTATATCTTTAACTATATGCAAAATAGACATTAGGCAGAAATGGATTGGTCAGGATCCTGTATCATCATCATAACTATAGTATTGAAGTCCTATACATTTCATACGTTCACAGCCTGACAGCATATTACCAAAGCATTTCTGATGTCAGAGTGCTGGGAAATGACATTTACAGGAGTCTGCCAGTTGCAGGGTGCCTTGAGTACAGGTAGTTGGAGAGACTCCATGGAGTCCTGCCACAACTGCTTGTCCCAAGGCACCTGATGACCAGCAGTGACAGTCCAGCTCTCTGATTTCCAGAACCTGCAAAATCTTCTACTGAGGCATTGCCAGGCTGAAAAGGTTCTGGGGCTCACATTCAGTCATTCCTGACCACGAACGTGAATCCCTAGCAGTTAGGATATCGTAAGTCCAGATTACAATGCCTGAACAGGATGCCAGCTGGATTATATTCTGCGTACTAATCAGAGGGCCAGTGTGATCGACTGATCTGAGTGTTGACTAGGACACTGGGAGACGAAGATTCAAATGTCTGTTCAGCAATGGAAACTTACTCTCTCAGACACAGGGGAAGGCAAAGACGAAGCTCCTCTGAACAAATCTTGCCAAGAAAACCCCATGATAGGTGTGCCTGTGGGTCATTGTAAGTCAGAAATGACACAAAGACACACAACAATAACAACAATCAAAGTGCCATATTATGCCCAATTTCTAGGATATTGCCGCTAGGAACCTTTCCTCTTTGTGGCAGCAGGTTAAGGTCACCCAGCACACTCTTGATGCCACATAGTGCTTAGTAATAGCAGTAATCTTTAAAATGTTTCCTTAAACACAATTTCAGCCTTTTGTAGAATGGTTCATATTTAAACAGCTGCTGTATTTTCAGCTCTATGTCTTTTGTTCTGATTATAATTGCGGTGGTGCTTAGCGAGGCTCTTCTGTTTTCAGTGCAAAACCTAACAAAGAACTTTGAAAGTAAACAGAAATCCAAAAGAAAAATCAATTTAAATTTTCACTTACAGAAGCTATGTCAGCAACCAGGGCTTGTAGCAGATCCATACATATATAGTAAATGTACAAAATATGTATTTAATTTAGTAGGTGTTGTGCATTTTTTCCAGTGGGATATCAACCATGACCATAATATGTTTATTAAGTAAGTCCTACAAAGTTTAGTGGATCCTATTTAGTGTTCAGGCTTACACTGAAATCTACTCAGTAGAGAGTAAATCTCATGGTAGCCAGTGAGATCTGCCTTTGATTAAGCATAGGGTTAGTGACCTATTAGAGCTCATGTAGGCATGATTTAACTATACAGAAACAACATATGTAGGCACTACAAAATACTACTGCAAAATCAACAAAGTCTTTCCAACAGTATGCCTCATTACTGTGCAACGTTTGACACAGGCAGCAGCATTGTGGTAGAACTTTAATGAAACCTGTAAAGTAATTATGCTTCTAATGCAAACTGTATCTGTGCACTAGAATGGGTTACTAAAACGACACGTTTGGTCTCTTGATGTTCAGAGTCAAATAGTGTGCATGTGTGGTCCAGTTAAATTCCTAAGCATGTGCTTGTGATGTGCTGAGGCATTGCTGAGCTGTAAGATTGTTTGTGGTCTAGGAAGGTTCATGGAGAAAACAACGACAACTAAAGCAATAAAACCCTGGCGAAAACATAGCCAGATGAATCAAAGAAAAAAACATGCTAGTCTCTCTCAGCTTAACATTTTTTGCAATCTAGTTGTGAGGTTGAAGTGGGCAGGAGGAGAGTCATAAATCCTGCCCTGAGAGAAAGTATAATTATTTAAATGATTAAATTTCATACTGTATAGTTGGGATTGTGGATCTTTATTCTACATTTTTATGGACATAGTCTTCAAGAGTGGATTAGATTTAGTAGGTTATAGGAAAATCAGACTGAACCTTGGTCACTCCTTCTCTCTTCATTTATTTAATCTGTACATGTAGGAATGAATTATTTCAGCAGATTTCTCCCTGTTTTGGGAGACTACAGAGGAGGAGATTGTACAACTTTTGAGCATTATTTATATTTCAGCAGTTCACTGGGCAAAATATACTGCAAAAATACATGTTTTCCTGAAGAGAAAACATTTTTTGGCGGAAAAACTCTATTTTACATAAAATGTTCTAATTCCTGTGCAAAATTGTTGTGTTTTTTAAAAGAGAAAATTAATGTAGGGATGCTACAAAAACTGTGTGGTTTTTCTGTGCAAGAATTCATGTGCTTATATAAATTGGATGAACATGCTAATTCCTGTGAAGAAGAAAACACGTTGCTCAGCTGTCCTGCATGTGTTTTCTGCACAAAGAAAATATATTTGTGCTCATGAATCAGTGTATTGTGCGCAAAATAGATACGTTGTATCTTAAAAAAATCATTTTGTGCTGACAAAACATGTATGAACAAATTGTTCCCAGTGAAGTGCCGAAGTGTGAAGAATCTTACAGCAGGTCTGCTTCTACCCAGCAGGATGTTTTGAGCGTTGACACCATTTTTCCATTGAAGATTCTAAAACTGACAAATATATCAGGAGATGTTGGGAGAGGGGATGCTTTATGTGATTTATGGCTGTGGAATACGCAGAGCTGTCACCACATTGTGGACTGAAAAGGTAGAGTAGAGAGAATGTTCTATGATTCTTAACTTGATTGCTCAGTTGCGCTGATATTCCTTCTGACAGAGATGTTGTAGGTTAGGAGAGATGCTCTTCTTTGCTTCTGGCCATTCCATTAGCAGCAGCACTGTATTCTCTGCAACCTAGTGAGTAGCAGAGGTAGCCATAAAGACCTTCCTCCATCTCCCCCACTCTTTCTGATAGTGTTACTCACTTGCACACAGAGCTTTTACTGTAGCAAGGGAGTTGTGAAATGAGCTCTATGCATTCTTTTTCACAGCATCCCAGAAATCAAAAGTCAGTGATCTCTCAATCCTGCTGTTGGAAAGGAGAAGGAGGGGCTGGATTTGCAGACTAAATTTGCAAGGATAGAAGGAAAAATGCTGTAGCCCTTCTTCCATGTGTTCTTTTAACCAATCAAACTGCTGATGTTTAGGATTTTATTTGCCCACAGAGAGGAATTCATGAGGCTTTCTCAGAGTTTGGAAACATTATTTTTGCAACTCTCAGAAAGGACCAAAACCCTTGTAAATATTCAAAATTTTCAGTGGGAACTACATCCCCCAAGAGACTGACAGTGACTCTGTGGTCTTCTTTGTCTCTTCCTTCCCAGTATACCTAGCTGAAGAGCCTTAAGGAAAAATATGAATCAGCATAAGCTGCTTGCCTAGACCCAAGAATTTGTCAAGGTAACTCACATTGGCAAGCACTTTTGAAAAATGCTCAAGACAGTTCTCTAATCAAATGTATGGAGATCCCAAGTATATTGGGCGTTCTTAACATTTTTGTCTCAAAATGTTCTAATAAATGTTTGTCTCCTTGATGTTTATGAACAATGGCAGTTGAAAGCTGTTGACCTGTGTAAAACAGTTCATTAATCATGTGGGAGCAAGTGTTAGGCTTGGCAACACTGTAACTTATTAACGTGAGTAAATAGAAAATCACAGCATGTTACCTGACAGATAACATTCTATATTGAACCATCTAATGGTGAATTATTATTGTCCTTGATGTATGGTTTTAAACAGGATACTATAAATGGCATTGGGACAAAGAGCCACAGCATGCCACGGGGTAAATGCTAAAGGATTTGATGCCACTGATGCCATAGAATTTGGCTTTGATTTGCATAAAATCCTATCTTTGCGTCTTATTTTTACAGAGAGGTATTTTTTACATTAAGAACAAAAATAGCTGTTGTATTAGGAATGATAATATCCAACTATTTCATTCTTGCAAGTGGGGACAAATAATTTCCACAGTTTTCTACTACTCTAGGGAAGACACATTTCTGCACAATTCTTATCTGTTTCATCTCAAACTGCTTCAGAAAATTATTCTGTACAGAACTAGTGGTATGTTTTTCCATGCGTATCAGAATTGTGGGAGCTTATGCAAAAAACATTTTCCAAGCAGCCCCATTTGTTTTTGGTGCAAGATGGCTGTTCCCCCCACCCACCCACCCACACACACACACCAGCAATCTTGCACAAGAAAGCCATGTGCATATTTTTTGTGCAAGATTTCTGGGTTTTGTTCAAGATGTTTTGATTGCAGTATTTGTTGTGTGATACTTTTTACACCAGTTTTTTGGGTGTGCAAGTTTGTTTGTCTTTACAAGATTGAAGTTTGGGGGGAAGTTTTTTTTGTATAAAATTTTGCACACATAGTAAACAGCTGTCATGCACACACACACACAGAGAGAGAGAGAGAGAGAGAGCTGCCTGGAAACAGCATGTTTTGTGCATATCCCCACCATTCTCACACAAAAATGCACATGTATTTCTGTGCAGAAAAAAATCCTGAAACAATTCAAGATGTGGTGAATACTGGGGGAAGATAATACAAGGTTCTGTTATATTTTCCCCTCTGAGTTTGCCAGGTGACAAGAAACTCATTTTTTTCAGCCAAGAAATGAATAGTGGCGAACATTCTTTCTATCTCTACTTTATACAAACTGTAATAGTGTTACAAACTGCTGTTGTGTGATGCACAGCACTAGTCGACACAGCTGGATGGTGAGTTTTTGTAAACCTACATCTGGAAAAGAAAAGTCCAATGTTATTTTATAAAAGTCCAATGTCACTTTTTTATATTCTGTGCTCATACACGATCTTGCACTTTAAATAAATTATGTATTAATATTATTTCTGGCCCTGGGATATTAATTAGTCATGAAAGCAGGGGCCTCTGCCATTAAGGTAAATGAAGAGATTTTAATCATGTATCTGTTAAGTCCAACTTACTTTCACAAGACTGATTACTATCTCTCTAAATTAGTCTAATCAGGGCCAAGACTACATGGTTTGCTTTTACTTTGTGATGTTGAGTTAAAACTGTGTTGCTTAAACAAGGACCTCCAAGACTAACACAGAGAAAGGGTAAGTGTCTCTGGAAAGGACTGATCTCCACAGTTACACTGACATGTCAAGGACAGGTTATAAAAACTAGCCTATGCCTATCATGCCTCTCCAAGGGTAAACTGATATGAAGCCCCAGGAGGAAGAATGGGACGTAAGCTTTAAAATTCAAACAAGCACACTGAATTAGAGCTAACTGGGAACCAGTGTTGTTTACAAAGTACTGTGCTGATACTTTTTGTCCTTACTACCATGTTGAACAGGCTGATCAGTATAGTATAGAATATCTAATGCCAAAGGATTTACACTATCTCCAGTGATTTGAAGTAACAAAGACAAAAGATTCTTCCTTCTGTTTGATGATCTTGCTGATGTTTCTACATCATGGTTCAGAATAGGAAGCTCACCAATTTGCAATGCTAATATTCAGTCCAAGATGAACATCCTAACTATTGGCTTAGATAAAAATTCAGGCCCAGACAAATTCTTTCTTCCATTCATTCACCTTGTACTCCAACACCCTTCCCAGGCTTCATAGACAGATTTGGAGTATAATCCTACTCAGATTTGTTATCAGACATCAAAAATGTACTGAGAGACCTGTGGCCCTTCAGTGTTTTGGACAATAAACTTCAAAAATTCTTTAGGTTTGCCTGGGGCTTCTAGGAACTGAAAACCAAAATGTCTGGAGGACCAAACATTCCACCTACTTGGCGTAGTTATTTTTGCACTCTGTAAATTAAACACTAAATCTTACAGTATTATCTAAGTGCATGTCTATTCAAAACTAAGTACTAACCTTCATTAAGTGCAACCCAAATGCCCTTCATTGTTAATGATCATTATAAGCCTTCTTCAGCTTGCAGATATTTCCTGTCACTCCACCCAAATTTCATGTTAGCAGAGAATGAAATATTAATAAAATTATACTTTATTAATAGGAAGTTGCTAAACCCATGCTGGAAGTTCCTGTACTCTGCAAATATAAAGTCACAGTCAGTTGCCAAACATTTTCAACTACAAGATTTGTGTTTGCTGAGACAGGTCAAAACCCAGGTTTGCTAGGATGAAAGTCAACATTTATATTTTATAGGAACTTTGCTCTGAATGGAATGCTTAAATCAACATCTACTTATTGTAACCATTATCAGTATAACAGCACCAAGAGAACTTTTATTAATTTTGAAATGGAAATCAATAAATCTATACTTGGGAGTAAGCAGTAAAATATAATAAAAAGATATTACTTGGTTTAGAAAAGGTTTTTGATTCACATCCCTTTATTAAATAGATTTCAAAGAAAGATAAGCCTTACTTTGCAAGGGATTTGGAAGAGATAAGTGAACCTGCATAAGCAGAGAAAGAAAGAAAGAAAGAAAGAAAGAAAGAAAGAAAGAAAGAATCATTTTGAATGTGTGGTGTTGTATTCTTGTTGAGGAACAAATGATGCTTGTGGTTTTCAAACATATTGAAATACTTGAAAATGTACAAAATCTTCAGATAGCATGGTTTATTTAACTTCCCTAAATGGACTTGAATTTTGTTCTATCAGGAAAATTTATTTTTAAAGTATTTATATCATATTTATTGATAAAATATTCCCCGATTTATGTGAAATGTCTGGAAATGCTTCATGGTTCTGGAAGCTGTCTTTGCATTTGGAGCAGAAGTGTTTCTTCATGGGATTATTAAATGTGTGGAATCACATTAGGATATTCAAAATAATCAGCAGAATGGATATGAGTAGAACCTGCATTTTCAGAACCACGAGACCTAGTACTGTTATAATAGGGTTATTTACAGTTCAGTACATAAAATGAGTGGCAACTTTCCTGTACCTGTTTCTTACAATCTTAGTTTAAGAAAAAAAATGCCCTTTTTATGCTAAAGTAATGTTAAGACTTGTGTAAGATACTTCTCTGTGTAACATCATGCTAAGGTTTAAAAAAACCAACAACCCAGGAACAAGATAAGAAGCCACAGTGTGACTTCTTTTCACACCAGTATGACATTTCCTACAAATTGGGATAAAACTAGTGAAGAGAGAAGCCACCAACATGAGCTTCTGGGCTTCCTGTATTACTGTGGTGAAGAAATACAATGGTGGTCTCATCCTGTTGGCATTGTACAGAACCATTAACAAAAAGATGCCATTAACTAAACGGGAGAAGTTTCAACATATTGATTTGATGTCATTCTTTTTTCTTCCATGGGGTTTTGTGTGGACAATTTAATTATGAAGCCAAGTATTGGTATTAAAAATGGGGTCTTTTTTAGTACTCAGTATAGAGTGTCCATTTCTGTCCATTAATGCCACATATAAGAAAGGCTGATTGAGTTCTGTGATTTAATATATGAGGAATTCCCTGTGTATGTTAGAGGGTGACTTTTTAAAAGAAAATTGCTGAGAATCTTAGTTTGACAGCTGAACATTTTCGCTGGAAAGAAAGCTCATGGGCTAGAGTAACCATTTTCATAATTTCCATAGTGGTTGGAGACTGGGAACGTTGGAGTCCAACATATCTGTAGGACCCCAGGTTGAAAAGTAGGTTATGAGGATTTCTTGAAAGAAGCATCAGGGAAACAGATTAGCAAGGGAGACTGAAAAGAACTGAGAAATAGCATTACAACCCTGTTCAAGAAGAAAATTGTAAGCATAAGGCACAGTAAGGGAAAAATGTGGGGTCATTTATTTAAACAAACAAAAGTCCTTGATAATAGGCATAAGCGATTAATCTCCAGTTTACCCAGAATGGCCTTAGGCATTTTGAGTGCTTACCTGGAAAACTTTGCCAGGAGAATACCCATCTTCGGCTTCTCCTCCTGTCTGGTGCAACAACAATAATCTTGGAGAAGGAATGATGGCCTTATTGATTGTGGTATTGTGTCTTGGGTTCAAAGTGGTAACTATTTCCCCCAGAGCTTGAAAAGGCTACTGTTTGGGACTGTAGCTCTCAGAATCCTCTAGCAGCATGGTTACATTTTAATATATAAAAGGTAACATTGGTTGCTGTGCACATCACCTGCTGCTGAAGGGGAGGTCCTGCATTCCATTCCAGGTCCTGATAAGTAAAGGTGGCAATCTGTACATCTGTGCAATTAACCACTGCTACTGTCACTGTTCTTTACTAAACGACATATTTTTTCAACTGTAATCTCTCTCATCCCATGCTTACATACAGTTCTCCTTTTGTGACTCACTCTCTTTTACCAAAGATTTCTAAAATTCTGAAAAAACTCCAATCTAGTATAGTCCAGAGGCATTAATTATGAATATAATGAGCCTATCTATAATAAGCAAATTTGCATACATTATATCGGCTTCATTGGTTTCTTTTGCATGTAGAATTTGAACTTCTCTTTGTTTGGCACAAAGCTTAGATTTCTTTGGCATGGAGTTGGAATTTCTTTGGCAGACTATACAAACAGCCCTGCATGGAAGTATTTACTGCTGGGTAGATAATACCTTATCTCCTTGCTGTGCAGTTGACAGTAGAAAGATACCTCTTGTGGGACTAGCAGAGAAATACAACAAACAGTGACATTATTATTTTAGGATTGTTTGTTTGTATTCTAACACTGCACAGGCTGTGAACAGTTTGGGGGCTAGGCAACAAGTGTTCAAACACATAACCAGGAGGACTACTTATTTAAATTATTGTGTTCTGATTCTGAACAAATTCTCAAACATGTGGTCTGGCTTGAGATGTTTTAATCACATTGATAGCACTGTATTGTACAGAGATTTGTTGTTGTTCTGAATGTTATGATGCTTGAATAATTTGATGGACTAACAGTTTGTCCTGAGCCTAATTCAAAACTCTGGTTTTGATGTTGTTATTGTGTGCCTTCAAGTTGTTTCCAACTTAGAGTTGGAATGTTGAAAGTGGAATAATCATGCTATAAGAGTGTAGTGTGGAAATGGCCTGAGTGGGGAATTGAACCCTGGTCTCCAGGGTTGTAGTCCAGCACTCAAGCCACTATGTGTTATGTGTTGGCTCAGGTTTTGACATATCAAGTCCTAAATGGTCTGAAAAACTTCGTGCTCTTCACCCAGTTGTTAAGATAAGGTCACCTTCAAGTTACCAGGGCCAGCTTTCCCATTGGCAGTAGCAAGGAGGGTCATGTATACTTCATATCCAAAGTCCAGAAAATTACCCAGCACAACTAGAACCACCTCATTTCCTTCTCTGGCTGCTCAAGAAGAGGTGATGGTTGCCACTGTCTGTGCTCCATGTAGAATCCCTTGCCACACTCAAAGCATTAGCCCAGTAGGTATGAAAGCCATGCCAGTCACAGAAGGAAAGTGGATAGCATGGGAGCTACTGGCACTCTGAATGCCTTATATGGGGAGGATCCTTGGTAGATGATAATAGCCAAGTTGCTACCATTAATACAGCACCAAATCAAACAGCCTGGAGGTAACTAGTTACACAAAACTAGTTACTTATAAATAATTCCTTTTTTTCCAATAGCAGAAGTATAAAGATTATAGTTATTTGAGGAATAATGTTACTTCATTTTGCAGTGTAAATCTCCCTTTTAACATGACTTTTAGCAGTACAACCTTTTTAAAAAGTAGAGGAGAAATATTATAGAATTCACATGCTGGCTTACATTGTTCATTGTGTTGAAATCAACAACAAGTTGGACTGGAGGTAAACTAATAACTCAAGTTCAGTGTTAGAAGCTCTTTTTGCTTCCAGGTATTTACATACAATGCAAAGAGATTATGCATCTAATTCCATATGAATGTTTGAAGAGCAAAGAGATTCTTCTCTGTGTGCCCCTCTTGCTAGGGGTGATGCATATGTCTATAAGGAGGAGTTTTAGAGGGATGTGTTGTGGAGTCCCAGATATGCAATAGCTTTTGCATGGAGACTCAGCTGACACTAACACTATTACTCTTTTGGCATCACTCATGTATTTGTATTCACTCATGCATTTTAAATTCTGCTAGAAACCTTTAAAATTACTGTTATTTGCTGTATTACTATCAGTCTTGGTTTCCCCTGTTGTTGCTGACTCTGTTGCTGACTCTGATGGTGATAAAGAAGAAGAAGAAAAAGAAACTTTATTATATTATTGAGCATGAATACACATAGCACTTTAAACTTGGCTGTTTTTTTTATACTGATTATGGACGTTTTACTTTTCTGTGTTTATTTTATAAAAAGTTACTTGGGTTCAAAAATACAGCTGAAGGATGGATTATAAATGTATAAAACAAACAAATAATGTTTGAAAAGATAAAGAATTTGTAATATTCAGTGGCTATTCCAGAAGTAATAACTAGGCTACATTTTCATCCCCATCTGAAACCAAATTTTATGTCTTTCCAGAATAAAAGGATGAGCATTTTGTTGGTCCAGGACTTTGAAAGACCTTTTGACCTGTCATTTGAATCACTATTTTAATCCAAATCGTGCTGATGCTCTGTGATTTTTATTACCACTTTACAGTTTTATTGATTTTAGTGTCTGTTTTAAATGTTCTTTATGAGCCAGTCTTGGAACACTGGAGAACTTTCTGCTAGAGCAGACCTCAGGAGTGGTCCTTCTTCCCTGCTTTTCTGTCTTTCTCCACCCCACCTCTCAATGGAAGGGAAAATCATTATTCCAGCTCAAGGGTCTTATTTGGCTGAGGACTATTTACTCATTGTCCGGATCCTGTTGAGAAAGTGAGGGATCTTTGGTTTAAGACTTCACAAGGTCATATCACTCTTCAGAATGTTTTTCATACTCCCTCTGATGAAGAACTGCTAGCAGTACATCTTCACCAACACACTTAGAGCAGCACCAGCCAGGGATTGTTGGGAAATGAAGTGGTGCTTCCATAATATCCAATAGTCAGACAGAAGCTATATAGGTTGTAGGATGCTTGCCTGAACAAACTGATAAACACATAAAGAAAAGTGATATTAACAGAAGAATTTGTATGTGTTTCACAGTTATAATCTATGGTGAGAACTGAGAAACCAAGAAGCATGTTCAACAACTATAGTTGTAGCTATTGTCTTCCATTTTTAAAGAAAATAATTGTAATTTTAGTCAGGAATACAAAAACCAAATATGAGGTATGCTGGCTATCTGTGTACAGTGCTTTTGGAAAGATGAGATTAGAAAAATAGTCTGCACACTCTAGGGATAATAGGAGGAATTGATTAAAATGGGTTGATTATGTTTTGTGTATGAAAGTATTTACTGAAGCAATATAAATGCCAAACATGACAGCTTGCTTGGAAAAGTGCAGTTGCTGATTTATTGACGTACAACTTTAAATTTCCTTTTTACCTAAATTAAATTGAAGGGCCTTCTCTCTTCAAGCCACCCTTATCAGATGATTCTTCTTTTTGCTAGAGGCTGAAATCTAATTTTTAGAGTTGTTCATTTCTTCCTCACACACATCTTTGCATTTAAAAGCTACTGAAATGACAGCCTGGTTCAGTGAAGTCCCAGACAAAAATAAATGCTCTCATGCTTCTTTGGACAATCAAAGTGTTCATGGATCTTCTTGTCCTTCTTGAACTTTCTAGGTTGATTCACAGTAGACTTCTTGAAATGATGTTTAATGTTTGGTTTGGTCGCTTCTACCAACACCATGCTTTTCTCTCTTGAAATTCTTTCCTCCCACCCCCAAGTATCTTATATTCTAACATGGCCAGATGTGGGTCACAAGATTTTGATTAAGTATTAATACAATCACCAGGGATTCAGGAATGGACCTCTTTTTAATAACCTGGCCCATTACATTACATGAATCATATAGCATCATGTTCAAATCCATATTCACATCCATGTTTGTAGGAGGGCAGCTTTTGCATGTATGACTACATTCGATTTGCTTGTGTGCCATTCAGGATTCTGCAAAGATGTTGTGATGAACCCGTGTACATATGTGCTCCTCAGAGACTGAGCTAACTTGGTGTAATCTTTTCCACTTCTGTGTTCATTGTAATGTTTACAATAACTCATGAATGGGGCTAAAGGCAAAGATCTTTGTTAAATCTTTTGACATGCAGCCAAAGGTCTTAAAAAATCAGCTGAGGCTCCTATTCTGTGTGTGTACCTATGAATTCCTGGGTCTTACTTCTGAGTAGACATGTATAGGATTATACTTAGAATTTATTTATTAGAATTATTTATTTTACTACCACCATTTTCCTGACATGAAAACCAAAGAGGCTTACAACAAGATTAAACTAAGAGCTAAAAGCCTGATAGCAAAAAAGTTGAAACATGGTTAAACAAACTATGATATTAAAATACTTTTTAAAAGTAAAAAAATTATTTTACTAATGACAAAAATATAGCAATCGCTCTTCTTAATTTAAATAAAAACACTCTTCTGCAACCAGTTAGTTATCAACTTAACTAAGTTATCTACTTAAATAATAATAAGTAATTGTCTGCTGGCGAGAGAAGAGCAGAAACTCTAGCCCCCCATGGAAGGGAATTCCACAGCCTGGGAGGAGTCACTAAGAAGGCTTTCTTGTATCTTTCTATAGAATGTACTTGTACTGGGATTGATCTGTAGTGCTAGCTATTTTGACATTAACCAAGTCATCTTGTGTGCTTCAGATAGTGCAGACACTCCCAAGTACAGCTTTTTTTTAAAAAAAAAAAAAATTAAATAGAATTGTGGTAACTTATGCCATTTCTGCAGTACCCTCTCATTCCTAGATGGCACAATCACAGATTAAATCATGGACAGGTTTTCCCTATCAATGACATGTGATCACACAACCATCCTGCACTTACCTGTCTTGTGGAAGCTGCAGAAGCACAATGGCTGTGCTTGCTGCACCATTGCAGCCTAGGAAAGTTCCTTCTGTTGCAGAAGGAAAAGGCATGGCCATCACACTCCCTTCCACAGGGAGCCAGCTGGTGAGGAGGGGAGTGCTCCTCTCATGCTCTTTCCTGGCAGAGCCACTGATGGGATCGCCACCAGATCCCACCAGATGACTTCGTGAAAAGGTAGGGTGAGGAAAATACAATGGGTGAGGGTGAGGAAAATACAATCCTATGCATGGGAGCAATCTGAGCAGTCTAGGGATGGAAAGAATATTCAAAAATATTCAAAAATGGTCAAAAACTTTTTGTTTTTGAATGTTGAGAAACCCTGATGAAAGGATCCTGGACTGATGAGAATATTTGCAATTCAATAATTTATTCTGCACAAAATTTGCATGTGGTTGCTTAGCATAGAAAACAGCATTTTCTGCATAGAAAATAATATTTCAATACTGAAATATCAATATCTGTACAGGAAATGCTGTTATTGGAAATTTATTCTGTATACAATTCGCAAATGGTTGATTTGCCCACAAACCAGCATTTTCTGCACAGGAATTAATATTTCTGTATTGAAAAATTATTTTTCATGCAGAGAATTCTATTTTCTGTGCAAAACAACTACCTGCATATTTTACACAGAATAAGTTCCAGATTACAAATAGCCTTTGAAAACTGCATGGTTTTCAAAGACTTTCTTGTAGCAGGAAGAAAATTGCTGAAATTACTCATAAGCCTTACAGAAGAAACTTGGTGAAGAATTGCATCCCTAGCAGTATATAGTGTCTTAATGCTGTGATGGAGTTCATAGGTAAGTGTGAAGACAACTTGGGCCATTTCTACACTAGACTGTTATAGTATTATTATTGCACTTTCAACATCCTATGGATTCCTGAGATTTTCAGTTTAGGGAAGAGCCTGAAGCAAACCCCAGGATTCCATAGGATGTTGAAAGTGGAATAATAGCAGTATAACAGTCTAGTGCCAAAATGGCCTTGATCTCCTGAGCAGAATCTAGAGTAGAGGCTGGCCCTTGCAGGCAGTCCAGAGCCAGTTTTCCACCCTGAGTCCCTATGAAGATGCCAAAACCCCAAATCAGAGATGACCAAAAGACCACTTCTAGTTTTGTGATACAGATAACTTGTGATGAAAATGGCATCCATGGAAGAACATCAGACGTACCCAAATATGCACAAAAGACTGTTAATTGTAGGTAGAAAAACTAAATAATTGGCTTGATTTGAACATCCTGAAATAGGTCTCTTGTTCCTTCTATATTTTTTGATGTTAAACATTAGAGAGAGGTCCTACTACCAATTTAAAATTTAAACTACTCTCCTGAAGACATTCAGGAGCATCAATTCACCCTCCTGTCTGGGTCGTCTGATGGACCTGAGGGCTGCAAAAAGAGCTTCACTGCCAAATGGTGGCCACTTTATCTACCGCTGATCTAGATTATCTCCGATAAATAGAAGACTGAAAGTAGGAAGTGCTATGAAGATGAGGAGTGGACTCCCTGGCACAGATCTCAGAAAAGTTCCTTTTTGGTCTAAAATTTGGAGAACAATGGAAGTTGCAGTCTAAAAAGGTAGCTTCCTCAGACTCTTCTTTGGCACTTTGGTAGTTTTACCATGCCACAGACAGAAAACCTGAATGTGACAAACCACAAATGCCAATCTAGGGATCAATGAAACAATGGCAGGAAGGCAACAGAGAAGAAGAGAAGTATCCAGCAAAGGCAAATGAGGAAGGGCAGGGCACCCCATAAGAAACGGGAAGCAAGCAGGCTGACTGTACGTACTTGTCAGAATGTTTGTAAGATGTGCAGTCCTTAATCAAGGAGAAGTATGTGTAGATGTATGCATGTTGTTATTACACAGTGTGGGTTGCATTGAGACTTGCCTTCATGCAATTGAAAGTGTTCAAGATCCAGCAGAAACATTTTATGTGTCTTTGTGTGTATTAATTGAACATTGCACAGATGAAAACTGGAACATGTGTAGCAAACAACATCAGAATGTGGTCAACATAGCAAAAGTTATTCATGAGGAAGAACACACAAGCTAGGGGATGCTGCAGCAGCCTGCTTGCTTCCTCAGCAAGCAGAGCAACTGGGCAGGTCAAGATTCCAACTATTCCCATATTCCTCCCCTGCTGAGTTAATTCAGTACAAACTACTTTTGCACTTTGAACTCAGTCTGTTGAAGTAAGGGTTGAAGTAAGTTGATGACAAAAGGGAAAAGTGAGAGGAGAACAGAAAAGGTGGGATAGCAGCTGGAAAAGTGGGATAATAGAAGGTTAATAAGGACAGACCCTGTAAATCAGGGCAGTTTGAAGAGAATGATGATGAGTGTGTGTGTGTGGGGGGAGAGAATTAAAGAGAGAGAGAGAGAAATCAGGGATGGACACCTTCTCCAGAATGGACATAAATCTGCCCTCTGGAGTGACCCTCCAAGAACCATGCAAACTGCCAAAGATGCCTATTCATCCCACTCCAAAATGGTCAGATACCCCAGTGTTAACGAGGAATATTTTAAAATGTTAATCAAGAAGGACTTGTGGCCTATTTAAAACATGGCTTCCAGGAATGGCAGTTCATAATTTTTTGGCTCCAAAAGAGCCCAATTAAGGAGAGTCAAAGAAAGTTGGGAACTGCAAAAGAGCTTTGGTAACTGTACGCAGAGAAAGTATTCCTCTGAGTATACCTTGCCTCAGAAAGCCTTATAAAATTCATGGGGCCGCCATAAGTCAACAGGCAACTTGAAGGTACATACACACATGTACAGTCCTAGGGCCACATTGAGCACCCTCAGAAAAGAAGAGAGAAGTAAAGAAGAAAAGAGTTTATATGTAGAATGGAAACAGAGTCACAGAAGAGTTGAAAATGCATTCCTGGAACTGAGAAATTCATGGAGCTGCATTTGTAAATCCTTATTTTGTCCAGTAAAAAGATGAATGGCACATTTATGAAAGTGAATCTCAGTGCTAAGGTACATTGTACTCCACAATATTGATAACACAGAAATCAAGTATGTTTCCTAAGTCTTTTCCCCTGCTTTTCTGAGTTATGGGTAGTGTAGATTGTTTTTCTTTTATGGCTTTTGTTAATGTGTTTGCAAATTGCAGTGAAGGAATCTCAGAAAATTATGCCATACATCAGTGAAAAGAGTAGAAAAGGTTTTTGTATCTGCTTTTGTGTGCCACTTGGGTGTAAATCATTTTAAAAGTCTCATAAAGTGGCTAAAATTAGGTTTAAATATGTATGCTGTATAATAAGGTATTAGGGTTTTTTTGTTTTTGTTTTTTAAGAGAAACTTCTCCTGGATGGGCAAAAAGATTAGAGTAAACGATGTTCAGCCAAACACCCTCACAATGATTCGGAAATGCTTTAAATATTTTTGATTCATTAGGTGAACCAGCACAATAAAAATATTTGCTATATGTATATTAATATTTCTAGTGGGCTTTTTATGAATTTTGTTAATATGGGACATGGCTGCATAATCTGGCAGCAAAGTTGCTAATTGCTCATAAGCCTTTAAGAAACACTCCTGTTAGAAACCCTCTGGTAATCCCTAGTTAGTCATAAGGATTTTTTTTAATTAAAAACAACTTGAAAAAGTCTCATCTTTACAATTTCTTAAAAGTCATTGAAATTTCCATTTATGTTTCTTTATTGTGTGACAATTTCAGATACATTTCTCTTCAATCTAGATTCCTGTTAAATGCCTAGCAGGGCCCAATATACTAAATGCATTTACAAAGAAAACTAAGGGCCGTTCCACACTACACTGCTATAGTGCTATTATTCCACTTTCAACATCCAATGGAATCCTGGGGTTTGTAGTTTACTGAGGCCCAAGAGCACCCTTGCTGAGAATTCTAAATGCCCCTCCCTAAACTGCAAACCCCAGAATGTTGAAGTGGAATAGCACTATAACAGTGTAGTTGGAAAGCCCTAGGACAACAAACGGTCAAAATATTAAGGCTGCATGCAATTCTATGTTCATTTGCTAGGGAATCAGCCACATTAAACTCAATTAAACTTACTTATGAGTAGACATATAGATTTGCCAGAACATATTTATTTAGAAAGTACTGGTGAATAGATCAAGACTAGATTGCCTGTGAAACCAGAAGCCGGAAAGATAAATCTTCAACAAAATTGTGGCTTGTATTCCAACAGAGCAACCCTTAGGGACAGCTTTTTGCTTGAGTACCATCCTGCATACTTTGTTCTACAACTGAGTCTTTTCTTTGGGTGTTGCTGCTGGATGAAGGTGACAGACATCAATATCAAGCAAGGCTATCTCAGCAGTAGCACTAATTTTGCAGAATGTTTTCAACTTTACTGGGCACCTATACCAGTACTTCCTTAGAATCCTAGACTTTTATTTAGGAAGGCTATTTATGAAGGCTTTGATTATTCTTGCCTTTGGCTTTTGATGTGGTGCTTTTTATTGATTTATTCTACTCCTGTGTGGAGTGTATTGTGTGCATTATTGCTGTGTTGCTATCTTTGCATTTTCTGGTTGTGTTTTATGTGAATTGCAACTTGTAATAAGTTTTATAACTTGGTTTTTTGTTTGTTTGTTTGTTTTATAATCTTATATTTCTGAAAGCTTTTTAACCATCTATTCATAGATGTGTGGACTGACATAGTGTGGAGGGAAACAGTAGCTGATTGACATAGTGTGGAGGGAGACAGTAGTGTAACATTCATGTTGAGTGAATTAGTATCTGAAAATTCTACAACCTCTATCAAATATGTTTATGTTTAAAAAATAAGAAAATAATGTGTAAATCTGGCAGTGAATATTTAAATTCTACAACTGTTTTGATTCTAAGGATATGGAATAATTAGGGTATTCTCATGGATTTTTATTTCTGTTCTGTGTCTTGGACATTCCACTGTAGATTTTCTTTACCAGGTTGAATAATGATTGTTGTGCTGCAGCACATTTTGTTTTATTTGCATTGTGCTGTTAAGGTGCAGAAGAAACTACCTCATTTCTTCCCTGAGCTTCCTCTGACATGTGACTTCATAAAACCTGAGCTTGTTCTCCCTAGTAGGTTTCAAATTACTTGAATTTAATGCACAGAGTGACACCATTCATATTATTTACTGTCTCATTTTGAAAATTTTAGGATGGCTGAAATGGTCCTGTTTCAAAAATTAGAAATCCAATGATGGGAAATCCTGTCATTGGACGTCATCTCCTTTGTTGAGCATGGATTATATTCACTACTCCAAAGCACAACATGGATATAATTTTGGCTTTTTAAATAATTAAGTTGGAGGAAGAAAAATGCAAAGGAGAGGTTATGTTTCATTTTTACTGCAAGATATGGAGCAGCTATATACTGTACAACTGCAGTCTAAACAGCAAACAACTTATATAGGAAAAACTATAAAACAGAAGTGGATTCTGGCTGATTAATGAACATTTCAGAAACAGAAGAACTGGGAAGACAAGCTTCAGAGATAAGAAATATCACAGTACTAAATACCCTCATTGGATCAGATCCTGTTTAAAATCTTCAGAGCATAAACCTCCATCACAATTACTATGCAAGCAACAGATGAAGCCAGCTTGGGGTTGTCAGGGTTGTAGCATTCACACTGATAGCTCCCAGTGCATTCTGTGGCCAGAACTTTCCTCCATTTCTGCCTGGCCAATCACCTCTTTCAGAGTCTTCACCCTGTCCTGTATTTTTGCCAATATCTCATCTCTGGTGGCCTGTTTCAACCTCACCCTCTTCCATCCTCCTTTTAGTACCTCTGCAACTATCTGTCATGGCAATGCACACCTCTCCCTGTCTTTTCCTCTTTCTCTGTGCAGCCTAGCTATGTGATATCAGGTGGGGCAAGAAGTCATTTACCTCTGGATTGTGTGTATGCTGTGATATAAGAGTGCTTAGCCAGTCTAACCCCACAGATGTTACCTGCAAACTAGTTTTAACAGCTGTATTTTGCTGTAAGCTCCTTAGCTTCTTTCCAGTCAACCATAATAGCTTTCTTTGAATGATGCAGCTAGATGGCTAGTCAAGATTAAAACAGGCAATGTTGTCCTTGGTGTAATATAACAGGGCTATTAAAACAACTCAACCACAGGATTACATTGCTTGATCTGCTAAGGTGCTACACATTACAGAGTTTCATGGGTGAATGATTGGCCTACATTAATGCTTTGTTGTTGAAAACAATTAAGACATTTAAGCTGCAATCCTATACACACTTACCTGAGACCAAGTTCTGCTGGACTCATTCTGAGTAAAAATGTACAGGTTTGCATGGTTCCTCCTTCTTCTTTTTTTTAAATTCACATCTACTCTGCAAAATGTTGTAATGTTGTAATGTTATAGCCCTTTGCTATCGTTTCTGTTCTGCCATAAAACCAACTAGATTTTTAACCCTGTCCTAGTGTATGATGTTCAAATTAATTTGGAGGTATCATATACATCAAGGGTGGGAAAAGAGTGGCCCAGTAGATGCAGTTTGATTACAATAGCCGTTGTTGTTTATTATGTCTGATGGGAACTAGAATCCATCAGCATCTGGAACAATACAAGTTGCTAATAAATAAGTGATCGTAATACAATCTTAATCTTCTTTAGTTTACTCAAATATATTTCCCAAAGTAAGTATGCATAGGATTACTCAGATTGTGTCTCATAATAAGTATGCATAGAGCCCAAGTAAGACTAATTATATTTTTAAAAATTATTTTTCCTGTGATAATGAGGAAAGACTTACTGACATACTATTGCTATTTTTTGTGAACAATATTGGCTCAAGGATTGAAGTATATATGTATAAAAATGAAATATTTTTCAAACATATTCTCCTATCCTGTTCTTGTCTAGCTCAATTGATTTAATTAATATATATCAATCTTGCAAGTTGCATTATATTTTTAAAAACTGAACAAAACATTTCAATTTTAAAATTACATTTATTGTTATATGCCACGTAATGACTGAAAGGATAATAGCAAAGGTTTAAATTATTGTGCATAAAATTTCAAATGAATTTGTTTCTATAAAATGTATACTGACATGTTAAGTAGTATTGATATTAATTTAAATTACTACAATTGAAATGGAGTAATCTCAGATCTCCTTGCTAACTGATGCTTTTTCATGATTTTGTCTAACTTAGAACCCTGACAGAGGGTTTGCATTCAGTACATACACTCAGGCCTGCAAACAAGTTTAAACTTGCTCACTCAGATTATTTTAGTTTAGAGGTTGACATAAACACTTACATTATATATGTGAAACAATACATCAAATAAATTATGACTTAAAAAGAGAGTTAATGCTATCGTTATGTTTTTCATTCCAATATCCTTTTGGACAGTTTCCCTACAAAACTGTTTTACTTTGGTATCAGTAACTGCCTCTGATATTAATCGGTCTGAAAATCATTGGCATGCCCCAAATCCTCAAAACCCAAACAACTCAGGAGAAAGTTTTTTCACTCTTAAAAGTCAGTACTCAATTCAGCTGCACTTCAAGCGGTGGTTCTCAACCTGTGGGTCCCCAGATGTTTTTGGACTTCAGCTCCCAGAAGCCCTGAGCATTGACCATAGTGGCTGGGGCTTCTGGGAGCTGAAGTCCACAAACATCTGGGGACCCACAGGTTGAGAACCACTGACTTAAAGCCTTATTTAATTATTCCTTCCATCCAAGTGTCCCTGTTGTCTCACATACACAGAAACACTCCTGGCCATACATTGAGCAAAAGATCCACAAATGGAAGGCTGACATTTGAGCATAGCTTCCCCAAAGATTGTAATCATGAGGAAGAGGTCTTTGTGTAGTGAGTTCTAGTGTTGCAATTTTCAGATCTGAAACAGAACCTCCTTGGAGCCCAAGGCAGCTTGGATGCAACAATACCTAGGAGAGCTCCATCTGGGCAAGTTGCTCCTCAAAGGCTTGCATAGAGATTGAGAAGGCTTGAAGATTTCTTTCAGATTCCATTCCCTTCCTACAAAGTAAAAACCCTTAAAACAGAAGTGGGTAAAAATGTGATCCAGGGGTACAATTTCAGGGCTCTTTTCCTATCATCTTCCCCCTCCCGATCACCCTTTTTTTTAGTAAAACGTGGGCTGAATTGCTTGTCCAGAAAGCCTATAAAAGTAGTGATCCACTTTTTAAACAGGGCACAGGCTACCCGAGACTAACATTAAAAGAAATCCTAGAAACCAGATGCTGATTTCCAGACTACTATGTGATTTGTTTTAGCTTGGTTAGGCATTTTTGGAAATCTGTGTCATACGTAAAGAGTCTGGGGCAAAAAATGATTCTTGTATCCCCATTCTTGCCTTGAAAGAATGGACCTTTGGCATGAAATCTTGTAGTTGTTCATCATTATAAAATCTCAGAACAAGCCTGCTGCTGGCACATAGGTGTATTAGCACCATAGGTGGAGGTCTTAGACTTCAGTATGCTAGCCTAGGACTGAAGCTAAGGGGGGCAGTACCAACACTGGTCCAGACTGAAGAATTTTTGATATTGGCGTGGGGTGGGGGTTCTCCAGTATTAAAAGCTCTTGAATCTCTAGCAGCTGAAGATGTAGGGGTCTCTGAAATGCTGATCTAAGATATACTGGTACTTCTCTTTTGGTTTCATTGCTTTTTTATCTTTCAAGTCTATGTCAAGGTCACTGCTGATGTCTGGAATCACAACACTTTGACAAACAAAACTGGCTCACCATTAGACGAAATGAGTTAATGGTTCAGACACTGGTGGTTAACAGCCTCCTGGGTCTTTTTATTGAGCATATCCTCCCACACACACACGCCAACCATTCCCTGTTCTTAAATGAGAGAATTATGTGCATGACATAGACCCCTTAAAGTAGCCTAGTGCTGGGGAAGCCATTGTCCCATCATGGTATTGAAGTAAAATTCATTGTCAGGTCAGTTTGCTCAAACATGTGACACAAAGAGTTGTACAATCTTTGCTTCAGGTAGCAGAATGTCTTGGACTGGACCTATCTGTAAGGCATTTTGTTTTCCAATGTGTGGATAGCAGGGCTATAAAAATGGAGCCAGCAGGCAGCCACTCTTCTCATCCATGCTGTTACAATCATGGGAAGGGTGAGAATGAAAGTACACACTCCAAACCTGAAGCTTCAACCACATCTTTTGTATTACCAAGGGATAACACAAATAGGATAGCTTTAACTGCTTGTATTTTAAGTATGGATTTCCAGATCAATTTGATTCCACTTTTTTTTTCATAACTGGATGTTCCTTCTTGGGTTATTTTTGTCATATATTCAGAATAAAGATCTAACTATAATCACTGTATATCTCAGTACAGTTTAGGTATTTGTTTTAATAATTTTGTTGGCATGTAATTGATTTCGTATAAATCTGCACCACAGCATGGTTTTAAATTGGTGGGATGCTTTTAAATTGTCTGAGACTTCTATAGCAGTTTTTAAATTGTCTTGTTTTAATTTGTCAAATTGTTTAGTGTGCTATGCACACACACATATAGATAGATATGTACACCCTTGATTTCTCCCAGTATGGAACCCACAACAGATCAGTATAAACCAAAGTAGATTACAGTATGTTTGAATTTTAGTTTAATATATTTTTTTCCTGTTAAAACCTATTTTAAATTGGTTAAATTGATTTTATTATGTGCCTTCATGAGATCCCGTGGTATGTGGCAGAAGACAAATATTATCTAAATAACTGATAAAAATACTGGCTGCACATGGGAAGCTGTTCTATATTTCATCTCAATGTACTGATAACATGCATAAGATTGCTGCACCATGAATTCAATCCCACACATCTCTGGCTCTCCTTTAGGCATCCACAATGTGTATGCTGCATGCTTGATTCCAGATTTTCAGGATGGCTTGTAACAATGTGGTGTACTTATTGTCTATTCAGTGTATTTGGCTTCAGCTGAAGTGCTGTAAGAGAGAATGATTTTGTGGGTAAATAAAAGTGTCACAGTGAAGTAATTAACAGTTTTCTCTATTGAAAAGAGAGTCCTGTGATGCCCACTGATTCCTGTGATTGTTTATTGATCAAGGAGTTATGATACAGAACCAAGTGTTGTCATGGTTCAGTTATCAGAGTAGTACATTGTCAAATGATGTGCTCTTTTGACATGGGATCAAACTGAGAATGAAACAGAAATTTTAGAGGTCGGCAAATCCATCAACCAAGGGGAGCTAGAAGCCTCCCAGAATCCTCGTCCTTGACAATGTTATGTGTGTGTTGTTTTCAGAATAATGTAACAAAGATTTGACTCTCTGAAATAAGGGGGAAAAGAGATGGACTATAATACTAGGATCTTTTTGCCAGTGTTGCTGTGGTAGTGGTTAAAATAAGGTTGAAATATTGTGCCCGGAGTCAGTAGTACTATTCAGGTATTCCCTTGTAAAATCAGAGAGCTTCCTTTTTCTTTAATCTCCTTTTCTGCTGCTAGTTCTTACCATGACTATGAACAATATTTTCTTTAAAATTCAGAAAGCCAAGTCCAGGATTGGTTGAAAGGTCTGGGCATGTTCAGCCTGGAGAAGAACAAAGGGTGAAACAAGAGAGCTATTTTCAAATATGTTACGGGCCTTTTATAGAGTATATGTGCTATCTGCTGCCCCAGAAGACAAGGCTAGAATGCAGTGGGTAAAGATTACAGGAAGGCAGATTTTAGCCGCATTTCTGGAAGAAATGTCAAAACAGTGGAACAGATTGCTTGGCAAGGGCTCATTCACTGGAAGGCTTTGAGCAGAAACTAAATGTTCCTCTCTCAGGGATGCTGATTGAGGAACTGTTGTCCTGTTATATGGGGAGGATCTGGATTGCCCATCTACCCCAAAGTAAGGAAAATCTCCTTTCTCCACTGACAGTCACTCCTAGATGGTCTCTAAAAATGCCTCTATTCATGAGAAATTAAGTGTTTCATTTTGTTTTGTTTTGTTTTAAAAAGTCTGATTATACTGTGTTTCACATTTCTGTGAGGGGAGAATATATGTGTGAGTGTGGGTATAAGAGCACAAAGGAGTATGCTTATATGTACGTGAAATGGTGTTTGTGTGCACATAAGCACTTGCCTACACAATTACATCTGGTGATCATATGCTAGAGGTTGAGTGGTTTCCAATATGGTTGCATGAATCCATTTTCCCCCTCTGGACAAAAAATGGTCCCCCATTCCTGCTGGAGCTGCATCCTTATATTGTAGATCCTAGGCCCTTTCCACATACAGGGGAGAGAAACGGGGGGAAATGGGGCAGCGCACGTGGAAACGGAGCTTACCTTAATCCGGGTAGCCCCGTCGGCGTGAGCACCACGTGTTCGCCGCTCCACACTGTGGCGGTGTCCGGCGGCTTGCGGCTTCTGACAGCTCTCCGCCAATTGGAGAAGCGCGCCAGCCAGAAGCCCGCCCCCCAGCAGCTCTGCAGGGACACGCTTGCATGCGCCTGCAATTCTACACGGGGCGCTGCGACGGGGTAGCGAGCTTGTGTTTTCTAAAGACTATATGAAATGTGGTCTTTAAAAAACACGTGGCGCCACTCCTGCGGCCGCACGAGGGCGGTTTGAGGTGTGGAATCCCACAATTAATAACCGCCCTCGTGCACTCCACGGTGTGGACGACCTCCGGTTGAGGTTGTCCTACGCTGTATTTTTTACCCTGTGTGGAAAGGGCCCTAGAATATATATGACTTCCAGGGCATCTTTCAACTCCATAGTAATTCTAAAGCAATATAAAAACTAACTCTGCTGGCAACTCCTCTTGTAAAAAGCAAGCTGTTGGAATTCTTCTCTTCATGTGTGGTTCCTATCATTATATCAGGGATTGAAAATCCATAAAAATATTTTTCTTCTGTACATAAGCACTAACCATTGGCCTTATGTATGCCTTTATATAGACATTGTGAATTAGGCAAATAAAGCAGAGAGAAATCTTCCCCTCTGCAATAGCTAGAAAAACTGAAGTTTTCTACCAATTATATTCATGGGGTGAGAGTCCTTCTGAAAAGATAGGCTGATTACTATCACATGGTGACCCATTTATCACACACAAAATAGCTTTGTTTTTCAAGGCTGTAAGAAATATTTGTATAATCACTGTGAATGTTATTGTGGTGGATTGTGCAAGGGACTTGCTAAGCCGACCTTTGCATGTATTTTTATTATTGAAAAATTTATTTTCTTATTTGATTTGTAATGATATTTAGTCAAATACAATAAAGGTTGACTGACTGATGGTACTTGTTGCATTTACCCAGTTCACACTTCATGTTGCACACATGAAGGTATGCAGAAGGGAAATGGAGACTGCTTGTTCATGTGGTCATCGAGCTATTCTTGTCAGCCAGAGATCACACAGCTTTGACATTATATCCAGGTTATGAGTACTTCAAGATGGCAATGGCTGTTTGTATGTTGAAGGTCTCCTTAGCCACAGAGACAGTGGTGAGCTATTCTGATCCCAGTCTCTCTAGAATGGAACATTACAAACATTTAAAAACCAAATTATTTTAACAGTTGCTGTACCTCCATCTTAGAATTATTTTTAAAGAAAGCATGGCACTGTGACACAGTCATCCAGAGTGCTAACAATACTATAATATTATTAGGCTTCTAGTAATAATTCTAATAATTTCCTACCCAGTAGTGTATTTTTGTTGTTATGTGTTATTAAGTTGGCTTTAACTTAACAACAAGACTACAAATAAGAGTCCTCCAAGAGGTCCTGGACCCTTTACCTCTAGAGAATTTATAGGTCCATTATTCCACTTTAACTGCCATGGTTCCATCCCATGGGATCCTGGGATTGGCAGTTTATGGAGGAGCATTTGGAATTCTCAGCTAGACATGTCAAGTGCCTCATCTACTATATAAAAGTGAATGTTTGTCTGTCTGTTTGTCCACATCAGCTTATGATTGGCTGTGTGAGGTGAGAAGACTTCATGAGATTGGCTGGCTGTGAAGATTCCATGGAATCCCTGGGGTTGGCAGATTTTTAGAGAGAGGCCTTTAGAATTCTCAGCCAGAGACCTCAAGGGCCTTAGGCCAGTTGCTATGGAGATGAGACCTACCATCAAAATGGATGCCAGAAGACTTTTGGGAGGCATATGTGAGAAAAATTATAGCCCATTTCCACACTACACTGTCATAGTGCTATTATTCCACTTTCAACATCCTATAGAATCCTCGGATTTGTAGTTTAAGGAGGGGCATTTAAGAATTCTCAGCCAGAGAGCTTTTTGGCCTCAGTAAACTACAAACCCCAGAATTCCACAGGATGTTGAAAGTAGAATAATAGCACTATAACAGTGTAGTGCAGAAATGGCCATAGTTAAAAGGTCTTGTTGCCTCACACAGTAGATTATATGGGTTCCATATGTGAGGAATCTTAAAGTTGAAATTCAAAACAAAAAATGTTTCCAGAAAAACATGAAGCCATTGCACAAATTCAACAGAAAGAAAAAAAAAACAGTAAAAGAAGCCATCAACGTTGCCAGACAACACAGATTGGATTGGGAACTATGGGGAAAAGTTACAGGTACTGGAATAGGCCAGTTGCTATGGAGCAAGGAGGAGGACAGCAAGGAGCAAGCAGCAAGGAGGAGGATAGCATATGGCTACAGGAACCCAACCTCTGTATGTTAACTATCAATATAGATTGGATTGGCAAATATGGGGAAAATTTACAGCTAAAGAAATGGGCCGGTTGCTATGGTGTACCTCCACAGGAACCCAAACTGTATATGTAAATAACTCTGAATATAGCTTTCATTGGAAATATGGAGCAAAGTTACAGGAAATGGAGAAACCTGTTTGGTGAGTTCTTAACAGGAAAATAAAAACTGCAGGCAACGCCAGGTAAATACACTAGTGAAACTATAAACCTCAGGATTCCATAGGAAAGAACCAAAGCAGTTAGTAGCATAGTGTGTAGTATAAATTATATAGGGTGAATTGTTTGTTTATTTCTTTGTTTGTTTTATATAAAGTGTTTCTGTATCACCTCACAGCCTGCAAGAACTCCTGGGGTGATGAATAAATAAAAACCAATTAAAACAACACAAAGGCCCTTTCCACATGGGGGGCGAGGAAACGGGGGGAAACGGGGCGGTGCACATGGGGACGGAGCTTACCTTGCAGCGGGGCGCTCTCTCCCCGCAGGGAGCAGCGTGAATTCACCGCTCTAAACGTTGGCAGCGCTCGGCAGTGCCCAAAATGGTGGCCGGCGGCTTCCAGCGGCACTCCGCCAATCGGGGCAGCACGCCAGCCGGAAGCCCGCCCCCGGGCAGCTCTGCAGGGACGTGCTAGTGCGTCCCTGCAGTTCTAAATGGGGTGCTGCAATAGAGTAGCGTGCGCAAGTTTTTAAAAGACCACTTGAAAAGTGGTCTTTATAAAGCACGGAGCACCACCCCCGCGGCCACGCGAGGGCAGTTTGAGGTCTAGAACCTCCCCTTTTTTCACCGCTCTAGCACACCCCGTGGTGTAGATGACCTCCGTGTCCGGTCGTCCCAGCGCGGGGATTTACCCTCATGTGGAAATGGCCAAAGATAAAAACATTTAAAAAACCCATTAAAGTAGTGTTTACAAACTCTTAAAAGCAGTCTGAAAACAATCCTCAATTCCAGTTTTAAAACAGTTAAAGCAAAAATTTCAAACACTGAATGTCATGCAGAACAACACTATTTAAGCCTGTTAGAAGCTTAAAAGAGATGAGGCCAGCCTAACCGCCTTGAGTAGGATGTTCCAAAGCTGAGCCACTTCTGCAGAGAAAGACCTGTTATGTGCACCCACCAACCTAACTTTATAAGGTGTTGAGACAAGCAATGTGGCTTCCTCTGGAGATGTCAGATTTCTGGCGGGCTCATATGAGAGGAATCAATCTTTAAGATATCTTGGCCACAAGTCATTTAGGGCTTTACAGGTCAACACAAGGACCTTAGATTGAACTGGGAAGCAGATTGGAAGCCATTGTAGGTCTTGCAGGACCAGTGTTATGTGGTCTCTAAGATTAATATCTGACACAATCTGGCTGCTGCATTTTGCTGTAGCTGCAGCTTCTGGACACTTTTCAAGGTCAACTCCCATGTAGAGTTCATTACAGTAGTCTAATTGAAAGGTAAGTAAAAAAATGAACCATTGCAACCAGGTCTACCTTCCCCAATAAAGGGCACAGCTACCACACCAGCTGAAGCTGGGCAAAGATGCATCTGGCCACTTTAGCAATCTGGCTTTCCAGAAGCAGTGCAGGGTCTAAGAGAACTCCTAAACTATGAACCTGAACTTTCAGAAAAATTTCAATCCCATTCAGCACAGTCTGTGATCTCAATCCAGGTTGGTTTTCCTGCTAACCTGTAGCACTCTCATCTTGTCTGGATTAAGCCTCAGTCTGCTCACTTGCATCCAGTCCTTTACTACATCCAGACAATGGCCTTTTTCGCACCGTACCTTCTTCCGGCACTGGAGTGTTGGGATCATGCGAACAGCCTCTGGTGAGAGGCTCTCGCGTCCGGAGTCCTTCAGCTCCGCACGAGCTGCCTGCTCACACGAGAGCCCCGCCTCTTCCTTCCGCAGTGCAACCTGGGACCTTCCCAGGCTGCGCTGGGGCAGGAAGTGTGACCGGTGTGGCTCCGGAGGTTCCACACACCAGGTAAGTGCACACAGGGCCCGGAGGCAATGCGCAGTCGCACACCATTTTCAGTTGAAAGCTGAAAATGAAAAGGTGCACGATCGGCACCTGCCGGCCTCTGGAGCATCACACAATTGTGAGTGTGTCATGCAGATCGCTCCTCACAATCATGGGATGCTCCAGGCGCCCTTTCACATGGAAAATGCTATGCGAAAAGGGCCAATGATTCAGTATTACCACAGCCTCCTTGGCAACAGTTATAAAGGAGAGATAGAGCTGGATGTCATCAGCATACTGATAAAATCCAACCCCAAAGCTCCATATGACTTCTCCCACCAGCTTCATGTAGCCATTGAAAAGCACAGGGGACATGATTCTGGACACTATAGAACCCCATAAGCTTATGGCCAAACGGCTAACAGTCCCCCAGCACTGCCCTCTGGGAACGTTCAGCCAAATAGGACCAGAACTACTGCAAAGCAGTGCCTCCAAGTCCCATATTAGCCAGATGACACAAAACAATACCACAGTCAGTAGTATCAAATGCTACTGAAAGATCCAGGAGGAACAAGAAGGACTCATTCCTCATGTCCAACTCCCAGTGTATGTCATCTACCAAGGCAACTAAGGCTATTTCTGTTCCATGAACAGGCCTGAAAGTGGATTGAAATGGGTCTGGATAATCCATTTCATTGAAGAAAGCCTGGAATTGTGTTGCTACCATTTACTCTAGACCCTTATTCAGAAAGGAGAGGTTAGAGAATGGTGATAGTTACCTAGGGACATGTTGTCCAATGAAGTTGTTTTTCAACAAAGGTCTTACAGGTGTTTCTTTTAGAGAAGTTGGAACAAAGCATTTACACCTTTCACCACCCATTTGGGCAGTTCTCCTATGGCAACTTTAATTGGTTAGGCTCTAACAAACAAGTGATTGGCCTCACCTGTAATTAACAACCCCGCTTTTTGATTGAGCAAATGCACTTGTAATGCAGTCTTCCTCTTTTCCTCCTGCCTTTAACTATACTAAATATGCTTGTAGATAATGGAACAATTGATTAAAAAAAAGAGCTTCCTAAAATGTCATTGGCTGAAAAGTTTGTAATTAAATGTGTATTGAGTTGCAGATTGTTTTACACACAATACCTAACTAATGCTGACTAGTGTGGAGAGAACACCATGAGATGCAATATTCCCAATAGTGTAGAAAGACAGTTGTGATCTGCTTGTAGTTTACAATAGAAGAACAATGGTTGAGTAATACTATGATTCACTTGTCTGGAAGCAGCCCTGGTTTAACAAAACCTACACAAAAACAGGTAAACTGAGAACATTCTCCATAGGCTTGCTCATCTTCTCTTTTTTTTACTACCCACCTCTCTCTCTTTTTTTGGCTCGTCCAGAAAGTACTGTGTTGATAGTATTTTGCTTCCATTCTGTATACTGCTGGTCATTGCTGATACTGTGCTTAATGTTGTCATCAGAGTTCAAAATGAGGGTTATTTAGAAACCCTCAGGTACTTTTAAAATGTAGTTTCTGTCATGTTACAGCAAATTCCTCAGTTCAAAGAGCAATGACCTGAACGGTGGCATTTCTACTGTAATCTCTGCTTGCTGACTGCTGCTCCAAGAATAAAAAATTAAGCCGTAAGATTTAATGAAATCCCCTGGGATTAAGCACTTGCTGTGCTGAGGAAATTGCGTTATCAACCTTCTCTCTGTACTAGTAAACGTAAGCAGAAGGTTTGGTTTCTCAGTAAGAGAGTGTCCAAGAGAGACAGCCCTGAGTCCATCAATAATTTACATTTTTGTTACTTACAAACCTAGTCTTTTGGATTCTGTTGCCATAGCAATCCATCTGGGCCTGAACGGATAGTGTTTTAAGTAGTGGTTGTGTAGGATTCACAGTGCGTGCTTTAAATCCTGTCTGCCAAACTAATCCACAGATCTATGCTACTACTTACTGAAGACTGGCAGAATCACAATTATTCATATATACTTACATTTATTTGAATGTACAGTTAAGGATGTAAACATACAGAGCACCAAAGCTGTTTTATTTCATTTTTAAGTTGATGATGTGAAGTTGGTAACACATGTATACAGTTTATTAATAGAATTAAATTGTGTTACTGAAAAAAGAAAAGTAAAGGTGCTGAGTGCCTATAGATCTTAATTGAGGCTGTTTATTCAGCAGGTTTGATCTGAAGTAAGTCCCATTTTGTTAAGAGGGCATAAGATTGCAGCCTTAGGCTTCATGGGATTTTATGTAATGAAGTGCTTATGCTGACAATCACTGCCCTGTCCTCCTTACCCTTGCCATGGCAAGAGGAAGGGCAGAGAAAGAGGAAGATAGCAGTGACTGCCCCAGTATGTTAAGAAGAAAGGACTTCTCTCTAGTGCCACCATCTTGCCCTCCTCCTTCTTCTACAGCAGGGAGGCTGCAGAGGGTATATGTGTGTGTGTGTGTGTGTGTGTGTGTGTGTGTGCACGCATGCGCACATGTGTACACATGTACACACATACACATTAATGAGATACTGCTCTTTAATAATGAGCAGATCTTCCTTGAGTTTTAGAGGCAACAGCTCTTTTTTAAAAAAAGGAGAAAGGCCCTCCTGAAGTGGTGGGAACAGCAGAGTAGCTTTCTATTTCTTGCCTCTGGGCTACCTGCCCACAAGCTACATAGCTGATATTTTTTCATTGTTTTAACTACTCGTGAAAGTATATTTTATAGATGTCAACTTCCAAGAAAATGTGCTTTTGAAGATATGGTCAGTTTACATTAGTGTATATGCCTAGCACACATTCATTTTTCGGGTATTTCCCTCACTTCGTTTTTCTCCTCTTCTTCCTTTTCCCTTTCTTTGTGAAAACGCACACTCCGACTGTCCCAGTTTGGCAGAGATAGTCCTACTTAATTCTTTATCATCCCACTTTTTCAGCTGTTTCTTAAATGTCCCTGTTTCCCTCTCCTCCTCCTCCTTTCCCTCTTTGTCCTCAGCTTACTTCAGTTACTGCAAAATGAGTTCAAAGTAAAAAACTAGTTTGTACTCAATTAAGTCAAAAGGCAAAAAAAAAAAAAAAAGGAAGAGATAGACTCTTGCCCTTTCCAATGGGCTCAGGTAAAAAGAGTTGTAGCCTTTCCTAGCTTGCCTGTTCTTCCTCATTAGTAATTTCTATCATCTTGAATGCATTCTGATATAGCTCAGCCATGTGTGTTCTGGTTTTAATTTGTGAATTTTTTTTGGGGGGGGGGTATATAATCATGCTGCAAAAATCTTTATATAAAAAACCTTATATCTCCAGTAAGAACCTCAAAATCTGCAAACTTCACCATCTAGGGAAAAATCTTTGAATGATTATCTCCTAAAAATCTGTATTTTTATTCTGACTGTTCACCTATGTTTATATATAAATGTTGTTGCCACATGGTCTCAGCTTGAAAAGCTATGTGGAAGATAATTACAAAATGATCCTCTCCATAGTTTTATTGAACCTGGTCAATGTAGGTGGGGACAATTTCAGTCAGCGTGTTTTTTGTTTTGTTTTGTTTTGTTTTTTTAAAAATAAGTTACAAAAAATTGATAGAAAGAACTTGAGACTTAAAACATTTAGTGTTAAGAGAAAGTGAAGTGGACAAAATTGTCTATTTCTTGGCATAAATGTATAGAAGATAACTCTCAAATGTGCCATTAGGATTTGGAGCTACCACCAGTCCCGATAAGCCTGACATATCTGTTTGGGGAGGTCAGTAGAGACAGATGGAGAAGCTGTGGCAAGTTTAGATACCCTTTCAAAATACTGACTTTTTTTTTTTTTGCAGCAAGCTGGAAAAGGCAGCTGTAGAACTCTTGCTGGATTTGTTTCAGTGTTTATATTATGTCCTTTTTTTTTTAATACTGTAGTAACTGTTTCCTACCAAGTATCTGTAAGCAGTATAAGCCCAGCTTATCCCAGACATACAGCATAGCGGGATGCAGGTGGCAATTATGTTGAGGAAAATTCAACAAAATCCTAAATGTATCACACTGTGTTCGATCCCTTGCTTTCACTTACATCTCTATTAGATGTCTGCTGTCTATGATACATTAAGACAGGTAGAATTATGTACACAATTCCTTCAGCATTTGAAGTGTCTTTGAGGCATCATTTATAGAAGTGTACAGAATACACTACAAAGTCATGCTGCTAAATGCAGCTGGGCATAGCCAAAGTTCTTTAATTCAGTTTGCATTTCTATTATTATTATTATTATTATTATTATTATTATTATTATTTGGTCATTATATACATCAAATTATCATCTAATCATATTCATCTTTTAAATTGTATAAAATACTTATTACATAAATATGTAAATACAATCTTTAATTTTGCATATGTTTCTTTCAGTTTGCATTTCTAATGGATTTAGTTTGAGAGGGGCTTGTTTGTTTATTTATTTAAATATTTTTACATATCTTCCAAATCTAACTGACAGATGCTATAATAGTAGCTTAGGAAACATAGGTGTCATAATGAGAGCTTCCCCTGTACACTACAGCCACAGGAGACATAGCAATGGTTGACTGAATGGATCTCCAAGCATGTTAAATAAAATATCATTTTTTCATAAAAAAATAAGCAGAAGAATAAATAATGCTGTTTCTAGAAAATGATACTTCAGTTTCTATGTTGAAGTATTTCCCCTTCACCTCGTCTTAACATTGTGAAAGTGATAGAAGCAGTTGTGCAACACTGCTGAGGGTTTGGGCTCACCTCCAGATAAACAAAGGGGTAGGTTACTTTTATTAGAGACAATGTTACATAGGATCTGCAGAAACTGCAACGGACAATTATCCAGTGGGGATGACCTGCTTGTGAGAGTGTGAACAGTAGCAACTGGATTTAGGCCTATGTAGATGAACCATTCCCTGGTATTCTTTCTCTGACTCAACCCATCTTGCTTTCAGGGATTTTCAGGAATATCCATTATAATGTCAAAGGTCCAAATCCAACTCTACACTTGAAGTTATCTGTTAGTGCAGTGGGATCTCCTCCTCTTCTGCCTTATTGATATGTTTCTGAGTTGGAATCAGCATACAAGAAGGGCATATTTCTGAGCTTCTCCACCATCTCTTAACCTCATGTGGAGATTGACAGATCTCAGTGGTTCCTGTTCTTGTGGATGCGCTCTATGCCAGCAACGATACTGGAATATCAGAGTTTTTGGTCATATAGACAACCTCCCTGTGAACAGAAACCTCTCTTCTTTATACTTGTCAGTTTCTAAATGAGGAAAGCAATGAGGAACTTTTCATGTGTTCATTACAGTCCTCTTAAGTAACATCTGAATATGGCTTAAATAATATATTATGGTGGTAACCAACTTTTGCATAGAAAAAAAACTTTTAATACCAACATTCTAGTTTCATCTTTTTACAAGTATTAAAGTTAGTCTTATAAGGGAATTTGATCTCTACTTTCCGTAAGTCAGAAACAATTTAAAGATAATCAACAGTATGACTACTTTACTAAGGCAGATGTGATTGTGAAACACCCAGCTGTCTTCAGATGCCAAGATGCAAAAGAACACATAGGCTCTAAATTGCAAGTGAAGACAGTACATGAGATTCACTGAACAGTTTTCTTAGAGATCTTAGAAAGTTGTAAAGCAGGTTATAAATTGAGGGAGGAGTGAATAAAATAAATAATATATAATAATATTTCTTTAAAAACCAGCTAATGAGTTTTTGATATTTGGATGAACATGTATGTTACATCTTGTGGTAACACATAGTAATATGAAAAAAAAATGAAAACGCTTTATCAGTTTTGGAGGTTTAACAACCACTTCCAGGAGAAACTCTACAGAATAATATGTATTTGTGTCCTGCAAGAATCATATCTCTCCCATGTTAAAGTGTATGCCCTTTGTTTAAAAACATACTACCATGTCAACCAAAATCTGCTACATCTCCTTTTCACTCCATCTACTCATCTGATGATGAGATTTTCTGTGTCCTAAGGAACCTGTTAGTTTGTAAGATACCACAATGCCTCTCTCTCTATCCTTCCAGAGCAGGGGTGTGAAACTCAATTTGATCAGCTTTATGGTTGCCTTCAAAGGGCCAGTTGTATCTGTAAGACTGTATATCTACTCTTTTATCATATTAAATAATTGCCTCTGCATTTGATTATTACTGATTTTTAATTTCCCTTCCCTCTGCATTAACTTTTCTTTCCTTGGACATTTTGGGTCTATATGATCATAGTTTATGGTCCCTATACATCTGTAAAGTGACATAGAATTGGTCAGTATATCCAAAGTATGCCACTTTCTGCTCCCCAGACTGCTCCCTCTTCAGAATACCAGCAGCCGGGGGCCCGCAATGTGGGAATCAGGCTTACCAGGTGCGGAGCATGCTGCAGCTGCAGGAGAGGTGTGAGAGCCGCATGAAATGACCTGACGGGCCAGATTCAGCCCACAGGCCTTGTGTTTGACACGTGTTCTAGAGTCTTATGGCCAGTTTTCACACTCATCATTGACTAGCAACTTTTCTTGTCATTTTCATACTCCATGATTTTAAGGAATAAGTAGCAATTCTTAAAGCATGATCATTTCTGCTGTTAATCCATAGAAATATGATTGTACAAAACCTTACTATATGACAGCAACATATAAGATTGTCTAGGCTTGGAATGTGATGAGTTATCAACCACACATCTGGACTGATATAAACAGTATAAGCTTAGAAGGCTATCCTTGCCTTGTCAAGAGAGTGGTGCCTGAAGTCTTTCAGGTTCAGTCTTCTGTGTTTCCG